>CM037860.1:55935547-56535547 GCA_021292105.1 Anadara kagoshimensis
TGACTGTATTGTATTGCGTTCTTGATTGCATGACTGTTTCTATCATTGACTTGTATTGGTTGTGTTCTTGATTGCATTGACTGTTTCTAGCATTGACTTGTATTGTATTGCGTTCTTGATTGCATTGACTGTTTCTATCATTGACTTGTATTGTGTTGTGTTCTTGATGGCATTGACTGTAGCTATCATTGACTTGTATTGTGTTGTGTTCTTGATTGCATTGACTGTTTCTAGCATTGACTTGTATTGTGTTGTGTTCTTGATTGCATTGACTGTTTCTATCACTGACTTGTATTGTGTTGTGTTCTTGATTGCATTGACTGTTTCTAGCATTGACTTGTATTGTGTTGTGTTCTTGATTGCATTGACTGTTTCTAGCATTGACTTGTATTGTGTTGTGTTTTGATTGCATTGACTGTTTCTAGCATTGACTTTTATTGTGTTGTGTTCTTGATTGCATTGACTGTTTCTAGCATTGACTTGTATTGTATTGCGTTCTTGATTGCATTGACTGTTTCTATCATTGACTTGTATTGTGTTGTGTTCTTGATGGCATTGACTGTAGCTATCATTGACTTGTATTGTGTTGTGTTTGTTGATTGCATTGACTGTTTCTAGCATTGACTTGTATTGTGTTGTGTTCTTGATTGCATTGATGTTTCTATCACTGACTTGTATTGTGTTGTGTTCTTGATTGCATTGACTGTTTCTAGCATTGACTTGTATTGTGTGTTGTTTCTTGATTGCATTGACTGTTTCTAGCATTGACTTGTATTGTGTTGTGTTCTTGATTGCATTGACTGTTTCTATCACTGACTTGTATTGTGTTGTGTTCTGATTGCATTGACTGTTTCTATCATTGACTTGTATTGTATTGCGTTCTTGATTACATTGACTGTTTCTATCAATGACTTGTATTGTATTGCGTTCTTGATTACAGACTTGATTTTCTAGCTTGACTTGTATTGTGTTGTGTTCTTGATTGCATTGACTGTTTCTAGCATTGACTTGTATTGTATTGTGTTCTTGATTGCATGACTTTTCTATCACTGACTTGTATTGTGTTGTGTTCTTGATTACATTGACTGTTTCTATCACTGACTTGTATTGTGTTGTGTTCTTGATTGCATTGACTGTTTCTAGCATTGATTGACTTGTATTGTATTGCGTCTTGATTGCATTGACTGTTTCTATCACTGACTTGTATTGTGTTGTTCTTGATTGCATTGACTGTTTCTATCACTGACTTGTATTGTGTTGTGTTCTTGATTGCATTGACTGTTTCTAGCATTGACTTGTATTGTGTTGCGTTCTTGATTGCATTGACTGTTTCTAGCATTGACTTGTATTGTGTTGTGTTCTTGATTGCATTGACTGTTTCTAGCATTGACTTGTATTGTATTGCGTTCTTGATTGCATTGACTGTTTCTAGCATTGACTTGTATTGTATTGCGTTCTTGATTGCATTGACTGTTTCTAGCATTGACTTGTATTGTGTTGTGTTCTCGGTTACATTGGTTGTTCTATCATTGACTTGTATTGTGTTGTGTTCTTGATGGCATTGACTGTAGCTATCATTGACTTGTATTGTATTGCGTTCTTGATTGCATTGACTGTTTCTATCACTGACTTGTATTGTGTTGTGTTCTTGATTGCATTGACTGTTTCTATCACTGACTTGTATTGTGTTGTGTTCTTGATTGCATTGACTGTTTCTAGCATTGACTTGTATTGTGTTGCGTTCTTGATTGCATTGACTGTTTCTAGCATTGACTTGTATTGTGTTGTGTTCTTGATTGCATTGACTGTTTCTAGCATTGACTTGTATTGTATTGCGTTCTTGATTGCATTGACTGTTTCTATCACTGACTTGTATTGTATTGTGTTCTTGATTACATTGACTGTTTCTAGCATTGACTTGTATTGTGTTGTGTTCTTGATTGCATTGACTGTTTCTATCACTGACTTGTATTGTGTTGTGTTCTTGATTGCATTGACTGTTTCTATCACTGACTTGTATTGTATTGCGTTTCTTGATTGCATTGACTGTTTCTAGCATTGACTTGTTGTGTTGTGTTCTTGATTGCATTGACTGTTTCTATCATTGACTTGTATTGTATTGTGTTCTTGATTGCATTGACTGTTTCTAGCATTGACTTGTATTGTGTTGTGTTCTTGATTGCATTGACTGTTTCTATCATTGACTTGTATTGTATTGCGTTCTTGATTGCATTGACTGTTTCTAGCATTGACTTGTATTGTATTGCGTTCTTGATTGCATTGACTGTTTCTAGCATTGACTTGTATTGTGTTGTGTTCTTGATTGCATTGACTGTTTCTAGCATTGACTTGTATTGTGTTGCGTTCTTGATTGCATTGACTGTTTCTATCATTGACTTGTATTGTGTTGCGTTTCTTGATTGCATTGACTGTTTTATCATTGACTTGTATTGTGTTGTGTCTTGATTGCATTGACTGTTTCTAGCATTGACTTGTATTGTGTTGTGTTCTTGATTGCATTGACTGTTTCTAGCATTGACTTGTATTGTGTTGTGTTCTTGATTGCATTGACTGTTTCTATCAATGATTGTATTGTGTTGTGTTCTTGATTGCATTGACTGTTTCTATCACTGACTTGTATTGTGTTGTGTTCTTGATTGCATTGACTGTTTCTATCACTGACTTGTATTGTGTTGTGTTCTTGATTGCATTGACTGTTTCTATCATTGACTTGTATTGTGTTTGCGTTCTTGTTTGCATTGACTGTTTCTATCAATGACTTGTATTGTATTGCGTTCTTGATTGCATTGACTGTTTCTATCAATGACTTGTATTGTATTGCGTTCTGATTGCATTTGACTGTTTCTAGCATTGACTTGTATTGTGTTGTGTTCTTGATTGCATTGACTGTTTCTAGCATTGACTTGTATTGTATTGTGTTCTTGATTGCATTGACTGTTTCTAGCATTGACTTGTATTGTGTTGCGTTCTTGATTGCATTGACTGTTTCTATCACTGACTTGTATTGTGTTGTGTTCTTGATGGCATTGACTGTAGCTATCATTGACTTGTATTGTGTTGTGTTCTTGATTACATTGACTGTTTCTATCACTGACTTGTATTGTGTTGTGTTCTTGATTGCATTGACTGTTTCTAGCATTGACTTGTATTGTATTGCGTTCTTGATGGCATTGACTGTTTCTATCAATGACTTGTATTGTGTTGTGTTCTTGATTACATTGACTGTTTCTAGCATTGACTTGTATTGTATTGCGTTCTTGATTGCATTGACTGTTTCTATCACTGACTTGTATTGTGTTGTGTTCTTGATTACATTGACTGTTTCTAGCATTGACTTGTATTGTATTGTGTTCTTGATTGCATTGACTGTTTTATCATTGACTTGTATTGTGTTGTGTTCTTGATTGCATTGACTGTTTCTATCACTGACTTGTATTGTGTTGTGTTCTTGATTGCATTGACTGTTTCTATCACTGACTTGTATTGTATTGCGTTCTTGATTGCATTGACTGTTTCTAGCATTGACTTGTATTGTGTTGTGTCTTGATTGCATTGACTGTTTCTATCATTGACTTGTATTGTATTGTGTTCTTGATTGCATTGACTGTTTCTAGCATTGACTTGTATTGTGTTGTGTTCTTGATTGCATTGACTGTTTCTATCATTGACTTGTATTGTATTGCGTTCTTGATTGCATTGACTGTTTCTAGTATTGACTTGTATTGTATTGCGTTCTTGATTGCATTGACTGTTTCTAGCATTGACTTGTATTGTGTTGTGTTCTTGATTGCATTGACTGTTTCTAGCATTGACTTGTATTGTGTTGCGTTCTTGATTGCATTGACTGTTTCTATCATTGACTTGTATTGTGTTGCGTTCTTGATTGCATTGACTGTTTCTATCATTGACTTGTATTGTGTTGTGTTCTTGATTGCATTGACTGTTTCTAGCATTGACTTGTATTGTGTTGTGTTCTTGATTGCATTGACTGTTTCTAGCATTGACTTGTATTGTGTTGTGTTCTTGATTGCATTGACTGTTTCTATCAATGACTTGTATTGTGTTGTGTTCTTGATTGCATTGACTGTTTCTATCACTGACTTGTATTGTATTGTGTTCTTGATTGCATTGACTGTTTCTATCACTGACTTGTATTGTGTTGTGTTCTTGATTGCATTGACTGTTTCTATCATTGACTTGTATTGTGTTGCGTTCTTGATTGCATTGACTGTTTCTATCATTGACTTGTATTGTGTTGTGTTCTTGATTGCATTGACTGTTTCTATCACTGACTTGTATTGTATTGCGTTCTTGATTGCATTGACTGTTTCTAGCATTGACTTGTATTGTGTGTTCTTGATTGCATTGACTGTTTCTAGCATTGACTTGTATTGTGTTGCGTTCTTGATTGCATTGACTGTTTCTATCACTGACTTGTATTGTGTTGTGTTCTTGATTGCATTGACTGTTTCTAGCATTGACTTGTATTGTGTTGTGTTCTTGATTTCATTGACTGTTTCTATCACTGACTTGTATTGTGTTGCGTTCTTGATTTCATTGACTGTTTCTAGCATTGACTTGTATTGTATTGCGTTCTTGATTACATTGACAGTTTCTATCACTGACTTGTATTGTGTTGTGTTCTTGATTGCATTGACTGTTTCTATCACTGACTTGTATTGTGTTGCGTTCTTGATTTCATTGACTGTTTCTAGCATTGACTTGTATTGTATTGCGTTCTTGATTACATTGACTGTTTCTATCACTGACTTGTATTGTGTTGTGTTCTTGATTTCATTGACTGTTTCTATCACTGACTTGTATTGTATTGTGTTCTTGATTACATTGACTGTTTCTAGCATTGACTTGTATTGTATTGTGTTCTTGATTACATTGACTGTTTCTAGCATTGATATTGTGTTGTGTTCTTGATTGCATTGACTGTTTCTAGCATTGACTTGTATTGTGTTGTGTTCTTGATTGTGTTGACTGTTTCTAGCATTGACTTGTATTGTGTTGTGTTCTTGATTGCGTTGACTGTTTCTAGCATTGACTTGTATTGTGTTGTGTTCTTGATTGCATTGACTGTTTCTATCACTGACTTGTATTGTGTTGTGTTCTTGATTGCGCATTGACTGTTTCATTGACTTTATTGTGTTGTGTTCTTGATTGCATTGACTGTTTCTATCACTGACTTGTATTGTGTTGTGTTCTTGATGGCATTGACTGTTTCTATCATTGACTTGTATTGTATTGTTTTCTTGATTGCATTGACTGTTTCTAGCTGACTTGTATTGTATTTGTGTTCTTGATTGCATTGACTGTTTCTAGCATGACTTGTATTGTATTGTGTTCTTGATTGCATTGACTGTTTCTCTCATGACTTGTATTGTATTGTGTTCTTGATTGCATTGACTGTTTCTAGCATTGACTTGTATTGTATTGTGTTCTTGATTGCATGACTTTTTCTAGCATTGACTTGTATTTTTTGTGTTTCTTGATTGCGTTGACTGTTTCTATCAATTGACTTGTATTGTATTGTGTTCTTGATTGCATTGACTGTTTCTAGCATTGACTTTGTATTGTTTGTGTCTTGATTGCATTGACTGTTTCTAGCAATGACTTGTATATTTGTGTGTTCTTGATTGCGTTGACTGTTTTTAGCATTGACTTGTATTGTATTGTGTTCTTGATTGCATTGAACTGTTTCTAGCATTGACTTGTATTGTATTGTGTTCTTGATTGCATTGACTGTTTCTAGCATGCTTGTATTGTATTGTGTTCTTGATTGCTTGACTGTTTCTATCATGACTTGTATTGTGTTGTGTTCTGATTGCATTGACTGTTCTAGCATTGACTTGTATTGTATTGTGTTCTTGATTGGCATTGACTGTTTCTAGCATGACTTGTATTGTGTTTGTTCTTGATTGCATTGACTGTTTCTAGCATTGACTTGTATTGTATTGTGTTCTTGATTGCATTGACTGTTTTCTAGCATGACTTGTATGTGATTGTGTTCTTGATTGCATTGACTGTTTCTAGCATTGACTTGTATTGTGTTGTTCTTGATTACATTGACTGTTCTAGCATTGCTTTATTGTATTGTGTTTTGATTGCCATTGACTGTTTCTAGCATTGACTTGTATTGTGTTGTGTTCTTGATTGCATTGACTGTTTCTAGCATTGACTTGTATTGTGTTGGTTCTTGATTGCATTGACTGTTTCTAGCATGACTTGTATTGTTGTGTTCTGATTGCATTGACTGTTTCTAGCATTGACTTGTATTGTGATTGTGTTCTTGATTGCATTGACTGTTTCTAGCATTGACTTGTATTGTGTTGTGTTCTTGATTATTGACTGTTTCTAGCATTGACTTGTATTGTGTTGCGTTCTTGATTACATTGACTGTTTCTAGCATTGACTTGTATTGTATTGTGTTCTTGATTACATTGACTGTTTCTAGCATTGACTTGTATTGTGTTGCGTTCTTGATTGCATGACTGTTTCTAGCATTGACTTGTATTGTATTGTGTTCTTGATTGCATTGACTGTTTCTATCACTGACTTGTATTGTGTTGTGTTCTTGATTGCATTGACTGTTTCTAGCATTGACTTGTATTGTATTGCGTTCTTGATTGCATTGACTGTTTCTATCATGACTTGTATTGTGTTGTGTTCTTGATTGCATTGACTGTTTCTAGCATTGACTTGTATTGTTTGTGTTCTTGATTGCATTGACTGTTTCTAGCATTGACTTGTATTGTGTTGTTTCTTGATTGCATTGACTGTTTCTATCATTGACTTGTATTGTAGTTGTGTTCTTGATTGCATTGACTGTTTCTATCATTGACTTGTATTGTGTTGCGTTCTTGATTGCATTGACTGTTTCTATCATTGACTTGTATTGTGTTGTGTTCTTGATTATTGACTGTTTCTATCATTGACTTGTATTGTATTGCGTTCTTGATTGCATTGACTGTTTCTATCATTGACTTGTATTGTGTGTGTTCTTGATTGCATTGACTGTTTCTATCACTGACTTGTATTGTGTTCGTCTTGATTGCATTGACTGTTTTCTAGCATTGACTTGTATTGTGTGCGTTCTTGATTGCATTGACTGTTTCTATCATTGACTTGTATTGTGTTGTGTTCTTGATTGCATTGACTGTTTCTAGCAATGACTTGTATTGTGTTGCGTTCTTGATTGCATGACGTTTCTATCATTGACTTGTATTGTGTTGTGTCTTGATTGCATTGACTGTTTCTAGCATGACTTGTATTGTATTGCGTTCTTGATTGCATTGACTGTTTCTAGCATTGACTTGTATTGTGTTCGTTTCTTGATTGCATTGACTGTTTCTATCATTGACTTGTATTGTATTGCGTTCTTGATTGCATTGACTGTTTCTAGCATTGACTTGTATTGTGTTGCGTTCTTGATTGCATTGACTGTTCTTCTACATGACTTGTATTGTGTTGCGTTCTTGATTGCATTGACTGTTTTCTATCATTGACTTGTATTGTGTTGTTCTTGATTGCATTGACTGTTTCTAGCATTGACTTGTATTGTGTTGTGTTCTTGATTGCATTGACTGTTTCTATCATTGACTTGTATGTATAGTGTTCTTGATTGCATTGACTGTTTCTAGCATGACTTGTATTGTGTTGTGTTCTTGATTGCATTGACTGTTTCTATCATTGACTTGTATTGTATTGTGTTCTTGATTGCATTGACTGTTTCTAGCATTGACTTGTGTGTTTGTTCTTGATTATATTGACTGTTTCTAGCATTGACTTGTATTGTGTTGTGTTCTTGATTGCATTGACTGTTTCTATCATTGACTTGTATTGTATTGTGTTCTTGATTGCATTGACTGTTTCTAGCATGACTTGTATTGTGTTGTGTTCTTGATTGCATTGACTGTTTCTAGCATTGACTTGTATTGTATTGTGTTCTTGATTGCATTGACTGTTTCTAGCATTGACTTGTATTGTGTTGTGTTCTTGATTGCATTGACTGTTTCTAGCATTGACTTGTATTGTTTGTGTTCTTGATTGCATTGACTGTTTCTAGCATTGACTTGTATTGTGTTGTGTTCTTGATTGCATTGACTGTTTCTATGCATTGACTTGTATTGTATTTGTTCTTGATTGCATTGACTGTTTCTAGCATTGACTTGTATTGTGTTGTGTTCTTGATGCATTGACTGTTTCTATCAATGACTTGTATTGTATTGTTCTTGATTGCATTGACTGTTTCTAGCATTGACTTGTATTGTATTGTGTTCTTGATTGCATTGACTGTTTCTAGCATTGACTTGTATTGTGTTGTGTTCTTGATTGCATTGACTGTTTCTACATGACTTGTATTGTATTGCGTTCTTGATTGCATTGACTGTTTCTAGCATTGACTTGTATTGTGTTGTGTTCTTGATTGCATTGATGTTTCTATCATGACTTGTATTGTGTTGTGTTCTTGATTGCATTGACTGTTTCTATCATGACTTGTATTGTGTTGTGTTCTTGATTGCATTGACTGTTTCTAGCATTGACTTGTATTGTGTTGTGTTCTTGATTGCATTGACTGTTTCTATCATGACTTGTATTTGTTTGTGTTCTTGATGGCATTGACTGTACTATCATTGACTTGTATTGTGTTGTGTTCTTGATTGCATTGACTGTACTATCATGACTGTATTGTTTGTGTTCTTGATTGCATTGACTGTAGCTAGCATTGACTTGTATTGTGTTGTGTTCTTGATGGCATTGACTGTAGCTATCATTGACTTTATTTGTTGTGTCTTGATGCATTGACTGTAGCTAGCATTGACTTGTATTGTGTTTTGTTCTTGATTGCATTGACTGTAGCTATCATTGACTTGTATTGTGTTGTGTTCTTGATGGCATTGACTGTAGCTATCATTGACTTGTATTGTGTTGTGTTCTTGATTGCATTGACTGTTCTATCATTGACTTGTATTGTGTTGTGTTCTTGATTATTGACTGTTTCTATCATTGACTTGTATTGTGTTGTGTTCTTGATGCATTGACTGTTTCTATCATGACTTGTATGTGTTGTGTTCTTGATTGCATTGACTGTTTCTATCATGACTTGTATTGTGTTGGTTCTTGATTGCATTGACTGTTTTCAGCATGACTTGTATTGTATTGTGTTCTTGATTGCATTGACTGTTTCTATCATTGACTTGTATTGTGTTGCGTTCTTGATTGCATTGACTGTTTCTAGCATTGACTTGTATTGTATTGTGTTCTTGATTGCATTGACTGTTTTCTATCATTGACTTGTATTGTGTTGCGTTCTTGATTGCATTGACTGTTTCTATCATGACTTGTATTGTATTGTGTTCTTGATTGCATTGACTTTTTCTAGCATTGACTTGTATTGTATTGTGTTCTTGATTCATTGACTGTTTCTATCATTGACTTGTATTGTATTGTGTTCTTGATGCATTGACTGTTTCTAGCATTGACTTGTATTGTGTTGTGTTCTTGATTGCATTGACTGTTTCTATCATGACTTGTATTGTATTGCGTTCTTGATTGCATTGACTGTTTCTAGCATTGACTTGTAGTGTATTGCGTTCTTGATTGCATTGACTGTTTCTAGCATTGACTTGTATTGTGTTGTGTTCTTGATTGCATTGACTGTTTCTATCATACTTGTATTGTATTGTTCTTGATTGCATGACTGTTTCTAGCATTGACTTGTATTGTGTGTGTTCTTGATTGCATTGACTGTTTCTAGCATTGACTTGTATTGTGTTGTGTTCTTGATTGCATTGACTGTTTCTATCACTGACTTGTATTGTGTTGTGTTCTTGATTGCGTTGACTGTTTCTAGCATTGACTTGTATTGTGTTGTGTTCTTGATTGCATTGACTGTTTCTATCATTGACTTGTATTGTATTGTGTTCTTGATGGCATTGACTGTAGCTATCATTGACTTGTATTGTGTTGTGTTCTTGATTGCATTGACTGTAGCTATCATTGACTTGTATTGTGTTGTGTTCTTGATTGCATTGACTGTTTCTAGCATTGACTTGTATTGTGTTGTGTTCTTGATGGCATTGACTGTAGCTATCATGGACTTGTATTGTGTTGTGTTCTTGATGGCATTGACTGTAGCTATCATTGACTTGTATTGTGTTGTGTTCTTGATTGCATTGACTGTAGCTATCATTGACTTGTATTGTGTTGTGTTCTTGATGGCATTGACTGTAGCTATCATTGACTTGTATTGTGTTGTGTTCTTGATTGCATTGACTGTTTCTAGCATTGACTTGTATTGTGTTGTGTTCTTGATTACATTGACTGTTTCTATCACTGACTTGTATTGTGTTGTGTTCTTGATGGCATTGACTGTTTCTATCACTGACTTGTATTGTGTTGTGTTCTTGATTGCATTGACTGTTTCTATCATTGACTTGTATTGTGTTGCGTTCTTGATTGCATTGACTGTTTCTAGCATTGACTTGTATTGTATTGTGTTCTTGATTGCATTGACTGTTTCTATCATTGACTTGTATTGTGTTGCGTTCTTGATTGCATTGACTGTTTCTAGCACTGACTTGTATTGTATTGTGTTCTTGATTGCATTGACTGTTTCTAGCATTGACTTGTATTGTGTTGCGTTCTTGATTGCATTGACTGTTTCTATCATTGACTTGTATTGTATTGTGTTCTTGATTGCATTGACTGTTTCTATCATTGACTTGTATTGTATTGTGTTCTTGATTGCATTGACTGTTTCTATCATTGACTTGTATTGTGTTGCGTTCTTGATTGCATTGACTGTTTCTAGCATTGACTTGTATTGTATTGTGTTCTTGATTGCATTGACTGTTTCTATCACTGACTTGTATTGTGTTGCGTTCTTGATTGCATTGACTGTTTCTATCACTGACTTGTATTGTGTTGCGTTCTTGATTGCATTGACTGTTTCTATCACTGACTTGTATTGTATTGCGTTCTTGATTGCATTGACTGTTTCTATCACTGACTTGTATTGTATTGCGTTCTTGATTGCATTGACTGTTTCTATCAATGACTTGTATTGTGTTGCGTTCTTGATTGCATTGACTGTTTCTATCAATGACTTGTATTGTATTGCGTTCTTGATTGCATTGACTGTTTCTAGCATTGACTTGTATTGTGTTGTGTTCTTGATTGCATTGACTGTTTCTAGCATTGACTTGTATTGTGTTGTGTTCTTGATTGCATTGACTGTTTCTATCATTGACTTGTATTGTGTTGTGTTCTTGATTACATTGACTGTTTCTATCATTGACTTGTATTGTGTTGTGTTCTTGATTACATTGGCTGTTCTATCATTGACTTGTATTGTGTTGTGTTCTTGATTACATTGACTGTTTCTATCATTGACTTGTATTGTGTTGTGTTCTTGATTACATTGGCTGTTCTATCATTGACTTGTATTGTGTTGTGTTCTTGATTACATTGACTGTTTCTATCACTGACTTGAATTAACTCTGGCTCAAATGACAAAGTTAAATGTCCCTGGTCTTTATAAATACATGCCTTCCATATAGAAATGGTCCTAAAGACAGGATGAGTGTAAGAGTGAAGAAGCATAATGGTGTTTAACAACAGTCAAGATTACTTCACTTATATTAGGGTTGCCAGTTCTAGGATTGTGGAGGAAACCAGGGTATTGGAAGAAAACTACAGACAAGCAACAAGACAAACTTTCTCACTTAATGGTCTGCCCAATTGTTCCATAAGCTGGTGCATTATTCTCTTTGACTGAGCCCCCTGTGATGAAAGAGCAATACTCACTTGAATAACAAAGAAATAATCAGGTTTTCCCACATATTATTTTATTCAGCATTTTTTATATATAATACAAGTATAAAATCAAAAAGTGAATTTAAGACACATTTGCAAACAAACATAAAATATAAGTAATACAGCATTAAGTAATACTGAGGTTCTACAACAAAGGCAGAGAAGTGTCAGGAATATTTAGATACAAACAGATATAGGAATTTAAAAATACATGTATCGGTAGTTTAGAATACAATTCAAATTTTAGCTTCAATTTTAATTTGACTGCAAACAACCATTTACACAGAGATATTCTGTGGAGGCCCCAATGCACCACTTGGTGCAAAGACCAGGGGCAACAAGAAAATTTGATCTGTATTTCGATAAAAATATATATGGAAAGTTCAAAGTAGTTTTAAATAGATTCAAATTTAATTTGATAATAAACCAGAACAGCAACAAGTTTGAAATTTTCTGTGGAAGGGCCCAAGGCCAATGCACCACACTGTGTAAGAAGGATAGGTAACAGGAAAATTTGGTCTGATCTACGTCAATACCTACTTAATTAATCCACAGTGCGGACTTACATGTGAAATTTAAAATAAATGGACAAAAAAAATAAACCAAAAACATATGTACCCAGTATCCTAAAAAGCTAAAAACACACCAAAATGTATCCAACAGGTTTATCTCCCCTGATTTATCATTGTGTTACAAATATTCATATACTGTGTACTTAAACATTTAAATAAAATAACCACACTTGCTAACTTGTAATTTCTACAAAAATTCATAATGTGCATTAAAAAAAAACAACATTTAATTATAATAAACACATTTTTTAACTTGTAATTTCTATGGAGAAATAAATTTTGAAAACTGTATGTGCACTTAAAATCAACATTTAAAAAATAAGATAAACACACTTTCCTAACTTGTACATGTAACTTCTACAAAGAAATGAACTTGAAAAAAGTAACATTTACTTTACAAAAATGTAAAGGATGTTTGCCCAAATAAATTGTCACCAATGAGCAATCAGCAAGTCATTCTTCTGAAGTTCATTAAAGTTTTTTAAATGTATAAAACTGAAACCATGTATCAAAATACCTTTTTTCTTACCAATTTAAATTTCTGGTTAAAAGTAATATTTTGATAATTTCAACAGATTTGACAGTATTTCGAATTGACTACCGTAAGTTTGCAAATTGCAATAAACATGAATTGGTGAAACAATGGGGTCCATTTGTGCATCATATGGTATCCAATAATGTTTACAGAACTAATACATGTACTTCCATTGGATGTGACTATGACAAAATATTAGTGCAACTCAAAAAAAATTGTTTCACATATTTTTCTAACACGGTCCATTCATTGGTTGGTACACAAGTTTAGCTTTATGAATGTCATGGGACAAAATGCAATGTTCATTCTTGATGGGGCAATTTGACTATTGATCCCTTATTTTTCCAAATGATCCCATTGTTAAGGCCTTAGTGGGTCATACTTAACATTATGTAAATGTAAAAATATTGATCTTTTGTTGTTTTAGAGGAAAGTTTTTTGAAAATGGTCCCTTCTGAAAAATCCTGAATTGAAAACTGAAAATGTATTTAACTTCATGAATGTCATGGGACAAAACATATACAAATCCATACTTTTCAGAAAAAATATCTATTTCAATTTTACAAATAAACATAGAAATTTTCAAAAAAGATTTAAATTTCAAAATAAGGCACCTATTGTACATATTTTCTAAATATGTTCCGTGCAGAGAAATAAAACAATATTTGTACCCGAAACCTTGACAGTGCTGGTTACAACAAAAAGAACAAAACAGTAACCACAACAACAAGAAATACATGTACAGTGTACACCAAATGTTATTAAAAATCAACCTGGTTTTCATTTTCAATTTATATAACATTCTGTTGAGCTTGCCCAAAATACAAATACTCCATGGATTTCCCTTCAATCTGATTACCGTAAACCAACTTTTATATGCGATATTAACTTTCGTGATTCTCTTACCAGAACTATTTGCAACTATAAACTTCTGGGATATGGACTTTGACTAAATATTTAGTATAAATAAAACCATTTTTGGAAACAAATTTGTGACGATTAACTTTAGCGATTATTTTGTCCTCCCGAAAAACGCGAAAGTTAATCATCACACGCAAATAAAAGTTGGTTTACAATATGAAATCAGAATTAGGTGTCAATTTACCATAAAGATGGTTATTAGCTTATGGCATCTGTAACTGCCAATCTATATTTCATACCATAAAAAATTGTCAAAACTTCTAAAATGAAGTTAATGTAAGAAAATTTTTGATAAGATTGTGAAACTTGGTTAGCTGCTTTAAATTTTAAAATATGTGAACATGGCACTGAAATTTACTTAAAGGCTTAAACTCTACAGCAGATAAAAATATTTGATACTGGTAATCAAGTTTGACTTTGACAAACCAAATCAGTTGATACTGATTTCACAGGCCAGAAAAGGTTGTATAAACCAGGTGATGTGTTACAGGACATTTCAGAAATAAATGTATTGTATTGTACACATTGGATACCAATGTAGGACCACTTCTTTCTAGATTATTTAACCTTTAAAATTGGTTATGATACGCAACTTGCCACAAAAGACAAGGTCAGATTTTACATTCACTATAAAGTGAAATTAACATAAATTGAAGCACTGTTAAATAAAATCCCCACTACAGATATCCCTCTTAAACTTTTGATTTATAAAAATCTATTATGATAATACACAGCAGCTTGTAAATATGAAGAACAGTTCCTCTTACACAGAGAATGGTGTTTCTCATTATGCCATAAGATGGAAGAAAAAAAATCCGCTACTGCTACTTCCCTATATTAATAATTTGAGCTTTTAACAACAGGTCTCAACACCCCTATATTTCAATAGGACATTCCATCTTTTCTATTGATATTTGGACCATTATTCAGCAAGGGGGACAAATAAGCCAAAAATGAAAAATTTATAAAAATTATCAATAAACCCAGATAAAATTTAATACTGATACTAAAAAAATATAACTTTCTCCATATGAATACATATAAGTCGAACTAAACCTTAGTATTATGAAACAACATTCCTCAGAGTAAAAAAAAGGCTTCAATGAAATTAATTTGTGTATATCGTGCTGTTTTGGTTCATGTATTTGTGCCAGTCAAACCACACAGGGTCCTGAATATTTCCATTAAATTAAAATGAAGTTCCTTTGTGTACTGTGTGATATGACTGGATTTTTGCCGAACTAAAATCTCCAATAGATATGTAATATTGTGTCATCAGACATTTCCCATAAAAAAATGTTGATCTAGGAAATTCCATAACCTATGGAAAGACCGCAAACCTTTGGGGTATTGTGTGATACATGATGAACCCCACTTGTCCAGCGATTTCAGATGAGAAAGTGTTTATTAACTGAAATCTTATTATTTAAATAATAAAAAAAAAAATTCTCTCCAAAAACGCATAAAATTAAAATGTAAAGTAAATGGACTAAAATTGATTAAAATTGAAAGTAACATGATCATGTTATCCAGGTAACTTGCATATTTTATAACATCAATTTTTGAGGTATTAATCTTGAGACATGTTCATCAACAAGATATATAATAAATACATCTAATCTTCTGTGTAACAACCCCTATACATTTATACAACTGATAACCATACACTTCAACAAACATCTGCCATTGATAACCCAGACATATGACACACACATTACGTTTGTACTGAAAACAAGAACAATTTTACTCCGCAAACGAGAAGAGTACAGTTAACTTTGACTGTTACAGAACACATGTAGTTCACCACAAAACTTTTACAATGGACATGCACTAAAATAAGTGCAACAATTTAACATGAGAACATCACACCTTGGCTGATGAAGAACTTGTAGGACTGAAGGTATTAATCATGGATGTAATTGGTGTGTCTGCTCCACTTTGTGCACAGGTGCTTGGGGACAGGACAGGGTCCAAGCAACTGTGGGTAAAAGAAGCATGTATTGGTGAAATAAACCTGTATTGAAATTCAATTATTTAATTTTTCAAGATGATAAATTTGATACAAGTAATTAGTGTACAACACAATGTTGAAGATTAATTTTTATGAGTACAAAACATATTGCATCTAAATTCAGAGAAGAAATTTGTATTCATTTTTGGTTATGGCCTTTGTATTTTGTATATAACTTAAAACTTAAAACTTTGATATTATAATGTCTTAAAAATCAATTATAATCATAATTTTTCCCTTTACTTCAAAGCAGAGCATAGTTTGGATACAAGCTAAACTGATAAACAATTAAATATTAAAATAAAAGGATTTCAGCATTACGTTTTTACAAACCATCTTTGTTCATATCATTCCAATATGAAATTTTTTTTAGCCTTTCCATTTTGAATTAATATCATTCTGTAAGACAGGGTTCGTACAGACATTTGGACTTCAAATTTAAGGATTTTTTAGGGTCTTTTCATGGTCTTATTTGCAAATTTAATCAGAGGGACAAAATAATATTGGTGTAAAGGTAATTAAATCAATAAAACAATTACTTACATGTCCATAGTAACGACAGTGAGGGATGAAGTTGGGCCTTCGGCAGGACCAAGTTCCTTTAAATTGCTCATTTCAATGTAACTTGTTAATTAATTAATTTATTTATATCAGTCTATTCCCAACCACTTAATATCAAAATACAGACGAAACCCAACTGGCCAAATTCAAGGGCTTTTTAGGGCCTTCAGGATAAATCCAAGGGCTTTTTAGGGTCAGACTTGTTTTTAGGGACTTTTTAGGGCAAACCTCAAAATTTAAGGACTTTTCCAGGCCTGTACGAACCCTGGTAAAAATACTTTTCAAGTTTCTCCATTTTGATTACTGGGTAACATGGACCTGCCATAAAAATAACAGCACATTTGTTATATAAACAGACCTAACATAAAAGCTGCCAAGTCGTAAGAAATATCACATTTAATCTTATATTCCTAACTTGTAGTCTGCATTATTCAAGAGTTGATAACACTTTTTTCACGTCTTCAAACACCTGTTAAAATACAAAAAATAAAATCAACTAAAAACTGTCAATTAAATAAGAGACATAAAAAGTGACAGTAAAAGCTGTCATTGCTACAGTAATGGTACGATAATTTACACCAAAGACAAACTTCTTGCATCAATATCAAGATGACCATTTCCGGGATTTATTGTGAAAGAAAATAAAACCTACTCTTATCAAGTAAACTGAAAAAACTTCCTCACACTAGAATCTGGCCAAGATGGATATTTAGATGGTGAGAAGCATTGTGGTATGTTTGCTTGTGCTTTAGACTGTCATGAAATTCAGCATTATATTTTTGTAGCTACATGTATAGTGCTATCACTGATCTAACTCCCCTGACAAATCATTTCAGTAGCTTAGCTGGTAGAGTGATGGTTATGTATGTTTAAACTTCCTAAGATAGACCAAAAACTAAACTGTTATTGATCATTACATTTCAGAATTAAAAATCACACCTGATTCCTTTGTATTATGTCTTCAAAAACCAAGTGGGTACAAGGTATTGGACATGACAATAAACTTGACATCCCCATGTAACACACACACACACACACACACACACACCCTGTATGCCTGACTTACTTCTTCAGCTGACTTAGCACCATTTAATTCCATAACTAAGTTTTGTGATCTATAATGTTCAATGATTGGCTTTGTAGAATTAGTATATGTGGATATTCTAAAATAAATAAATAAATAAATAAATAAATAAATAAATAAATAAATAAATAAATAAATTTAATGTAAATTGTCATATTTATGATGTACCGGTACTCCAGAATTTTCTTCATGAGAAAGTTATCTGAATATAAGCATATGAGGAATATTTTTACATTTTTTGAAAGAATTCAGAAGAGATAAAGGTATTCAGAATAAATTAAAACATTAATTAAGAGACATCAAATTAGCAGCATATTTAGTTCATCAAAATTTGAAATATTGGAGCCATAAAATACCGGTATACCAGCCTTTCAAATAATTTTTACCAAACCAGATTTGAACCAACAAAAATGGTGAACTTCAAATTTTATTTTTATTTTACTTCTGATAACAAAATTCACCAAAATATTTGGGAAAAATAAAGGTTTTAAATGTATCAGATTGACAGTATGAACATGTATATGCTCACCTTTTCTTTAAACTTTCTTCATTATCGTCACTTCTTCCACTAGTTTGTCCTCTCTTTAAACATCTTTGTACACATTCCTGCATGTATGGAAGTAATAAGAGTTACTCATAATTTTATGAAACCACTGCCGTAGCTCAGTTGGAAGAGTGCTCGCTCCGTAAGCGAGAGGTTTTGAAAGTGGGTAGTGACTGTTCTTTGCCAAGCACTTGGCATTACGAAATGAAAGTCATCATTCTTTCGGATGGGATCTTAAAATAAACGAGATCCGGTGTCACTGTAGGCATGGCATGATAAAGAACGAAATGAAAGTCATCATTCTTTCGGATGGGATCTTAAAATAAACGAGATCCGGTGTCACTGTAGGCATGGCATGATAAAGAACCCTTATGTATAACAGCGCAATGCATAGGCAAAATTCTCCACCTTCACCTATAGCTGGCAACATCTTGATATAAGTGAAATATTCTTGACTGGGATGTTAAACACCATTACTCAACTCAACTCATAATTATGTCTTAGAGTCCCTACAGATGGCAACATCAGTGTTCAATTTTGGATTTTTCAAAAGGGGTCATTTTCAAAAACCTTCCTTTAAACAATATTTTGGCATTCATGTAATATTAGATGGTCCACTAAGGCCCTACCTATGGGGTCATTTGTGAACACTACTAGGTATAAAGTAAATGTTGAAGTAAAGGAAAAAACCACACAAAATATTAATTAACATTTTCAATGATATTTCCCAGTGAAATTCCATATAGCATAAATTTATAGTTATCTCCCTTAGATAACTGCATTGACCTGTCCACTTGACCTCTCATTTAGGAATATTTATACAGGAGGATCCACTCAATATATGGGTGTGTTTGGATTAAGTTTATACATGTACACACAAAATGCACAAACTCACACCAATAACACCTATTTTTTGATAATATTTTTCTTACCATCCTAACCACTCATCCATTGATTTTATTTATGGACATGTGTTTGAAGACAAAATAAACACTAACCTGTGTTCCCTATAGATCAATGCACTGGTTTATGATAAATATCCAAAATCAAAGGTCAAACAGACAAGTTAATTTTGTTTGCCTACATATGTATAATTTTGTATATGTGTTACGGTACATATTACACCAGTGTTAATATTACAGCATTAGAGGGCCGTTTCGGAATACAATTCCTCATCAGTAGTGCTTGGACCAAAATTATGAAACCAAAATTGTTATTAAGATGTTGAAATGATACCCAAAGGACCTAAATATATTTTACCAAATTTAGCTAAGGAAATACTTTGCATGAGGGAGTATACCTTAGTTTTTGAGAGATTATATCATACAAACAATGTAAATTTTACCTGTTCTGGGCAATCAAAAAATAAAACTCCTTTAACTGTAGCTTTATCAACAGTTTCTCTATTCCAGCCATCTAAATTATCTTTATTCCTAGGAAATCCATCTATCAAAAATTTATTTTTATCACTAGCGGCCATTGCCTACAAAATGAAATGCATTTGATGTACCAGTGATTTTGTTTGCCTAAAATTACTACCAAAAATGTACAATTGTAGTTTCCCCGGTGAAAAATGACTAAAATTTCCCGATTTCACCATTAAAATTTTTCAAAACAACAGTGATATACTAGCAAATTAAATCTACTTGTCTTTTTCCACAAAATGTTAGATGTTGTTACAATTTAGAATGAAATGTATTTACTGTAGTATGTAAATAACATGTAATTTTCAAACTAATTGTAAATAAATAAATAAGAGTTTTAATTATTGATCATTTTGTTATTGTACCACCTAAATTAATTTATGGTAACTACTGTAGCTCAGTTGGTATAGTGCTTGCTTCGTATATTGGAGGTCGGGGTTCAAATCCCAACCTGTTTCCGGGGATTCCCTGTATCAAAACAGGCATGACATGTTTGAGGAACCCTCCCAGGGTCCCTGCACAAACTGCAAAGGTAAAAATTTCTCCCACTTGACCTATATCTGGTGATGTCTCAATATGAATGAAATATTCTTTTCTGGGATATATAACCCAATCAATAATTTTTTTTAATTTATAATATTCTATATAAACATACCTTTAATAATAAAGCACATGTTATTTCTACAGGGACTATTGTACCATTCTTTATATGACCTTCTATAATTTCACCGTACTGAGATGATGCATTACTTCTCTCTTCTCTCAGTAAATCTCCTGCAGACAGATGTACATAACCAAATTCCTGGAAGAAATAAAATGATTCAAATTTCTCAAAGACAGGTGCACATAACCAAATTCCTGGAAAAAATAAATGATGTAAATTTCTCAGAGACAATGGTTATTTTGTCTAAAAAAATGTATAAAGAACATATAGGAAAACAACCCAGCCAGTGCCCCATCCTAGTAACCTAAAAAATATGTGTACTGGACTCTTTTTATACTTTTTGACCAGAAATCTACCATTTTTGGCAACTAAATTATATCAAACGGTTTTCCCTCACCCCTTTGGAGATTAGTTTAAAGTACTGACTTATCAAAAACATCGTCCCTCATTGCTTAAGTTTGAAACCCAGTTTTTGAGCACTCCAGTTTTCTTTGTGATTTCAGGACTGACAACCTCAATGTAATTGAAAAATTATTACTTTGAAAGTAAAACATCATTATTCCACTCCAGGCCTTAGATAGAATTTTTAACTCCACTTGGCACAGTGCTTAGTTGAATAAGAAAACCACTCGGCACTTGGAAATTTAACTCGGCACAGTCACCACAAGTGTAAAAGATAATATTCAGAACATTGGTTGGATTTAACGTTACACTAAGTGACTGCCGAATGTGAAACGGTTTGCACATATGATGCAAACGTTCAAATGATTTTGTTGATTCACGCTTGTAACAGAATGGCGAGATTTTTACAAAGGGGCCTGGAGTGTTACAGTTGACCTCCTTATACACGATTTTCCAGACATACACTAAATTGTCTGTTGTTTATTAATTGTAACAAGCCCATGATGTATCAGTGTGTGCCAAACTTCGTCGGACAAGTCCGATAAAAAATCAGATTTTTCCGGACCGTATGTACGGTAACCAGTTCGGAAAATAGAGAGCGCCAAAAATTCTATTTATAGTTCCGATCCAATTCGAATTTTATTATTGCCATCCGACTTCCGTTATTACAAAAATGTACGTTCCAGGAGCTATTCCAGGGAAACCAATAAAACGGAAAGCAACAGGAGGCGCAAATTATGAAGAAAACGTGAAAGAAAATTTAAGCAGCATTGGATGGAGGGGCGACCATGGTTGCAATTTGACGAGGAGAAATGTGTAATGAAATGCACACACTGCTTTGAATTTTACGGGTCGGGAGGCGCAGCACACAATAATTTAAAAGGCCAGAATACATTTATTTGTACTTCCATAAATAAATGTATTCTGACCTTTTAAATTATTATTGTGTGCTACGCCTCCCTAACTCGACCCGACCCGACTCGTTTCTCCTTGTCAAATTGCAACCATGGTTGCCCCTCCATCCAATGTTTCTTAAATTTTCTTTCAAATTTTCTTCATAATTTGTGCCTCCCGTAGCTTTCCGTTTTAAAGGAGAAAATAAGTTAATATTTACAAAACCGAATAATTGTTTTCTTTTTATTGAAGAATTTTTGGTCCAGTAAAAAACTTTACGGTCTGGTAAAGTTTCTAGGTTTACCAGACCGAATGTCCATTAATCATTTTGAAAGTTTGGCACACACTGATGTATATGTCTGATAAATTTAACTCGGCACCGTGACGAGTGCAATAACAACATCACTCGTCCCAGTACACATTTCACTCGTCAGGACGAGTGGTCGAGTGAATAATTGAAGCCCTGCACTCCCAAGATTTTGAATTATTAAGGTATTCTATTTTCAACACTTTAAGGCCAGACACATATAATAAATTGTTACATGTACCTGTACTATTTTTTCACACTGTGTTCCTTTACCAGCACCAGGTCCACCAAGTACAAACAAAACATTATATTTCTTAGAAGCCATTCTATTTAGTCCTGTGAAGAGTTGTCTCCCCTTAAGGCTTATCAACTGTCTGTAACCTGGCAGGACACACTGGCTAACCAAATTCTTCAACAAAATATTGATTGTTTGTCGTAAATCTGCAAATAAATAAAATAAATAATTTAAAAAATCTTTTTTAAGAGGTTTGTTTTTGAGAACAAAAGTTGATAGACAATTCTGCATAAATTGATAATAAATGAAAATGTTTGTACAATTTTACAATTATAACACACATATCAGTATCTTTACAATAATATTGTACTTACCATAATCCTTCAAAGTTTTTGGTCCATCTATATCTGGATACTATAATTGTGAAATTTCAAAAACTTTAAATTTACTCTAATTTCAGATTGCAATTTTTGGCCTCTAAATCAGACTGTGACTTGTGTGATGGATCATTACATTGTAATGAAGACAAACAATATTAACCTGTCATACTTTTCTTTATTAGACCTCCCTTTACATTTAAGTCATAAACTGATAAATTTTCACATTTTTAAATACTGTGGCCAAATGCTCAGTATTTTACAGAACAGAGATGGGTAGACTGTGGAGTAACAGTGTTTTACCACCCAGTCAAGATTCTTTCACTTATATGGAGTCAGTAAGTTCTGCGATAGTGGAGCAAACTGAAGAGTCTAGATAAAACTATCATCAAGCAAACTGACAAACTTTATCAAACTAGGAGTTGTCCAAAGTGGGGATCTAAACCCAAGGATGAGGCTTAGCTATTCAAGTTGGGGCCTCCTGCTGACAACAGAAAAGAAGTTGTAGTAGTAATAATTAGCCCAAATGTGTAAAAAATTAGGGCTCAAGCTTTTTCTTGACTCCAGACATATCAGGTAAAAATGTTACTGGTCGCCTTAGATACAGTGAAAACAAATTGCTATGTAGCATAGTAAATGATACAACTGTTCCATGCCCCAGTTTCACAATCATTCCTTAGCTAAGATTTTCCTTAACTTAAATTTAGCAAATTTTTGTAATCTCTTTTTGAAACTACTGATGACTATTTTTGTCAAATCTAAATGCAAAAGTTGTACTCTTAGAAGTGATCTTAAAAATGACACCTTAAATTCCTCAATATCTTTAAAATTAACAAAGAATCTTAATTCCTGATTTAATCTAGTCACTGAGACATGTAGGTGGTGTGATCTGTTAGTGTGTGTTTAAGACAGCTTGTCCATCTAGCCCGAGATTACTCTGGCCCGAATTTTTTTTTTTTTTTTTTTTTATCAATTTCGGGCCAGAGATCGGGCTTCATTATTTTACATAACGTGATGCCGTTGAAATCCTACGGCAGGGTAAGATTTAATTTGGCGGATATGTTCACTTTATTTTCACGGGCATTGGGTAATGAACCAGTCAGATCGCCTACCTGAACCTTTATTCACAAGAATCCATCGAAAAAACTACGCGACAACTCCGTTTTATATCCATTCCAGCCATATAAATCCAACACTTGTGTATCAGAAAAGGGAGACTTTAACCCGCGAGATCTCGCGTTATTTGAATATCATAACATAAAAAATGGCGAGATGATGAAGGATTTTACACAAGTGTTGGATTTATATGGCTGGAATGGATATAAAACGGAGTTGTCACGTAGTTTTTTCGATGGATTCTTGTGAATAAAGGTTCAGGTAAGCGATCTGACTGGTTCATTACCCAATGCCCGTGAAAATAAAGTGAACATATCCGCCAAATTAAATCTTACCCTGCCGTAGGATTTCAACGGCATCACGTTATGTAAAATAATGAAGCCCGATCTCTGGCCCGAAATTGATAAAAAAAAAAAAATTCGGGCCAGAGTAATCTCGGGCTACTTGTCCATCAAGACCCCTTTATACAGGACAATTCAGATTTGCAAAAAATCCCTATAGACTGTCTTAGCTTTCCGGAAGACTTCGATCTTTGAAGCCGAGATCAGGTGTACCGGAAGTGATGCAATAAACAATATAATAATAAAATCGTGTGTATTTAGTTAAAATCAAGTGCATTAGTAAAATGCTTTGGGGGTAATTTCCTATCTTTTAAACACCCCTAACTTGGAACAATGGATAACATCAGCGAGTTTATCTACCATACTCAGCTAAGCCTACTGTTAGAATGACACATCACACTTGTTGGCTTATCACGACACAAGATTTGTTTTTAATTTGTATTGAACTATTCATGTGAGGTTGAATAAAATATTTTCTTCCAACAAAAACCAGTATAATGCTGCTGTTCTAAAAATCTTTGTATAAGTATTTCATTCAGTATTACTAGACGGAAAATTACCTGAGAACAAAAATTGTAGTCTTCCAACGTGACAGGTACTTGAAACCGGAAGTAAAATCAAATAAAGTTTGACGCATGCGTTGTCAACTTTGTATATTTGACTGCTTAGCGCCAATGTTGATAGATGGAAAATGTAAGTTTTATTTCATTCAAGCTATTTGTTGCACTGTAGCACTTTGTATTTTTATTGGAAAGATAATTTTAACTACGCATATACTTTTTCAGAATTTCTATATGTCTTTTTACCCAGATTCAATTAATTTCACGTTTTTGTCCAAGTACAAACATCAACGGCAAGTTGAAAAATGCACTTCCGGTTGTAAACAAAACACAAAAATGCCGTTTTAGCCTTAAATTCTGGTACTTTTTACACTAGACATGATTAATTTTGTCTTTTTCTACCTGTATGACTCCACAGTCATATTTAACATTTACCCCGTTGTTTATTACGATCGGTAAAGTATTTGACAACATATGAGTAAGTTGCCGCATAGATCTTGACATGCAGAGGCGTGTTCAGATATTTATAAACACATGGATATTACGTGATGGTAGTATTTTACAACATTGACATTTGACCTGGTGCATAGTCTACATTTAAAAAGTTGTTGGAAATTTGTGATACAGAAAGTAGCTTCCATTGAACGAAATTAAAATAAAAAATGAAATATTTTACAAAAAATTCAAATTAAGTTATTAACTTAAAATGAATATGATTACAAATAAAATGAAATCATGTAGCTCATCTGTGGCATAGAACTAGTTCATCAAAGTTTTAGATTTAAAGATTAATCAATTGTGATTTTTATGTATTAAATTTTGTCGTAACTAATGAAAACAAAGTATAACATACTAACTGAAATAAAAAATAAAACATAGCTTTTTCAAAATCCTTCCCATGGTTTTACAGATGATTATTTGCCACCAAGACAGCAACACTAATACAACTTATATCCCAATTTGGTGATTTTTTAACATGTATTATATGATCATTATTATGTCTTATAATAATGATATAATACATGTTCATATGGTGCTTATTAACTTGTATAATAATCCATGCTGTGATACCATAAAAATCCATGGAAGGTGGTACCTCTGATTTTTTATTAATCCATGGAAAATGGTACCCCCGATTTCTTAATAATCCATGGAAAGTGGTTCCCCTGATTCCTAATAATCCATTGAAGTTGGTACCCCTGATTCCTTAATAATCCATGGAAGGTGGTTACCCTGATTCTTTATTAATCCATGGAAGGTGGTAGTCTGATTCCATAATAATTTATGGAAGGTATACCTCGAATTCCCTAATCATTTTGGAATCCAAATTATACCATGGAATGTATACCTCTGATTTCATAATAATTCATGGAAGGTGCACCTTGAATTCCATATTAATCCATTTTTAATTCCACAATAATCCATGGAAGGTGTACCTCTGGTTCCATAATAATTCATGGTAGTTGTACCTCAAATTTCATAATAATTCATGGAAGGTGTACCTCGAATTCCATAATACCCCGGTAATCCATTTTTGATTTCATAATAATCCATGGAAGGTGTACCTCGGATTCCATAATAATCCATGGAATTTATACCTCTGATTCTATAATAATCTATAGAAGAAAGTACCTCTGATTCCATAAAAATCCACAATCTGATTCATGAAAAGTGGTACCTCTGATTCCATGGTAATCTATGAAAGGTGGTACCTCTGATTCCATAATAGTTAGGGGAAGGTTGTACCTATGATTCCATAATAATCTATAGATAGAGGTACCTCTGATTCTATAAAAATCTGTTATTTGAGGCCATAATAATCTGTGAAAGGTGGTACCTCTGATTCCATAAAAATCCTTTGAAGATGATTTTTATCTTTGCCCACAGTGGAGTTGTATACAGCTTTACTAAAGTATTAGTAATCTTTTGGGTGATGCATGAAACAATAGAGGAGAGTGAGGTGTCTATAGTACTTTTAAACCTATAATGCTTGGTTATTTATTTCAACATGTAAGTGACAAACTGTTACATAAATTGGATTAGAAAGCTTAATATTTTACAGAGCCCCAGATAAGAAGTGTATCTGCATAAATGCGCTATGACTTTTTTAAAATACACTTTAAAATTTAATTGAAGGCATACCAAAAGGCATTGAAATTGCTCACTACACTTGACATTTCCAGTAGAACGCATAGCCATGATTTTGTAAACAACTTTTACAAGTATCACTCGCCGGGATGCTTTCATACAAGCTTACATTTTTTAAACATTATAAATTATAATGATCAAGATCGATGAAAAAATTGAAAACATAATGGAGACAGATCAATTCCGGTCTCGAATCTTGCCCTAAATCATTTTCTTTTCACCTTTTATGTTGATCGTTATAGCACAAAATGTCATCTGCTGTGAAAAAAGGCTGTTATGTGCACAAACAGTCAGGCAGGGGTAGCAAGTATCAATACGCTTTAGATTTTAAAGCATACGCTCTAGCAAAAAAAAAAAAAGTAGGGGGTAATGACCCTTTATGTTCAATTCTTATCTGGAGCTCTGTTTTATACAAATGATGTACCATGCAAACCATGTTATAATTTCATTGGGTGTCAAAAGCAAAGTTCTAGATAATGCTTCAATAGTAAACTATAAAGATAACAACCTTTACCCTGTCCCTTTCTCCCATAAATTTGTCAGTATAAAAATTATTGTGCTCTTGCATACCATAAAGATATCAGCAATGTATATTTACCAAATGTTATTGAACTCTGTCTTGCAACTTTGATCGGAGTGAATTAATGGTGTTGTACCATTCAAAATGCCTAGTCGTGATGTTTTACGTACATTTACTCAGTCAGTTCAGGGATGGTGGAAAAAAATTTAGTGTCTGAAGAAAGCATTGCCTTTCAATAAGCAAACTGACTAACTTTCTCAAACTAAGATCTGTCTTGAGTGGGATTTGAACCAAGGTGACGAGAGGTGCTGTGATCTGTTAGACAGTAATGCATGTTTTCAGTGATTTTGTTTGATTAAAATTACTACCGAATAAAAGTGGTTTCCCCTAGGGAAAAATGAGTAAAATTTCCCAATTTGTCCACTAAAATTCTCCAAAACAACAATGATGAACTGAAAAACTAAATCTAGTTGTACTTACCAGCAAAATATCAATAAAGTGGCTTTGCAATGAGGATACTACCTATTGCCATCATATTATAATGCAGTTAGCAAGATCTCGGAACTTCAATTTTCCCCATTTTAAAGAGAGGAGGTATTTTTTTTTAGTGTAACAAAATTGCTGGTTTTTGACCACTGTTGTCACCCAGCAATTTTTAAGAGATATGAGTACAGTAAAACGTTGAATGGGAGTGGCAAAAAAAAGTATCCTACTGGCCCCAGTTTCACAATCATTCCTTAGCTAAGATTTTCCATAACTTAAATCTTGAAAAAATTCAAATCTTCATAATTTTGTTGATTTTCAAGATATTCAGGAATTTAAGGTGTTATTTAAGAATTGACTGTCATTTTTTCCTGGTTCATTACTTGATGAACCAGGAAAAAATGACAGTCAATTCTTATATTTACAATTTATTCTTTCTTTACGAGAGCAAAATTGCAAATTCCGTTGAATGAAATAAATTCCAATGTTTTGAAAAAGAATTTTTAACGGCGGACGTGACCTGGACATGGAACAGCTGTTCAGAAACATTAAGCCCCGCCCATTTGACGTCATGTCTGGAAGAAACAAAATAGGTCATCAATCTTGGATAATATTTCAAACAAATTTTATTTCAGTCAATGACAAAAAATTACCTATTCATATTTATGGTCAAGTTACAGTTATTGAAGGTAGAGCTTGTTAAAAAACCAGACTAAATAGACGATAGAGTGCTCGACATCTGGACTTGCGGATAGGTATTCGACTCGGGAGTATTGGTATTCATGCGCGATGAGAAAAACTGATGTTTATGTGAATCATGAAAACAGAAATCAAACTGGGTTCAACATAGAAGTTATTTTTCTATTGTAAATATTGTTAAGATGACCTTGAGATTAAAACATTTGCATTTAGTTTTGACAAAAATATTCATCAGTATTTCCAAAAATAGATTATCAAAATTTGCTAAATTTAAGTTAAGGAAAATCTTAGCTAAGGAATGATTGTGAAACTGGGGCCAGGGCCTGAAATAATTAGTATGATGTATTTTGCTTTATACATGTAAATAAATCCCAGTGAACTGTAAATAATTAAATTGTATTGTTTTAGCTGTGTGGTTTTACTAACTCCCTTAAAATGTACGAGTTTTATGATTTAGGGTATTGCAAAGACACTGTAGAACACTATGCTAGCAAAGTTTAGTGCTCAGGCTAGTGAGATAAGATAAAAACTTTCAAAAATTTGTGCATTGCTTTTTATTAGAATTGAGTTTCAATAATTTGAAATAAATAAATCTTATTTTGTCTTATATAAATGTATGGATCGTTGTTATGACAACATTCAAGTAACCAGCAGATTCATTCTGTATTGGTACTATAAATTAATGGTACATGACAGCATGCAAACAAATTCTTCCTACAACAGTCAGTTTCTGGACACTGGTTTCCTTCATGATCCCTGAACTTATCGTCTTGATATAAGTTAAAGAATCTTGATTGGGTTATAAAACAGTTTTCCATTCCTCACATAGACAGGGCTCAAAACAAGGGCAAAGCAGGGCGAATCCTGCCGCAATATCTTTGCCATTTCATAAAACTTCGCCCTAAAATGTCCTAAAAACGAAGTTGTAGTTGCCTTAAGTTTTAACAAGTTTATTTACCGTAACCCCTGAGGTGCCTCTGTATATTAGACACATTCAAAATGTGAAATTGGAATTTGGTTTCTGCATGAAGCCCAAATAGCAATGGAACAGACAAAATCCTCCAAAAATAAATAAATAAATGAATAAAATAAATTAAAAATAAAAATCAGACAACTCGAAAATTGACTTCTATTTTTTCTGTAAAACCAACATGATAATTGTACAGAAATTTAAAATCTATTGTGTGAAGATTTGTACAATGTACCAGGCCCCAGTTTCACAATCGTTCCTTTAATGAGATTTTCCTATCATTTTTCTGAACTTGAATCTGGCAAATTTGAAATCTTAATAATTTTGCGAATTGTAAAGATATTTAAGGTGCCATTTTGTAGATCACCTCAAGCTTATAGCATCTGCATTTAGTTTGATCAAAAATGTATATTCCATAGTTTCAACACAGATTGCCAAAATTTGTGGAATTTAAATTTAGGAAAATCTTAGATAAGAAATGATTGTGAAACTGGGAACCAGCCCCGGTTTCACAATCATTTCTTAACTTAAGATTTTCCTGAACTTAAATCTGGCAAATTGAAAACCTTTATAATTTTATTAATTTTTAAGATATAAAGAAATTTAATGTGTCATTTTAAAGATTATTTTCAGCTTATGACATCTGCATTTAGTTTTTACAAAAATATTTTTTCATAGTTCCAAAAAGAGATCGCAAAAATTTGCTAAATTTAAGTTACCGGTAAGAGAAATCTTAGATAAGAAATGGTTGTAAAACTGGGATTAGAGCTTTGTATTTTGTGACATGGGACCATAATAGTGGGACATTTTCATAAAAATAAAACATTTACCTAAATTACCTCATGGGTTTTCAAGTTTTTATCTGAAGTTAGACTTTGAAGTAAACAATCCTTATCATTTTTGTTAAAGTATAAAAAAAATCACCGTTTTAAATATTCAAGAATTTTATATCTAAATTGCCCCATACACAGATTGAAAAATAAAAAATACCAATAAAGTGAATGGTTAATCAATAGTAATGGAATAAAGCATGATCAAGTGACACTTGACTGTATTACAGTACTTCTATATTAATGTAGTGTGTATTTATATATAAATTTATTATAATAGGTTGTGGGAATCTCTTGACTGTGTTCGTACCTGTATAGTTATTTGATCATTTCGCTACCTCAAATTGACATATTTTTAAGGTGTAACTCAGCTAGGGTGGAGCTCTGGAACATAAAATAGCACTTAAATGCACCATAATAAATAAATTAAATTTAGTCTAGATTTTAAATACCTTTACGTTTTAAATATACATATATGAATGTAATATATATATATAGATGAATTTTTACCTATACTTGATGTATAGCGTTAGGTATGCACGTTAACAATACCCACGATTATCAGGTGTTATAACTGTATATTTAAATACTTGAAACCAATCATGTGTAGATATTTATTATATTATCAATTAACTTTGACTTATTAGACATATTTTTAAGATCTTCCTAACCTAGATATTTTGTCAGTGATCGGGACTTAATCTGTGAGTTCTATAAAACATAGGTATTTATTTATTTACTGGATTATACTGAGGAAATGTTTGTTGTAGATTAGTTGATGAATAGCGCTGTCACACAAGGTGAGCAACATGCCCGAACAGAAACATCATGTACACTTTGGTCTATTACGTGGGCCTGGATCAGCGGGAGGGAGTAAATCAGATGATGCTGTTAACACAAGTCATCGACAGTTACCAAGGTAGACATATTATATTATGATTATTAAGATTAAAAAGATTACTAGTATTTAGGAAAATTAAAATGGTATATGTTTGAATTTATATTTGTTATATGTAGGGGTACAAGGTATTAAACTGCATGTCAACTTGCATGCATACAAAAAATACTAATACCCGTAGAATTTCCTTATATTTAAAAAAAAAATGGCCAATTTAAACCAGAAAACTAAAATGAATAGACTTTAAAGTATCTGGTACAAGTATAAGATTTTCTGTTAGAACAGTTTAATATTTATACATAATTCTGGCAGACCAGGCTTAATGTGTGTCTGGTAGGTCAGCTGTTAGAGTATAGTGCTAGTATTGAGAAGGTCCTAGATTCGGGTCCTAGTTTCACTGATGTACATGTCTTTTTTCCCTATCCTTTTTTAAGTCTCTACCTTAATATTATTTGTGGATCATTCTGTTCATACCGGTAACACTCAATTTCATGTACATTTACACATAGGGGGTGTAGCCTGCTAAACAGGTGCTTACCCTTCCGGAGCACCCAGCCTCACTTCCCTGCTGGAAGTTCACATGTCTAACCTAACTTGTCAGTTCCATTTAGTTTTTACCTTGCTTCTGGATTGTGATTTCGACATTGATAAGTATGTTTGTTTTTGATTAATTAACTTTGTCTTTGAAACACTCAAATTACTTATTAACTTATTGTCAGTAAGTATTTGTATTTCTAGAGAAAGGGGGGGGGGGGTTGTTGAGTTGTCTACATCTATATACAAACTTTATTTCTATATTTACACCGTATATAGATGTTTTTATCTATAATTATCTTTTCATTGTTTTTCCTTTAAGTTCATTGAATATGAAAATCCTTCAATTAAATATACGATCTATTTTTACCTCTAACAAACTGTTGGAAGATTATGCTAATTCCTATGGAATTGATATTATTTGTTTATCTGAAACATGGTGTAAGGATAACAGAACTATAGATATTAGAAACTTTACATCAGTATGGAATAACAGATCAGTTAAGAAAGGTGGCGGTGTCGGTATCCTTATCAGAAATAACATTAAATTTATTCCAAGAAATGATTTAAAAATAGATACTCTGGAAGCTGTATGGATTGAGGTCGAATTAAACCAACAAAGAGTAATTATAGGATCAGTTTATATTCCTCCATCTAATTTTAAAGCCCTTGATTCTTTTGAAAATGTTATATCAAACTTCGATCAAGAAACTAAACTTATCATTACTGGCGATTTCAATGCTAGGAATGCAGTATGGGACAAAACTGACAAACAAAGATCTGGTAGTGCATCTTGGAAAATGGGTGACAAAATACTTGAATATATGTTAAAGTATGACTTAATATGCCTTAACGATGGCTCTATGACTAGATCCAATCAAAACAACCAAGAGGATAGTGCCATTGATCTTACATTTTATAAAAATATGCTGAAGCCAGAAAATTTCAAGTGGAATATTGATACCAAGGTATGTTCAACAGTGATCATACAGCTATTATTATTACTTATGAAGATCTTAATAATGTAATTAGAGAGAAATGGGACTTTAAGAACACAAACTGGGATGAATGGAAAGAACAAAGTAACAATTTTCTTGAAGAATTTAAAACAATATTGGAAGAGGGTAGTCTACACACTGAAGAGGCCTGCAAATTTTTCACTGAAGGAATTATAAATTGTGCTAAATCTTCCATCAAGATCAAGAAAATATCAAAACACTCTAAGCCATTCATGACAGACCTATTAAAACAAAAATTGATAGAAAGTAAACGACTAAGAACACAATACCGGAAAAGAAGAGACCCAAACAACTGGACAAAATATAAAAAATCTGTTGAAAACTTTATAATGTTATACAAGGATGAAAGAGATAGATGGTGGAAAGAACTATGCAACTCTTTACATAATGAACCTGACACAATGTGGAGAATATAAACAAAATTACCAAAGGATCCAATTCATCTACAATCCTACCAATCAAAACTAATAATAATGAATATGCCTTCAGTGATGAAGATATAACAGAATGCATGATTAACCCATATACGTAGAACACATTATACAAGTCAGCTTGATCAAACCTTCTATGAGGAAGTAGAAAATAAAATTATTCACATTGTTAAAGAAGAAGCTGGAAAAATTGAACCGTCATCAAATCATAATGCTGAAATCTTTAACACAGACATCCAGGAACAAGAAGTAAAAGAAGCCATTCAACTTATGAATTATAACTCAGCACCAGGACCAGACAAAATCTCACCTATAATGATTAAAAATTCAGGCAACAACATGGTAGAAATCTTGAAAATACTTTTTCAACAGTGCTTAAACTTTGGAATCTTTCCCTCTACTTGGAAACTTGATCATAAAATTTTCATCAGGAAACCTGGCAAATCAACATACAATACTGAAAAATCATATAGACCCTTAAGCCTGTGCAGTGTAGTAGGCAAACTTTTTGAGAGAATTATTACTAGAAGACTAGTTTGGTACCTTGAGGCCACACAACAATTGGACCTCTTTCAGTTTGCATACAGGAAAAATAGAAATATCACACAGTCTTTGTTATATATGACTTCTGACATATATGATGGATACAAAAAAGATGAAGACACAATTGCCACTTTTATTGATCTAGAGGGTGCTTTTGATTCAGTATGGCGAAATGCTGTGATACTCAAACTACATGAAGCTGGTATCAATGGAAAATTACTTCTCACCATCAATAGTTTCTTATCCGATAGATTTTCTAAATGTCTTATAAACAATTACTCATCAAACTGGTTAGCGTCTAACAATGGAGTTCCCCAAGGATCTGTTTTATCTCCTATACTCTTCATCTTGTTCACAAAAGAATTCAAACCACAAGTTTTAAAGCATATTGCATTCGCAGATGATATCACCTGTTGGATAACCAGTGCTGACTTATCTACAGCAGTAAATCTGATGGAAAAAGACCTTGCCTTTCTGAATAATTGGACTAGAAAGTGGAGACTTAATATAAACTGCTCAAAGACTGACTTTATTTGCTTCACTAAAAAAGGACACAAAGATGTTAATATCAAACTTAACAACACTCTGCTGAAACAAGTCCAATCTAAACGATGTTTAGGAGTTATACTAGATGAAAATTTAACATACAAAGAACATGTTGAAAATACATGTAGGAAATGTTTTTCTGCTATTTATAAAATCAGCTGTTTTTTCAACAACATAAATGGAGTAAATCTATCCATTGGTAGATTGTTATATAATACATGTATACGTAGTACTCTTGAATATGCCTACCCAGTCTGGTGCTCCATACAGAATGATTCACTAAAGAAGTTAGAGACCGTTCATCGAGCAGCTCTGTTAAAAATCACAGGAGGTTTTACATCTACTCCAACTTCTTTGTTAGAAGCACACAGTGGAATTCAGCCTATTCGTCTAAGATATGAGGAAATCATGCTGCAAGAATTAGCCAGAATCAAGAGAAAACCACTTGATAATCCAATTCGTGCAAAGATGGAACAACTCCTAGCATGTACACAATTTATGGAACATAAAATTATCACTCCAATTCACCACTTTAATATGGCCAATGCAGACTTCTCAAAGAAGGCAAATATTAATAACATCGAAGAAGAATCATCTTATAATTTAGATACATTCACCAGTGAACCAGTTAAAAATATTCTTTTAACAACTGAGAATCTTGGTAATAGTAAAGACAGAACGGCTGAACAAATACAGAAAGCTACGACCATCACACAGGAATTTTTATTACAACTAGATCCTGATACTATGATTATCTTTACAGACGGGTCTGCTTTAGGAAACCCAGGTCCAGTTGGTGCAGCAGCCCTAATTTATACCAAAGGATTAAATTTTGATCCTGTTTTAATTAAAGAACCAGTCTCAAATTACAGCACTAGCTACCATGGTGAGCTATATGCTCTGAAGTTAGCATTCAACTATGTACTAACCTACAGTACCTTAAACCAGTGTAAATCTGTCCATATTTTTAGTGATTGCCAAAGTGTTATCTCTACAATTTTATCTACAAATGACCAAAGTTGTTTCACTCATCTTACCAATGATATTTACTCTTCAATTAATAACCTGAAAAAAAGGAATATCAGACTCAATATTTCATGGATAGCTGGACATGCAGGTATTAATGCCAATGAAAAAGTGGATTTAGCTGCAAAAGAAGCAGCAACTGAAGCTGCAAACACCAAAATTGTGGAGCTGTTTGTACCATATTCGGACATAAAAATCTGTATAAAAGAACACATTAAAGAAAAATGGCAGAGACAGTGGGACCTAGAAAATGCTAACCAATTTTATCATGACCTCATACCAAATATTGGCATAATAACGAAAAAGAAGTGTGAAAGAGACTTAGAGTATGCCAGACTCAGACTTATATCTGTCCACAACAGACTTAAAGATAACATGAACAGACTCGGCCTTACAGACAACCCAACATGCGATTGTGGTAACAACAGGGAAACCGTCCAACATATTATTTTAGAATGTGTAAAATATGAAGAATACAGACGTGAACTTATGTCCGTCATCCAAAGAGAATTAGATGGTGCGCTTCCTATAAGCGGAGATTATACTATGACGGTGCTCCTGGGAGAATGTAAGGATATACCACCGAGTTCAAGAGATGCCATTTCTGACGCCTTTGAGACATTTATTCGAAGCAGCAAAATTTTAAATATAATATAACGTACTCATTCGATCGCAGTAGCGCCTACCTACAAAAGTACAAAGTGTTAATCTCTCCATAGTGGAACTTTAAACCCATAGTGTTATTCCAAATTCCATAGAGTCCATTTTCTCGCGAAGAAGGAGAATTAGGATAACAACAACAACAACAACAAGTTGTAGCCTAAGCCATAGGTAGTAGATTTGTCCTGAAAAGATTAATTATGTTTTTTTTTCAAAACATTATGGAACACCTTGTATACAACAGAACTATGCATGTTATGCATATATATGTACACCCGGTACAATCCCTTCTTGTTTCTGTGCACTTTTCCTTAAATAACTTGTATAAATACCTGCCAGTGTCCTTGTAAATATGTGCATTAATGCATTGATTACAATACATATAATATATGTTAATGCTAATCTGGGATTAATTGTCTTTTTGGATTAACGGGAGATTATGTCAAGCCCAGGGTTACGTTAGTTCAAATGTTAATGGTTTTAACTTAACAGAAAGGACTGAACTAAAGTCATTATTTTAAATATTTGTAACGGGGCATTTAACATGGTCAGCTTGAGCAGGTTTTAAGGTCGTATAAAGGCTACAAAAAATTTGATTAATATGGGAAAATTTTAAAGTAAAATGTCATCGACCAGAAGGTTTAACGATATTATACTAAAGTATGACTTAATGTAAAACCATTTGTAAATTCTTAAATAAAAAAATCTCCTAACTATTTTATTTTAAACATTATTGATGAATAAAAACTGCAGGGAAGATTTGATAAATCAAAACTGCTGAAATATCATCCAGGTGATTTAATTTTAAGGGGGTTGCTGTTAGTCCCTGTAAAATATTTTTTCTGAATTTGAGATGTTGTTGCATGAGTTACTGTAAATGTATTGATTTTGTACAAATTTGTTTAAATTTAAGCATAGCTTGGGTTAATTCACATGAAATGCACCTTGTTCATTATGACCATATTTAATAATTTGGTGGTGGATTGAAATAAGTGCTAATTATCATCATGGAAATTGCTATAATTACTAGTTAGTACATCACTAACTTTGATACCTTTGCAGTACAGTCCAACCTGCATTAAAGACCACCTCTAAATAATGACCACCTGCTTATAATGGCCAGTATAATTGTATCCCAATTGTTCTTTATTCATATTATTTGAACCTGTATATAAAGTCCACTTTTACTAATTCCCTTGGGTGGCCCTTATAGACAGGTTTGGCTGTATTTTTACTGAAGATACATGTACAATCATGAATGCAGTTACAGGTCTCATGTTGCTAGCCCATCCATCTTACTTTGTTGAAAATTTATGGAACTACCAACAAATTGTTAACCGACTGCCTTAATGAAATTGAAAAAAAAAATTTTGACTGGAGCATAAAACACTATTACTCCTCACTTTGTGGAAGCGCGTGGCCTAGTGGTTAAGGCTTTGGACTCATGATTCGAAGGTCGTGGGTTTGATCCCTGTACCGGGCGATGTGTTGTGTCCTTGATCAAGACACTTAATTTCACGTTGTTCCAGTTCACTCAGCTGAAAAATAAATGAGTACCAACAAAATGCTGGGGGTTAACCCTGCGATGGACCGGCGTCCCATTCAGGGGAGAGTCTTGTACTCTCAGTCGCTTAACGCCACCGAAACCGGGATAAGCTCCGGCCTAATGGCTGGGGACAGACTTAACTCCTCATTCTACTCTGCTTAACTGATTCTCACAATTTATTCTATTTCCTTATTTTTGGAAATGACATTAAAATAAATTTGTGTATTATTTCAGAACACCAGATGAAATGAAGATGTTACAGTTTCCAGCTACAAAAAATTCACTTTGGGATCACACAAGCACAGGGCAGTCAGTGCATCTTAATATTTCATATTTCAGGTAAAAATTCAATTTTAAAATGCTTCTTGCAGATAATTACATATGTGTATGTATATATATATATAATTTTGAGTATCAAATGTAATTTTACACATTTTACATGCATTCATAATACAATAATACTTGCAGTGGGCATATTATAAGCAGTGATTAGTCCAAGGTGAAATTATCTTGAAAAATCTTTATAACAATTGAAAACTGGGTCAACAAATGCCTATGCAGGTCAAAACACAGAAATAATTAAAATGTTGCAATTTTCTTACCTAGCAACAATAAAGAACATATCATTACATCGTCAAGTGATTTGTTATCTTTGGATTTCAATGATATTTTGGTAAAAGTCGTAAGACTGACAAATAGGACTCAAGTTTCTAAAAAATATAAAAATTACTTACACAGGAATAATTCATATACATTGGGATATCATCTCTTGATTGGCAATAACAACATTTGTATTTGTATACATTTATTAATGGTAGGTTGTGAAATTATCTTAACCAAGGGGCATATTTGTACCCCTGCAAACTAGTTTGAGGGGGGTATATAGGAATCACCATGTCTGTCTGTCCGTCTGTCTGTCCATCTGTCCATGTAAAATCGTGCCCAGGCCATATCTCATCAATGCTTTGGAGGACTCAATAAACTTCACATGAATAATCTTCATGGTTCAAACGTGTGTCATGACCTGAACCAAGGTCATATCAGAAAGGTCAAGGTCGCAGGAAAACTTTAAATGTTAGGGGCGGGTATTTGGCTCTCAAGAGACAGTTCTAGTTTACATCTGGAACTTGACTTACTTGCAAATTCCAGACTCAGAATAATCTGTTTCTAAAGATGAGTACTGGAATACATGTTCATTTACCGGTATCATAAATACAGAAGATAGGATAGGAGAAGTATGTATGTGCTATGTTTCCATTCCTGGTAGCCAAAATCGCCATTGGCTACTAGTTTTTGAGAAATTCTTTCAAAAAGTAACCTATTTTAGCAAATTTGTGAAAATTTACTTTCAAAAGCACTATAGTTTAAAAAATTTTGGAAATTTGGCTACTAATAATTTTTAAATTGTTGAAACCTAGTATATGACATGCAACACAAAATATCGGAACAAAACTATGGCTATGGTTAAACAAAGAAGTTTGTGTATGATTATGATTTTATTTTATAATAAAACATCTAATCAGGTATCTTATATTGTATTTTCAGAAAACCAAAGTTTCTTGTTTTGGAAAAAGTTTTAAGATTTGCTCAGAGACATGCAGAAAGCACAGGCCAGTCTGTTTACAACTGTGCATTACTAGGGTCACTGGACATTGATGAAGGTAATTACGGTACATGTAATGCCATATTTATGGTATTCCTTTTACGTATTTGTGGTTTTCTGAAAAGTCTTATCCTTGTGATAAATGGGAAATATTCTTCACTATCTGACAGAAAACAGTGAAACCTTGATTCGTTGTCAGCATTTCTTTGGTCAGATTTTGGCGTTTTAAAAGAGTTTAAGAATGAAACAAGGAAAGTGTGACATTGGGACCGAAAAAAACTGTGGTGATAAGTGTGATGGCAAGTTTTATTGATGGGTAACAGGTATTTATAATGACGTTTTCAGAGTGAGCTGTTTTGTCTGCTTCTTTTCTTGAAAACTATATATACCGATCTTTATGAAACGTCACTGGAACAATTATTTGGGTTGGAGTAGATGTGCTGATGGCAATTCATATTTGATCATACACATGACTTGGAAAATATGTATTTTCCTGTTGGGGTTCTTTTTGGGGACATCTTTGATATTATATCCCATATTAGTTATAACTTGTTACCGCTTGTAATTGTTAGCAATTACAGTCAATCCTGTCTATAAAGGTCACCCAAGGGAACCAGTAAATGTGGCCTTAGTGGTCAGGTGACCTTTATATACAGGTTCAAATAATATGAATAAAGAACAATTGGGATAGAATTCTACTTAATGCATATATACCAGTACATGTATAATACATTATTATTGTTAATATTTCTTTGTAGATGGAGAAGGTGTTACGTTTGTTTTAGATCGTTTCGATCCTGGAGGTGTGACATCATCAGGAGGGATAACTCCGGGGGATATCATGGTTCCATTTATGGTAAGTTTCAATTTCTGCTGATAAAACATGTTAATTCATTGTTACCTTTTTACGTTATTATGTTTTCCTGAAAGACTTGTGCTACTGTAGTATTGTCTTGGGGAGTATAGTGCCTGAGCCAAAGGCTCAGGCACTATACTCCCCGACAATACTACAGTGACACTGGTTCCGAGGGAAAACATGATAATGTATTTAGTACATCACATAAAACTTTAATGCAAAGTGCATTCTAACCATTGCGTGACCTTTAAATTTACAGACAGACATTTAGACATAAGGCAATTCCAATTGTGTAGTGTACAATCTGGTCAGAAGTGAATTTGTCTGGGTCCTTGTGACCGAATCTTGACATCATGTTTGTTTACAAAATTGCGTTCTCCTTTCCAAGGTGGCGCGTGCAAAAAGTATAGTACCCGTCTGGAAAAACAATAGTACCTTGCTGTCAAAGGTACTATACTCATTGCTAAGGACACAAAATAGAGTACATGTACATATTCAATCAATTTCCTATAATTTATCATGTGAGTTACTAAATGGCAATAGATGCTCACTTTTATATAGGTTAGACATTGATATGACAGTACTTTGTTTGTACTTTAAAAACCAGGGGTTCAAAATTAAGTTTTGTAATGGAAGGTTCTAGACTTTTTGTCTTTGTTTTTTGCAGGTCCCACATTAATTTTGTAAGTCCAATATCCAAGTGCAATGATGTTATCAGAGAATATTCTCAAAATAGGATCCTTGTTATAAAAAATTACAGATCCATTGTACTTTTTCAGTTTAAATATCAAGGTCCCAGTGAAAAATCATAAGGTCCCAGACCTCATATTCGGGGTATTTTGAACCCCTGAAAACTATGACCATATTTCAGTATGAAATTCAAAATGTACAATAATACTGTTTCTATAGTTAAGTAATTCTGATTTCAAGATATATGTACAGACATTATTATCAAGACATAGAATTTTGTTGGCATAAAATGTTGGACGTGAGTTTTTGAGTCTTTAAACATAATATTTATCTATTCACAGATAAGTGGTCACTCAAAGAATGAAAGATTTAGTTCTATGGACGATTATGCCAATGCTATGATGGTAAGTACCAGTATTTTTCGATGTACTGCATAATGTGCATGTGTTCGTGTGTTCATTGTTTCTGTGTACTGTGTAATCTATATACTAGTACCGGTAAGTGTTTTAAGATTTATGAACCAGATTTTTTTAAGTTTAAGTCTTGTGGTACTAGTTTCAACATTTTAAAGATTTATTAAGAAAATAAAAAGGACAACTCATTCTTTATATGAATTGAAGAGTTTATAATTGGGTAGGATGTGAAACAGTTTATTAAAAACTAAACAACCTGTAAGGGTTAATATAAAAATGTAGGGAAAATGTGTTCTAAGATAAAAGCACTATTGAGGTTGAAACATTCAACTTTAACAAGATAATTTTTTGAAAATTTAATTTTTTGAAGATTTTTGGTCTGTAATGATATGTTTTAAACATGTATGATAGTTTGTGGATGGCATCATAATTCTGTGTACCTGTATTAATGTGTATAGTACATTTTCTAAATGTTTTGTCATTTTCTATGTAAAATGTAGGTTCTAAAAGAAAAGTGCAGTGGAAAGGAGCCAGTTCATTGTAGTAACTTTTTATTGACAAAAGGATGGTGCAATTTTTATACTAACGGAGACAAATGTGTTCATCATTTGGAATTTGACATTGTAACTATGGCAACTGAATTTATAGCTACGCCAATTTCACCGGTGCCAATTGTTCCAACTGCATTATCAAAAAATTTATCTGGACCTATGAGTCTAAGTCATTTACAAGGAGAACCAAAGAGTGGGTGAGTATTTAATTACTTATAATGCAGCAATTCATGTTTAATTTTAAATTTATATGAGTGTAAGGGCTGGTTCAATATTTTTTTCATGAAAAAGATGCCAGTGTTTGATTTATGAAGACATAAACTTTCAAACCATAGATCTATTATCGCTGGTCGACTACGTCAGTCTTCTTCTGAGATTAGGGATTTACTGATTTACTAGACATCGTTGTTAGAAGTATGTTATAGAGTTATTTTCAGTAGATCTATTATCGCTGGTCGACTACGTCAGTCTTCTTCTGAGATTAGGGATTTACTGATTTACTTGACACCGTTGTTAGAAGTATGTTACAGAGTTATTTTACAGTAGTAATCTTTGTAATTGTGTTAGTGTGATGGCACCCTAAAAGCTTTTACCAGTGGACTTTAGTAAAATGCACATTAAAAAAAAAAAAAATCTGACCAGTGAACAATGCAGATATAAGAAAATAACAACTTAAATACATGTATTTGTTTAACAACTTAAATACATGTATTTGTTTGGTGCTGAGCTTTGTAACTCATTGTATGTTTTATAATTGTTGTCTTTGGTGAATGATCAAGCATCAAATAACACATGTTCTGTTTGGTTTTTTTTGCAGATATTTAACAATGGATCATACGAGAAAGGTGCTATTAGTTCTAGAATCTGACCCTAAGGCTTACAGTCTACCTCTTGTTGGAATGTAAGTAGAAATATAATAATGTTGACATGGCTTTTATTGTGATGCATATTTCCTGTTGATTCTGTGTATAAAACATTATTATGTTAGTGTCAATATTGATGAAGTATTGCTTCAGTATTTAATTGACTGGTAGGTTTACAATCATGTATTTCAGAAAGTTTGTCAGTTTGCTTGCTGAAGGTCGGTGATTTTCTTTGGGAACTCCTGTTTCCTCCACCATCCATTTACTGACTCCCTCAATATAAGTGAAAGTCAAACACCATTACTTGACCCCACTCATGTATTTCAGGTTATTTTTATTTATGGTCAATAGTGTTGAAAGAACAAAATGTTGAAAGAACAAAGTAATATTGTGGAATCATAAATTTGCGTAGTGATCAAATTTTTGTTTCCATGGACATCTTTTCCCACAAATTTAACACACCTATGTCATGGTGTTTTTCTTCCAACTGCAAAAATTTGACATCGTGAAAATAATGATTTCACAGTATTTTGAGGATAAAAAAATGTTTGTATGAGTTTTAAGTATGAATGTTATTATATTTACAGATGGCTAAGTGGTGTACCATTTGTGTACAGTCCATATACATGGGCAGCCTGTCTCAGGTTTCTGTTTAATACCAGTATACATGACAGGTATGTATTATAGATCTTGATACTACTAATACTCTATCAATTTATCAACTGTAAGTGTGTTCCCCCATTAGATGGGTATGACAGTTTACCTATGAGTATGCTGCTGTTGAAAACAGAATCATTTTGGTTTGAATGGGGGATGTTGGTTTGAAACATCAGAATTAATTAACTTTCGTCAAGTAGTCAGTTTGACTTGTGAATGGAAACACATCCTTCTTGTATTTTGTCTCAATCTTTCTTGAAAAACTGATAGATTAATAGTGCAATATTCAGAACACATGAAGTGACAAAATCCTTTGTTGAAAGTTTAGTTACTCTGTAAGATAGCATATAAAATGATGTTGCACCCCTGTGTTATCTTCAGGGTTAGTTAAATTTTAAATTTGTGGTTCAACACAAGTTCAAATGTTTTAATGTTGTCAGACAGCTGTTGTTTGTTTACATTCTTATTGCTGCTTAAATATTTAATGCTACTTTTTAACCTTCTCTTTCAGTTTTCTGTTTTGTAGCCAAATTTTTAATGCTATTTTTACTTTTTCTTTCAGAGTTTGTGTTCCACCAGAATCCTTTTTATTAGTGTTATATAACCCAATGCATTCCAAACCAGAATTTTATGAAGTTTCTACAACCTCAGGGAATTCCAAAATGACCTTTGACCTAATGTCAGGATACGAAGCAGTTAGCTTGCCAAAGGTTTGTAAACTATAGTTTTAAATTGATATAATTCTTAAAATACCATATACATCAGTTTAAACTATTAATCAATTAAATATTCCTATATATCTAAGAAGTCTAAGGTAAAAAAAAAAAAAAAATTTCTACAGCCTAAGATTAAAGTAAATATGAACTTCTCTTTAAAACTGACATAATATTTTGGTAAATTTCATGGATTGATATTAAAGTGGATTGTCTTTGAGACAAATATGCTCAAAAGAAAACAAAATGTTTATGATTTTAAAAATAAATTTACAAAGTTTGATATTATTTTTCAGACCATGATGTCTAGTCCAGATGACAGTGTATCGATAGATTTACTCAGTTTGGATAAAGGCAATAAAAAAGAAATGTTTGATGCTGCCATACATTCTGTAAAGAGTCAGCTGTAAGTCTGATATACTATTAGATTTATCATAAAGAAAAAGATGTATAAGATATTATTTTTAGTTTTATTCTTATAAAATTGTAATGTTCCATTCAAATCGCTGGTAAAAATATAGAACTGATTACTTGATTTCTTATATTATTGATGAAAGTCAAATTAATTTATAAAATATTTGCAAAGGCTAATACTGATAAATCCTTCTAAGTTACTGTCACAACTATAGCCAGGCTTGATGGACTTTATATATCTTTATTTCTCATCAGATCAGTAAATTTATTTCTCTTGATAAAAAAACATTTGAATCTTTATCAGTCATTTCAAAATTAACTGTGTTGTAGTTTACTGGGTATAAACAAGATTTTGGTAGTGCCAATTCTCATGGAAAGAGTGGTCTATGCCATTTTAAAACTTTCTGTTGATTAGGTGTTTTTTTTTGAAAATTGTAGAATCACATTAAATATAATTGTTTATTTTATGTTTTAGAAATTCACCATCACAAGTTGATTCCAGTTCCTCAAGTGAACGTGAACCGTCATCAGATGACATCACACCTAGATGTAAACCAGCTCCACATAGATCTAAAGTAAGTATTACTGATGTCCAGAAATTAAAAAGATTTAGTACATAGCTGAAAATCGGGAAAGTACCTGATACTATAAATAACAATTGTCTGGAATAAGTAAATATTACTGATGTCCAGAAGTTAAAAAGATTTAAAACTATAACTTAAACTTGATTGATAGTGTGATTGTATGAAATAGAGTGAAGCTATGGAGTTTTATATCCTAGTCAAGATTCTTTCCTTATATGGAGACGGTCAGTTCAGGGATGGTGTTGGAAAATATTCCTCAAAGAAAACTACTGACTTACGGCAAAACAGCAAGCTTTCTTCCACTAGGATGTGCCTCAAAAGTAATTGGAACCTAGGTGGGGAGAGGTGATGAGATCTGTAAGCTTATAAAATAGAGACTTTTTGACTTTGTTTGTAAATTGGTAATTGTGATAAGGTAAAATACAGGTAATTCTTAGAAAATTTTACTAGTAACACTGATGATGAGGCAGTTTAAAATACAATTGACGTATCGCCGGCCACGTCCACTATGTTCCGACACTGGCCGCCATCATGGTACTAAAGCAGTGTCAAGGCAACTAATGACATACTATCTCAGTGACGTCATTAAATTACACAATTCAGGCCAAGTTTTCATTCTTTTTGTGTCTCAATTCAAGCATGCCAGGCTTTTGTCAGAACATTGTGGGCGTGGCCGGCGATATGTCAATTCTTGTTAACTGTCTTCTGTTGAGATTACAATGTATTCTAATTCTTATAAAATGCCTTTACAACTACCAGTGTACATGTGTACAATGTTTAATTTACCATTTTGTTATAATTAAAATTTCACCATTGTTATGAATATAGGTATTTATCACAGTTTTGTTTTATCCAGATTTAGAATTAGACATTTACTTACTGCACAGTACATGTTCCTGGTTGATGTATGCTGTTGTTATGATGTTTTACCCAGGTATTTGTTTCATCAGAATGACAACATGAGTTATTTAACACCTGTTTTAACATTTGTATATTTTTAGCTTCCTGCTGCTATGCCTATGGTTCCGGAAGTGTCTTTACTTTTCGCTGAGGATGGACAGTCGGGAATATTAACAGATACTGGACCAAGGAGACCACTGATCAATCAGGGTAGACCACAGGGAGTTAATAAACTCACAGACTTTGGACATAATTGTCAGATTCCTAATGGGGTGTCGCCGACCAGTATCACATCTAGTCAGCAAAGTGTTCCATTTTCATCCCAGTCCCAGCCACCTAGAATGACCCACCATAGTCATAGTGCTCCAAATCTAATACAAACTACTTCATCTCAGCAAACTCCACAGTGCTATAATAACTCAGTGCAGCAGCAGCAACAACCTGTACAGGGAGATAGTGGTGCTAACAGGAACCTTGTTCATTCTAACTCAATCCCTCAGCAATATATGGAGAATGGATATCCTCCAAATTCTGTCAACAGTGGTAGAACTTTAACTAATTCTCAGCAAGGGAATGTGATGTATCAAAATGACATTCATTTTCAAGGACCTGTGAAAAATTCCATGCAGGGAGGGGTTCATTATGGACAGAGTAATCCAATTCCTGCTCAGGCCAGGATGAGGCCTACTCATGGAGGACACCATCCACAGATGACAGGACCGATATCAAATCCACATGGATATCATTCTGGTCCGGTCCGTCAAGGGATGAACCAAAATAATATGTTACCCCAACAACAGCAACCACAACCAAGATATAATTATTATGGTTATCCAGATCAGTATAATATGATGAATGGTGCCAGGATGTCTCAGCCCATCAGACAGTCAATGCCATTCAACACACCTGTATCACAACAAGGTGCATATCCACCCCAACAAGGTCCATATCAACCTCACCAAGCCATACACCGTCCTCAGGCTCATCCTAATCAAAATCCTTTGCAAAATGGTGGCAATATTCATATGACCTTTCAGACACCACAGCAAGTAAACAGCAAAACTCTTATGTCACCAGAAATGTTCCAGCAGACAGCGTCTCCAAATGTGATGACGTCATCTGTTGGAGCTGGGAGACAGTCTCCACCTCCGGTAACTTCAGCTGGGGCTAGTATTGCTACCAATAGACCTTCAGTCCAGCGACAGAGAAGTTCAAACCAAAGTGACAGTAGTGGACGTTCTAGTGACGATAGTGGATTAAGTGTAACACCTGAAAGGCCAAGTTTACAACAGAAAGGGAAAGATGATCCAAAACAAGGGTCTAATATTCAGAATTCTAACATCAACTGGAATCAGGTTCCTCCTGAAGTTTATCAATTACTGCTCAGCCAAGATGCTCAATTAAAACAGTTACAAGCTCAAATACAACTGTTAATGCATAACCAGAGTACGTCCACACAGTGTACAACTACGACTGAACTCAGCTCACAGACAGAAACCAATGGACCACAAAGTAATAATGCATCAGTGGATTCTGCTCTTACTAATTCTAAAGTGGAAACATGTTCAGTGGCAGTTAATACAACTATGTTTTACCCTTCATCTCAGAATAATAGGGAACATCACACAGTCGCTTTACAAACGAGTCCTCAGAAACCCAGAACGTCGCCACGGCAACCTGTAACCTCTAGGTCTGGTAATAACACACCCAGTGAGGGTTCCCAGTGTAGTGTTGATGGCAGAACTCCTGCTGATATTCGTCATCGTGGAGTTTTTGCGTTAAACAGTACAGAGCGAGATGATTTCGATGTGGATGTATCTAATAGTGATTTATCTGGAGTCGTCAATAACATGGCGCTACACGAGAAAACAATAGACAGTGTCCAGTCTGAGCTGATTGTGGATTTACCAAGTTATCACTCCTCACCTACAAGGTAAAATTTTATGATTCAAGATATTGTTTGTAAAACTATTTTATTATAAAAAGAAAGCTGTATACATTATAGTAAAACCCCTAAGAAATCTAATAGTCATCTTTTTGGGTTGAATTTGGACCTTAAAACACTAGTCTGAACGGACATGTGGTCTTTATACATAGTTGGTTATTATAGCAGATTTAATAATCAGCTTTCACTGTACACCCCCCCCCCCCCTTTCAGTCCCTTATGCTTGAAATAGTTATTTTATCTGTCTACCTGCCATCCTTAAATGGCTTAAGATTACTTGCTATAATTTTATTTGCGATAAATTGAGATCTATACCATTAAAAATTGAGACATGACAATTATGAAATTAATTGTTGGAAAATTTCAAAAAGGGAATTATTTCATCAATCTTAAGATTACTATTGTTTTATGAATGATAATTGTCCCTAGGAATTCAGCACAAACATAACCACTAATCAGGTTTGTCTGTTTCCTAATCCTAGGTTTTCATCTCATCCTCTCACACGGCATTTCTTACCTATATAAAGTAAGAAGTGTGGCAGAGTGAGGGATTTATTGCTTTTTTGATGTCCTATAAGTGGCATGTGAAAATATATATACTGTATGAGTTTGAAGGTGATGCAGAGTTGATAAATTTAAATATAATGGTTCCATTTCCAATGTTTAAACAATTTCTTATTTAAATTATTTTATACAAATGAAATATGTTTTATAGATAATTTTTCCAAATTTCTTTTCAAATAAATATTTTCGAATTGATGTATTTTAGATCCTGCTCGCATAAAATTCAAAACATTTTGTCATAAAAATTTTACTAAGGGGAGAGAACTTTATAAGAATTTTTTTTACTTTGAATATACATGTATGTACATGTTATTTAAAATACCCAAAGAACTTGACACAGAAAAACATTAAATACAAAAGTCTGTTTTTATTACTGATCATTAAATTTGAATTTAGAATACATTATTACTACAATAAAAATCTGACATTGATAAGTGGATGGGTGAATTGAGGTACGAGTGAATTTTCCCTAAACTCTGAACCACTTGTATGAGTAAAAATATTTGATGTGTATTAAACCCTAAGGTTCACTAATCTTGCAGTTGCAGATAAATCCACAATGAAATTTAATCCAATACCATCCAATCTTGCGTAAACATAAAAATTTAAAACATGTGAAAACCGCAATAGTGAATATTTCCACTTAAACAGTACTTGTACTTTAATACATTTACAAATAAATAATTTGTAAAATTTATTTTGAAATTCTGTAGTCACAAAATGTATTATTTTTCAAGATCTCTTACCTTTGATCATTTCCCTAGGTGGTCTTTATTTACAGGTTTTACTGTATTTATTTTTGTAGGTCTCGTACCTCCCAGGACACCGGGTCTGGATCAGCTGGTCTAAGTACTTCATCAAGAAGTCCTATAAGTGCTAGTATGTGTGAACAACAGCAGTATGGTAGCTGCTCCGATACCGAGTCCGAGGAAGAGGAGGATGAAGATGGAGAAGAAGAGCAGGAACAAGGGGAACAACTTAGTGCTGATAATAAAGAATATTATGATAAGCTAATGGTATGTTATATAAAGTTTGTTAAAAAGCAAAAGATTATTATTTCTGTCTTTTGAAGAAAAGGTAAAGTACCGGTACATGCTTATTTGAAGTTTTGTTAGTTGTTCCACTTCTGGTAGCCAAAATCGCCATTTGGTAATAATTTATGAGATATTATTTTAAAGAGTAACCTTTTTTTTAGCAAATTTGTGAAAATACTTAAAAAAGCACTATACAGTATTTTAACAAATTTAGGAAACCTGGCTACTACATGTAATGATTTTAAAGCCAAATCTTAATTACTGTACCACTTGTGATCTTTACAATTATTGTGTGATATACAAAAGATGAAATACTTTATTTAATTTTTAGTACCCGGTATTTATGTAAACCTCTAAAATCTTGTTTTTCAGAATAATATTCACCAGTTGTTGAACCAGCATAGTCACGAGGAGACAGGACAAACAGAAGGAGACACCTACAATATGACGGCTACGTTACCAAATGATACATTACAACAAAGTATAATGTTAGGACAGTATTTAACGTCTTTACAAAGGTAATCAAACATAAACATACCTGTCCATAGTCTAATCACAATCCCAAACATTGACCACAAACAAACCCGTCCATGTTTAAATCACAATCCCAAACATCGACCACAAAGAAACTCATCAATGTTCAAATCAAAGTCCCAAACATCGACCACAAACAAACCTGTTAATGTTTAAATCACAGTCCCAACATCGACCACAAAGAAACTCATCAATGTTCAAATCAAAGTCCCAAACATCGACCACAAACAAACCTGTTAATGTTTAAATCACAGTCCCAACATCGACTACAAACAAACCTGTTAATGTTTAAATCACAGTCCCAACATCGACCACAAACAAACCTGTTAATGTTTAAATCACAGTCCCAACATCGACCACAAACAAACCTGTTAATGTTTAAATCACAGTCCCAACATCGACCATAAAGAAACTCATCAATGTTCAAATCAAAGTCCAAACATCGACCACAAACAAACCTGTTAATGTTTAAATCACAGTCCCAACATCGACTACAAACAAACCTGTTAATGTTTAAATCACAGTCCCAACATCGACCACAAACAAACCTGTTAATGTTTAAATCACAGTCCCAACATCGACCATAAAGAAACTCATCAATGTTCAAATCAAAGTCCCAAACATCGACCACAAACAAACCTGTTAATGTTTAAATCACAGTCCCAACATCGACCACAAAGAAACTCATCAATGTTCAAATCACAGTCCCAAACATCAACCACAAACAAACCTGTTAATGTTTAAATCACAGTCCCAACATCGACCACAAAGAAACTCATCAATGTTCAAATCACAGTCCCAACATCGACCACAAATATACCAGTCCATATCCTAATCACAACCCCAAAGGCAAAGTGAAAACTTTGAAAAACTGGCAAATTAAGTTAAACATAAACATGTGGACTTATCATTTAAAATGAATTGCAGTCATAATCAAAAGTGGTTGTCAAGGTCTTTAAAAGAAGGAAATGTTAATGCTATAGACATGTACATTTTCATGGAACAAAACGATAAAAGGAGTGGAGTTGAGTAATAGAGTTTTACTGTTTACACCTTGGTCAAGATTCAATCACCACTTTTTCCAATTTTGCATCAGCTAATATTTACAAACAGTAACATCTTTAGTCATTTGCCTAATTGTTAGCTCACCTGAGCACAAAGTGTTCAAGTCAGCTATTGTGACCAGTCTTTGTCCGTCGTGCATCATCCGTCGTGCGTCGTCCGTCAACTTTTGCTTGTTAACACTCTAGAGGCCACAGTTTTTGTTATATCTTCATATAATTTGTCCAGAACAATGTTCATGACCAAAGCAAGGTCAAGTTTGTATATGGATCAGGTTGGGTCAATAAGTAGGTCAATAGGTCAAATCATACAAAAACTATGTTAACACTCTAGAGTCCATAATTTTTGTCCAATCTTCATATAATTTGTCCAGAACAATGTTCATAACCAAAGCAAGGTCAAGTTCGTATATGAGTCATGTTGGGTCAATAAGTAGGTCACTAGGTCAAATCAAAGAAAAACATTGTTAACATTGTAGAGTCCATAGTTTTTGTCCAATCTTCATATAATTTGTCCAGAACAATTTTCATGACCAAAGCAAGGTCAAGTTCGTATATGGGCCATGTTGGGTCAATAAGTAGGTCACTAGGTCAAATCATAGAAAAACCTTGTTAACACTCTAGAGTCCGTAGTTTTTGTCCAATCTTCATATAATTTGTCCAGTATGATATTCATGACCAAAGCAAGGTCAAGTTCGTATATGGTTCACGTTGGGTCAATAAGTAGGTCACCAGGTCAAATCAAAGAAAAACCATGTTAACACTCTAGAGTCCATATTTTTTGTCCAATCTTCATATAATTTGTCCAGAACAATGTTCAGGACAAAAGCTAGGTCAAGTTCATATGAACTAATAATGAACTCTGTTAACCCTCTATTCATGACATTATTGGAAAATGTGCAGAATTCAATTTATTCTCAGGTGAGCGCCCAGGGCCTCATGGCCCTCTTGGTTTTTTTTTTTTTTTTTTTTTTTTTTTTTTTGTGGTCAAATGATAATCAGTGCAATCGTAGTTATATACAAATTAAATATTTTATAAAGTTTTTTTGTGCTTTGTTACTCTAAAATGAAACAAAATGTGAAAATTTTCCATATTTACATTACATGTCATATTTGAAATCAGGTGGAATGTTTTTTGTTTATTTTAATATTTCTCATTGCTTTACATTTTATTTTTATATTTGCAGGCTAGAAAATCACCGTAATCCAATGGAAACTACATTTATTCCAAAAATCAACTACATGTCTATGATGTTAGATTCCGATTCTGACACTTCAATGGAAATCAATGCCATGGCAATGAAATATCTGAAAGATGAACAACTCACTAAACTAACTAAGTTACAAAATCAAGCTGTGATAAAAGGAACGAAAGAAACTCATAGACTAGCTGCATTACGACATATACTAGCTGAAGAACGGGTGGAAACCACGCCAAACGTTACAACATTAGGCATGTCCCCGAACGATCTGACATTTGCCACTAGGAAATATATGGAAAAACATGGATTACTTAATGATTCTAAAAATTCTAGGAGAAATAGTGCTGATGACGTTCTATCTGATGAAAGCTATCAGTTAAGGATGAATTATAGTAGTAATAGTTCCAACCCAAATACCCCAGCTCGAGTCACCCGTGAAACGGTAAAAACTCCGACCAGCGATAGAATAAAAACTCCAGTACAATATACTCCAGAGAGTAACAGGGACAGTAAAAAGACAAAATGTCCATCTGGAAATATGTCAAGTGATAATAAAAGTCCATTTGTAAATAGTTATAACACGGAGAATAATTCAAGGCTACCAAATACTGATTTAAATTTTACACACACACCGAAAAATACGCCAAATAGAGAGACACGGCAAGGTCAAGGACATAATTATTCTTCTGAAAAATTAAATCAGGATGTGAAACAAAACAAGTTCCATACACCGACCAGAAATAATTTAAATGGCGACGTTTTGACTACTCCAAAACAAGTACACCGTAATGGTATCGATCATGTTCATAAAAAAGGTAATATTCACAGTCCGTTACAAAATACTCCAAAAAACACAAGAACTGTAGAACGGGTTATCAGCCCTATAGCGCAAAATTCGCCAATACAGAGACATATTGAATCAGGACATTTTGAATCAAAGGGAGATAATCCACCATCTCCGCCGACGGCGAATGAAAGCTGGGACGATGCGGATAAAATATTAGATATTACAAGATTAAAACAATTGCCCAAGCTTTTATGATGTTAGTTGTAAATTAGTGCTTTATTATTATATAAAATGTAATCATTGTTTTGTCTTATAACACACCTGTATAATGTTTGTGTTACCTGTATTGAGATACTTTTAATGTGGCAGGTATGTGTGTAAATATGAAGCTCACGTCAAAAAGGGCATTACTTTTTATCAGGACATCATTTTTTGTAGTTTACAGTTTATGTCCAGTTGGTAGATATTATTTTGCTTTTAAAATTTTTGACATATAACTTATCATTTAATATGATTTTAAATTTTTCTCAAAAATCAGTTTTAAAGATTTCAGACCTCATAAATAAGACAAAACATATACAAGTGCGTAATGGTACATGTACTTTATGTTTGTATGGAACCAGGTATCATATTGAGCCCAGCATTTAAATCAGAATTTGTGTAAATATATATATCTTGAGTACAAGCCAACATAGTGTATTTAATACACAAAAATCTCACTTGTTCTGTATAGTGATAGCACACTTTTGTATATTTGTCAAACTAGTTGTGTATAATTGGCGTATGAGAAAATGTAAGGGAGGTAATTCTATAGAGTAGTCTCCCTTTAGCTAGTAAATTTCAGCTTTTTATGTTGATCTCTGTTAGACTGTGATATTATTAGTGTTTGTATACATGTTCTTATTTTACATGTCTGTCTTGAGGCGATATTCTTTGTTTGTGTTTTACGTGTGAGAGTGAGTTTAGTACCAGTTTTAAATGATACCTCCAAAATCACACCCACCCACTCCAATTATTCAGACACCCCTCAATACACATACACGGGCATATCTACCCCAGTACCTATATTATAAACAAGAGTAAGTCTTCTATAGATGTTATATATATTTATGATAGTATTTAACATACTTGGTAGATAGTATTATGATAGTAACTAGGGTCCCAGTGATATACCGTTTGACGGTTAATTATTGTTAATTTTAAGACAGTTAGGTTCATGGTATTATAATAGTAACAATCCAATACTCTGACAGAAATACCTTCCATTCTAGACTTTAGTTTGTGCCACCATCTCTCCGTCCTTGATGATTTGAAATTAAAAACTTGATGATAAGTTTGAAAATACTCCCAAGATAGAAATACTAATTATAAGATTTAAGTTTTATCTACAATGTTTATTGTTTTCTGAAAAAAATCTGAAATTTTAAATACTCTTGTAAAATATTTTGAAAACAATAAAATTTTAATAAAATTGTGCATATCACAAGTTGCTTTAAAAAGAGAATTTTTGTAAAGTTTGAAAATGATTTTGATACTTGTATGGTGTTTTTATTTTCTAAGAAAAGGAAACACATGCAATGCCATGACTACATCATTTCAACTTTTGAATATTGATTTTGGGAGCAATATTACACCAAAAAAAAAAGGAAAAAGGAAATTTATTTAACATGTATGAGTGGTAAATTGTGTTGAAGCATTTGCATTTAAATCATTAAAGTTTTAAGTTTAGAATTGATCTGGAGAGAAAGTTTTTAAATTATCTTGTATTTTTTAGTTTTTGTTAATTTTTATATTTATAAAATTTAATTTATTTTTGTAGAATGTAAAACATGTAATTGAAATATTAAATTATTTTATACAATTAATGTTTTGTTCTTTCATTCTTGTTATCTTGAGGATATTGAAAATATGGTGCATTTGTCCATCCATTAGACAATCAGTTCACAGTAAAGGTCAAACTTCTGCTATTTCACCTATAGCAGGTGACATTTTGTTATCAGTTTGGAGTTTATATAGAGATAATTATATTCTTGAGAGGGAATAAAACTCAAATCAATTAATCTTTTGTAGAAAGTATTTATATGTCTAAACCTTGACAAGCATGTTCAGCATTCAATCAACCTTTCAATCCATCCTTGCCTTTTGCAAAGATTGCTTTTACCATTTGTTTATTGACATCCTTTCCCCAAGCTCTTGTTCAATGGATGTGGCTCCATGTTGTTGATTGTACTTTGTTGATTGACTACCACATGGCAATTCATTGAGCAGTCACAGTTCGTTATGTGGAACAACCAACTAGCAGAAATCAAGGACTTTATGATGACATGACACCAGTTTTAGGAGGGACAAAAGTAGTATTTTAACACCAAGAAAATGTCCAAGATACTCTCATGTCTGATTTTGGATTTTAATGTAGATGCAGCTTGATAACAATTTTGAATTGAAATTGAGATGCAGATTGTCCAGAGAATTTTTTCTTATTTGTTTAAAAATATTGCAGCCCTCATGTTATATATGTTCTTTATTCATATAAGTATTTTGAGCTCGAGGCTCATGTTACAATCATTTAATAATAAATAGAGAATCTTGCATGAGTGTTTATGTAATATTGAATTTATTCAACGAGTTTAATAAATTCAATACCGGTATTGCATAGACACTCATGCAAGATTCTATTTATTATATAATCCCATAAAAACTGTTTTTTCGTAGATTTAAAACTTGTCTTCTCATTATAAAGAAAACAGCTGATTGACCGAAACACAACAAGTTCACGTAAATGTGTACATGCGCCAAAATTAATCCTGCTGAAATATTAAAAGTAAACAATAGTCTGTCCGCAGGATACAAAAACAAAACAAACATTTTCAATTTAAATACAATGTATCTTCTTTTTAGAAGAAAAGTACAAAAGTATCAGCTTAAATTAGAATCAACAAACAGTGTCAAATGAAACAAACTGTGGATCAAGTCAATTGTGTGACGTCACTTTGAAATTACTTTATGCTTTTATGACGTCACACTCATTCAATACGATTTTTATTGTATGGCCGTATTACATGGATTATTGAGTAGATTATGTAATAAATACAATTTTTGCATGTGTAAGATTGCAGACTTCAAAGCATTCGCTCAGTTTTCGAAGACATTCCATGTAAAGTACTGGTAGTCTAAATTTAGGTATTTATACATGCACAATCAAATCTATCTATAAAGGCCACCAACACTGTGTATAACCGCTACCGGAAATTGGTACCTGTCGAAACCAAATTGCTACCATTTGAAGCGAGCGGTGTTGTCAGTCAAGGTAAGAAAATCCAATATTGCTAGATTTTGAGGAAGTGTGCCATGACGAACTATTTACGATTTTATTGCTATGACATAGCACTATACATACACACACAACTTCTTAATTTGTTTGCTTCTAAATACTTGAAAAACGTCTGAAATCAGGACCTGGTACTTCCATTTATTGACGTCTGCCGACTTCAGCATGTGCGTATGTCGCACAGGTCCAATATTTCGCTAATGTTTTGTTGTGAAAAGGACACAAAGTAATAAAATATTGACCCGAAGTCACCAGTTTCAGTAATTTAGTCTTGGTAAGAGAAATATTTGATAAATTCAAAATGCCCCGGTTCACGGCGACTTGTGGGGTAAACAAAATTTGCATCACGGCGTGTTTCTGGAAAAGTTTCCGGCGAATTGGTATTTCTGGTGAAGAATGTTAATTTTTCAGAAGGGTTTATTGGAGTTTTTGAAACACCACAGACAACCAAAAACCACAGAAAGTGAATAAAATTACTGTATTATCAATTAAGATAAGACCCGTTAAATAAAATGGCATTTAAACCAAGTTAATTATGTTAATTCAGCCTTTCTATTTCTGTGGTAGCGACATTTATATTAGGTATTGTATTATGTTTTATTTGCATGTTAATTTAGCACTTGCACTTCACTATCTTGTTCTTTTATTTCCTTAGTCAAAACTACGCTTTTATTTTCCTTTCTGGAGCCTCTACTTTATTATACCTATATCTATTATACTTGCCTTATGTGCAGCGACATCTATAACTGTCAGTTCAAGGTATTTCATTGGCTAAGATATTCCCGGTGTTATATGAATGAGATCAGGGTATACATCGGGTGGAAGCCATGTTTAGTTTATAAACGACGGAACGTTAGATTTGTGTTTTGTGTTAGTTTGGGATAGGATCGTCACTTTAAAATGTAAGTACAGTTGTCTGTTTTGTCATGTTTAACTGTCTTAATTGGTTTTATCGGTCATACCTGTCTATAAAGGTATCTTTTCAATACTTACCTGTTTCTGTTACTTTTTCCCAAACATTGTCCAAATACTGTCCATTTAAAATACCCATTGGTCATAAATATTTTATTATATAAATCCCTAAGTCTTTCCTCTATAGCAATATATATTTTAATAGTCCAATTATATAAAACGCCGTGCCGCGCTTGAACATTCGCTGTGAATGTCAAAGGTCAAAATCCGTGTACAAGGTGTATAAATAGAACTGTGTTTCACGGTGTTATACATAGACATTGTAAAGTATATATATCGTATACCTGAACGGCGTTAATATTATAATGGTGTTTTATAGAGTTTTATTTTAATTGGTTGTAGATGGATTGCCCTGTAATATAATAGTAAATATGGTGTAAACAGGAACCATCTGAACAAGACTCTGTTCCATAAACAGGTATACATGTAATTTAATTAGTTTTACTGGTATACTTATGTTCCGTTTGTAATGTCAAGTTTTTAATAGTTTTGATGAGTGCAGATAGGGCGTAATCGAGGATTATGTCCCCTTGATTAAGCCGAGTAAGTCCGGCATATGTGAATAAGTCAAGTGTTGATTTGTCATACGATATATGACAAACAGTTGATACTTTTGAATATAGTAATGATTATTATAGTGAAATAATTTATAGTAATTTAGAATTACTTTAAATAGCGTTAATTCAACACTTTGTTGAATTGTATTAATATTTATATATATTAGCATTTTCAGAAGTTGCACTCAATTGAACTTATGTATTTTAACTCAGTCTATTTTATTTGTTTCTTACATTGTTATTTTGTTTTCTTTGACAGGGTTGTATTATACTTGTTATACTTGTGTCTTGCCATAAAGTGATTTGTATTAAAGTGAATAGTGATTTGTTAGAATTGGATTGAAATGAATTCAGAAATAAACAGAACCCTTGAAGTGAATTATTTGTGGTTATTTGTTAGTGTCAGCAGTAACCCTATTACAAAATGGCGCCCACGTTGGGACTATGACTATACAGATGGTTCATCATACAGTACAGATTTTTTTCGACGTTTTGAGGCAACCATATCTCCGTTAACTACCAGCAGTGTAACATGGATTTCGCGTTTTGACCGTGTATATTTGAGCTCATTAAAACTTTGTATATTTATGAAATGATTTTAATAAAGTGCACATTTGAATAAACTTACCTACAGTTTACATGGCCATTTGGTGTTGAAGAAATATTGAAACCATGGGTTAGTATTATGATGTATGTTTAGATAATTGTGTTTGTAGTTTATTTTGCATTTTGTTTATTTTTGCATTTTTATTTTTGCTTTATTTTTATTTTATTTTTGCTTTGCTTATCATACTAATTTATTTCAATTTAATTTAATTTTTTTTCCTTAAATTTCATTATTATTATTTTTGTTTCCAATTTTTCTATATTTTTCTTTTCATTTCATTTTTTTTTCTTCATTGTTTTTGGTAACAATTTTTGGTTATTATTTTTGGGGATAACATACCGGTACATGGTTAACCAAGGTCTTGCACATTGACATTTGTGAAACATATTGTGTAATTTTATTTTGATTTTCGCAATTGTCATGTGGTGTAATAATGGTATAGCATCATGATGTGCGTATATATTTGATGTTTAAACGCACTACAGGTATAATTTAATTAAGGTGTAGTTAAGATTATAGCAGCTGCAGGTATAAACGTGCACATACAAATACCATTACCAAATTTATGTTTTTACATATTTGTCCCATTAATATCCCTTAATACCAATCCATCTTATACATATACACCTATCTGGCATTACATCCATTCTTTCAACTACAATGTAGTAGCCTACTTTCTTACTATACATATCCAAGGTGTTGGTGTGGTTGTTACTTTAGTTTTGTTGGAAGTGTATACTCCAGGTGTTAGGTATTTCAGTTATCATACTTTGTTGTACATTTCTATACTGTATCCAGTCAGTTATTTGGTTGGTTTAGTGTAGTGGTTTAGTAATAGTTTGGTTGGTAGTCAATTTGTGTTGTTATCGTAGGGGACATATTATCGTTATTTTATATTATTTCATACCTTGCCCCTTCATCTCTTATTTCTTGCAGGCTCCATGCTCTCTTTATACCTTGTACATTCTCTTATCTTTTGTTTTTATTGTCACTTATAGCACCACACATATATTACATTGTTAGGTCTTTCGTAGAGGTAAGTCCTTTATACTATAGCCTAGCATATAGCATTTTATTTTATAATACATGTAGTTGTACATTACATTACAACGCCATACACTCAGCTGACTTTGAGGTAAGTGTATAGTGGTCGAGTTCAAGCCAGTTTAAGTCAGCAGATAATTTAACGGACGTTCGTAATAACAGAGGTAAGTGACGTATAGCACTCGGTAATACAGGTGTTCCTATTATGTGGTAAGTCAGTATTTGTTGACATCAACGTTGGATCATCGTCAATATCAACGATGGAATTCACTGGACAGGACCAGCGTATTATTAAGGAACTTCAGGAAGTTATCTGGAAGCTACAAGCAGAAATTGAATGCCTGAAGGAACAGCTCGATGTATGTCACCACCAACTCAAACCGATACTTACCTGCAACCGGATTCCAATGATTGGGTCACAACACAGTCAACTTATGGTCAAAGTCAAGATACATCATCGACATATGGATACAAAGTGAAGTCCAATGCTTTAGATGTGGTCAATATGGACACCTTGCCTTCAGTTGCAGAGTGCGGTTGGACCATAGGAGAAGGGCTGTCAGTTTTAGTGGACAAACACCCGTCGCTGTAAGGACAGTAAGCAGGATGTCTTAGATGGTCTAGTCGGTAGTGCTAACGAGGTTACAGTCACCATCAATGGTATCAGCACCAAGGCTCTACTGGATACTGGATCAACTGTATCGACTATTAGTCAGGACTTCTACAACAGACATTTCCAGTCAATACCAATCAGCCCACTGAATGATTTCCTTAACATCGAATGCGCAGATGGACAGTCACTACCATATGCAGGTTATATTACCGCCGATGTTCAGCTAGAAATTTTACCATCGGAGCATCCAAGTTGTATCTTCTTAGTTGTTCCCAACAGTAATTACAACTCAACCGTCCCCTTGCTCATCGGAACCAATATTCTTCAGGATGTGATGGCAGAGACCAGGAACCACTATGGAGTTCGTTTTCTACAGGAAGCCAAGTTGGAATCACCCTGGTACATGGCATTCAGAACCATAACACTGCAGGAGAAAGAGCTCGAGAAACGGGAACACAGGCTAGCTTTGGTTAAGTGTGCTGCTAAGCAACGTGTTATCATCCCACCAAACAAAGACGTCATGGTTGAGGGTTACTTAGACAAGGAACTTCCGTATAGACCTATGTGTGCCATGGTTCATTCATCACCAGAATCGACTATTGCAGATCTAGATGTAGCTCCGTCATTAGTCAACTACACATACCACAGAACGGGCAGGATTCCAATCTATCTCAGCAATGTTACAACACAGACTGTTATAAACCCGAAAGCAGTTATTTGTGAACTCCAGCCAGTGAACATATTGCAAGATCAACCAACTGCAGATCTACAGGACAACGACGTATTGAGCCAGGTTAAGATATCGTCGGATAACATAACCCCAGAACAACTTAGAGAAGGACAGGAATTGTTGAGACGTTACCGGGACATTTTCTCAACCTCGGATACGGATATTGGACATACAGACCAAGTCAGGCATAGGATCGACCTTATTGATGACCGTCCATTTAAGCAGCGCCATCGCAGGATCCCTCCAGCAATGTACCAGGAAGTCCGTGATCATCTTCAGCACTGTTAGCAGCAGGTGTTATACGAAGATCTCACTCACCTTGGGCTTCGAACATAGTGTTGGTCAGGAAGAAATCAGGACAACTGCGCATGTGCGTCGATTACCGCCAGCTTAACCAGAGGACAAAGAAGGATTCCTACGCATTACCACGCATCGATGAGATCCTGGATTCACTTGCGGGGAACAGATACTTCTCAGTCCTGGACATGAAGAGTGGCTATCACCAGATAGAGATCGAAGACTGCCACAAGGAGAGAACAGCGTTCACCGTCGGCCCTCTCGGATTCTTCGAATATGTCTCCATGCCGTTTGGTCTCGCAAACAGTCCGGCTACATACCAGCGCCTTATGGAGGATATTTTCAGCGACATGAACCTGGATATCTGCTTGATTTATCTGGACGATATTATTTTTGCCAACACGTACGAGGAACATCTAGAGAGGCTACAGCGTGTGTTTCAACGGATCAAGGAATCAGGACTGAAGTTATCACCATCTAAGTGTACGTTCTTCACGGAAAAGGTAAAGTATGTAGGTCACATTGTGTCAACAGCCGGTATAGAACCTGATCCGGAGAAAGTTGAGAAGGTAAGTAATTGGCCAGTACCGAAGTCACCAGACGAAGTTCGGCAGTTCCTGGGATTCATCGGTTACTACCGGAAATTCATCAAGAACTTTTCAAAGATTGCCAGACCTCTCACAGATATGATGCCAGCTCCTAAGAAGAAGAAAAGGAAACACCAGCAAGCAGATTCACAGTCGCCATGGATTTGGGGAGAGGAACAGGAGGAAGCTTTTAGGACACTCAAGGCCCAGTTATCAGCTCCACCTATTTTGGCATACCCGGATTTCGGCCTTAATTTTGAATTACACACAGACGCCAGTACAAAAGGATTAGGAGCGGTGCTATACCAGAAACAACAGGGACACGACCGAGTTATAGCATACGCCAGTAGGGGTTGAATAAAGCAGAGAGGAATTATCCGGTCCACAAGCTAGAATTCCTTGCATTAAAATGGGCTGTCACAGAGAAGTTCCACGACTACCTCTATGGACACAGATTCACCGTTGTGACGGATAACAACCCCCTCACGTACGTACTTACATCGGCTAAGTTGGATGCAACAGGTCACCGTTGGATAGCAGCTCTAGCTACATTCGACTTCGACATTATATACAGACCAGGACGGAAAAATGCTGACGCCGATGGATTATCAAGATTACCGAACACTACCGAAGATGATACCACAACAGATGTTATAACATTGGAATCTGTATCTGCGATTTGTAATGCAGTGAACGGGACACCATATGTTGAGTGTTTAGCAGTGTCTGCAGATGTTACAGAGGGACTTACAGATCCAAGAGATGTCATAAGTAAGATCAACGTAAGAAAGGAACAAGAGGCTGACCCTTCGTTGAAATTTTGGATCGACTGTTTAAAGGATGGAATACGGCCTTTGAAACACAGTTACCATATGGACAACTACATTCCCTTCTTTACAAGAATTTCGACCGGTTATATTTAATGGATGGAGTGTTGTATAGGAAAGTCACCATCAACGAGGAGTCCAAGAACCAACTTATTCTTCCGTCATCTTTAGTAACCACGGTATTATATGAGCTGCACAACAAGATGGGCATCCTGGACGTGACCGAACAACATCATTGGTAAAGGACAGATTCTTCTGGTATGGTATGACAAAGGATTTAGACGAATGGATTCAAGGATGTCACAGATGTGTAAAGAGAAAGGCCCCACCAATCAGCGTGCTCCACTTATCAGCATTCAGACATCACAGCCGTTAGAACTGGTCTGTATGGATTTTCTGACCTTGGAGGCATCAAAAGGCGGTTTTCAACATCTTCTCGTAATAACCGACCATTTTACCAGATACGCCGTCGCAGTACCTACGAAGACATGCACGCCAGGACTACTGCAGAAGCATTTATGAATAACTTCGTTTTGCACTATGGTTTGCCCCAGAGAATCCATTCAGACCAGGGAGCAAACTTTGAGAGTCGGCTAATCCAGGAGCTGTGTTCCATTACTGGCATCAAGAAGTCCCGCACCACACCTTACCATCCGATGGGCAATGGACTCTGTGAGAGATTTAACCGGACTCTTCTTGGGATGCTCGGAACATTGGAGCCACACCAAAAGCCAGACTGGAAAGCTCATGTAGGCACGGTTGTGCATGCTTACAACTGTACACGTCAGGAAACAACAAGGTACTCTCCATACTTCTGATGTTTGGCAGAGAGCCACGATTGCCGATCGACTTAGCCTTTGGACTTAAAACATCTTCCAAGCAACCAACAACGAAGTATGTCGACCAGTTAAGAGAGCGATTAAGGAAGTCATACGAGCTAGCGTCATCAACAGCTCAGGATTCGCAAGCCAGCAGAAGCTGCAATATGACTTGAAGACCAGAGGGCTACACTATCGCCAGGAGATCGAGTCTTAGTAAAAGTGGTCGCATTCGACGGCAAACATAAAATCGCTGATAGATGGGAAGATGAGCCATACATCATACTTAAGCAGCCAAATGCAGATGTACCTGTTTATAGTGTTAGAAAGGAAAACAGCGGAGGGAGAATAAGGACACTTCATCGTAATTTACTATTACCAATTGGACATTTACCATCATTTGATAAGCCAAAACCAACACCAAGACCAATTCCAGCAAAGAGGAAACCGAGATTATCAGAGGCGGAAGTAAAGGAGAATCACCCAGCCATTGTAGTAAACCACAATGACGATAGTGATGATTCGGAATCAGAAGTTTATATTGTATCCCGGGAATCGATGGACAGCACCATTCCAGAAATGGTAGTCAATGAGGATATAGAAATGGAAGAGATCCCCAGTGTGACGGGTGACGACTGCAGTTCCACTGGTGGAAGTCCAGAACCTGAATCAGAGGAGGACGCTTCTCATCCTGAAAGTGTAGCAGGAGATTCGGAAGATTCTGGTAGTAATAATAGACGAAGATGAGGAAACTGATGCTAAAGTGGTCGAGGAGTCAGCACTCCGAGATGAAGCAACAGGTGAAATAGAGAATCAGTAGAAGATTTGGAGCATCAGTCAGATGAGGATATCGATCAAAAGGCAGAAGATAATGGTGTTGGTGTAAGAAGATCAAAGTCTGGAAGAGTTATAAGAACTCCAGTCAGGTTTAAGGATTTTGTACGAGTCCAGCAGCCTCTGAAACCAGATTGGAAAGACAGAGCTGATTATCTCCAGTCTGTCATGTCACAAGGAGTATTTAGTGGATTTGAAAAGGAAGCATCGAAAACCCTTTTAAGTATCATACAGGGAGAGAAGTAAGTATTAGGATGACGAGGACGTCATTTTCGCAGGAGGGGAAGAATGTGGTAGCGACATTTATATTAGGTATTGTATTATGTTTTATTTGCATGTTAATTTAGCACTTGCACTTCACTATTTGTTCTTTTATTTCCTTAGTCAAAACTACGCTTTTATTTTCCTTTCTGGAGCCTCTACTTTATTATACCTATATCTATTATACTTACCTTATGCGCAGCGACATCTATAACTGTCAGTTCAAGGTATTTCATTGGCTAAGATATTCCCGGTGTTATATGAATTAGATCAGGGTATACATCGGGTGGAAGCCATGTTGAGTTTAAAACGACGGAAATATAGATTTGTGTTTTGTGTTAGTTTGGGATAGGATCGTCACTTTAAAATGTAAGTACAGTTGTCTGTTTTGTCATGTTTAACTGTCTTAATTGGTTTTATCGGTCATACCTGTCTATAAAGGTATCTTTTCAATACTTACCTGTTTCTGTTACTTTTCCCAAACATTGTCCAAATACTGTCCATTTAAAATACCCATTGGTCATAAATATTTTATTATTATAAATCCCTAAGTCTTTCCTCTATAGCAATATATATTTTATAGTCCAATTATATAAACGCCGTGCCAGCGCTTGAACATTCGCTGTGAATGTCAAAGGTCAAAATCCGTGTACAAGGTGTATAAATAGAACTGTGTTTCACGGTGTTATACATAGACATTGTAAAGTATATATATCGTATACCTGAACGGCGTTAATATTATAATGGTGTTTTATAGAGTTTTATTTTAATTGGTTGTAGATGGATTGCCCTGTAATATAATAGTAAATATGGTGTAAACAGGAACCATCTGAACAAGACTCTGTTCCATAAACAGGTATACATGTAATTTAATTAGTTTTACTGGTATACTTATGTTCCGTTTGTAATGTCAAGTTTTTAATAGTTTTGATGAGTGCAGATAGGGCGTAATCGAGGATTATGTCCCCTTGATTAAGCCGAGTAAGTCCGGCATATGTGAATAAGTCAAGTGTTGATTTGTCATACGATATATGACAAACAGTTGATACTTTTGAATATAGTAATGATTATTATAGTGAAATAATTTATAGTAATTTAGAATTACTTTAAATAGCGTTAATTCAACACTTTGTTGAATTGTATTAATATTTATATATTTAGCATTTTCAGAAGTTGCACTCAATTGAACTTATGTATTTTAACTCAGTTATTTATTTGTTTCTTACACTTGTTATTTTGTTTTCTTTGACAGGGTTGTATACTTGTTATACTTGTGTCTTGCCATAAAGTGATTTGTATTAAAGTGAATTGAATTAGTGATTTGATATGAAAGAATTGGATTGAAATGAATTCAAGAAATAAACAGAACCCTTGAAGTGAATCATTAATCATTTGTGGTTATTTGTTAGTCGTCAGCAGTAACCCTATTACATTTCCACGTTGCAATTTTCAGTAATTTGTTACGAGACCGAGTTTTAGAATATAAACTTCTAAAAGAGGAGGTAACTGAGTCTTGTGCAAGTGAGTGTATAATCTACTTATACTAGCCTAGCAAAAGTCAGCTTCAGAATGCTAGTTAAATGAAGCATTGTCCCGCAGATATATATATATACAACACCCACTGGAACCATTATCTTGTCTTTAAGCCAACCAGTTTCCATAATTCTTTAATGCGGAAAGTCAAGCGAAGTACCCATAGTGCACAAAGACAAAACAAACACACTAAATACGTCAAATAATAATATTAATCGACACAGAATAAAAGACACCATTTTTCGTGAACCAAAGGAAAGGCTCAACACGATAGACGAGATGGCCGCAATCAGATACTTTATAATTGACTGATTGATTGATTGATTGTGATTGACTGATTGTTTGGGGTTTTACGTCCCAGTCAAGTTTATTTCACTCATATCGAGGCATCACAAATTGTAGATGAAGGTACAGAAATTTATACCTGTGCATTGCGCTTATGGCATTTGCAGTGAGGATTCTTTGTCATGTCACCCCTACTATGACACGGAGTTTTTTAAGGTCTCACCCGAAAGACCCGTGACTTTCACATCTTATGCTGGGCGTTTGGAATAGGAACAGCCAATACCCATTTTAAACCAGACGGACGTACACTATCTCAAGCCCTGCCACTTGCTGTAGATCCAGTTTTATCGAGAACGTAAATTTCTCAATGATTCGCGAGAGGGTTCATTCGAGAATTCAGCATTATCGCGAAAACCTACAGCTCAGGGCCGTAGCAAGCAATTTCAAAGTGAGAGGGCCAACCCAAAAGTGGGGGGCCAAAGTGTACTTTAGATCAAATTTTCACTGATTTTCTATGTAAAATTTAAAAATTTTCAAAAAAGTGGGGGGGGGGGGGGGGGGGGGGCCTTTTCCTACGGGCCTGTTGAGCTTAACGCATTTAAATGATAATGTGCCACCAATCGCGAACATTTCAATTTGCGAAATAACTCTGAACACTGGATTCGCGAAAATAAAGTATCTGGTAAAATACCGGATCTACAGTAGTTGTGGCGGGGTATCAAAAGTTAGTTCAGCTTTCGCAACGATTGAAGAATAAAAGATCTTGTGTAAGGTGGTAATTTTTCTACATAATTTTATTTGCATTCATTAACATAAAGTAATGTCAGTGCTAAGCTATAGTCCAACTTTTGTTTGTTCTACACACTACAACTGAAATCCAAGTCTTTTATGTGGCAAAATTTTGCTTTCGTCCAGCTTGTGGTATTGTCGAATAGGAGCAACACCTCTAGCAGCCTCATCAGGATTCGCTATTGTTGCCAACTTCCGTCGAGCTTTTCTTTTTGACCGGTCTTTTAAATCGAACATATGGTCTCTAAAATAGAAGTAGTATGTGGTAAGCTTCATTGCTCTCTAAGACAAAAAGTCATTTGTGATTTCCATTTCTTTTACATAGTGATTTTCTATAATTTGTTGTGTTTCATTTCTGAAAATAACAGAATTAAATAGTTATAAATAAAGTGTCCTTTCAATATGAATGATGGTCATATACATATAATATATCTGGTAAGAATCATGGTATAGACCTGTTTACATATATGAATAATATTTTGCATGTAACAAAACGTCATAAAATCCATGCAGAATTATTTTTAACAGAGTTAGGTGCAATTCAAGCGATCTTTGTAAGAGATAATCACCAATACTATCAGACTGAAAACCACAAGTTGCCGTAAAGTAAAAATTTATTATTTGCAATACGCCGTGTACTACACTAATAAGTCGCCGTGAACCGGAGCATTTTGAATTTATCAAATATTTCTCTTACCAAGACTAAATTACTGAAACTGGTGACTTCGGGTGCATATTTTATTACTTTGTGTCCTTTTCACAACAAAACATCAGCGAAATATTGGACCTGTGCGACATACGCACATGCTGAAGTCGGCAGACGTCAATAAATGGAAGTACCAGGTCCTGATTTCAGACGTTTTTCAAGTATTTAGAAGCAAACAAATTAAGAAGTTGTGTGTGTATGTATAGTGCTATGTCATAGCAATAAAATCGTAAATAGTTCGTCATGGCACACTTCCTCAAAATCTAGCAATATTGGATTTTCTTACCTTGACTGACAACACCGCTCGCTTCAAATGGTAGCAATTTGGTTTCGACAGGTACCAATTTGAATTTTCCGGTAGCGGTTATACACAGTGACCAATAACCTTTTATACAGGTTCAAATAATATGAATAAAGAGAAATTGGGATAAAACTTTAATGGTGGTCTTTAGTGCAGATTTGACTGTGGTTTTTATTCTTGCTGGTTATTTCTTTCACACCACAGAGTAGAATTGAGTAATGTTTTACACCTTTTTAAGATTCTATCACATACATTGAGGCTGTCAATTCAGGAATGGTGGAGGAAATTGGAATGCCTGAAGAAAGCACCGACCTTTGGTAAGCAAACAAGACAACTAATCTTGCACTATGATCTGTCCTGACCAGGAATCCAACCTTAACATTCCATTTTCAAAGTTATTATTTTGCATTTGAACATCAAATATGTATGTGTTTGATATAAAGTTATAGACTCAAGGCATGTTGAATCGTCAAGGTCAACCAATTCAACAACCTGGGAAGTTTCATCCAAGAAACACCTTTGTCATGTTTCACAATCACAGGTTAATGGACTGGTTCTGTACAGAAAGCTTATAAATATCAATATGTTATAAACGTGTACAAATAGCATTGACAATACATTACCACAGGCCTTTGATTCAGGCAACATTTGAAAGCTGTGGAATTAATCACATTTTACTCATATTACTTGTATAGATTACACAAATGCAGTTAATAATTCAAGAAAATCACTTCTGTTATTACAAACTTTCTATGGCTTTTCCCATTAGCCTACGTATATATGTGACACAATGTAATACATTATACCTTGAGGCTCCACTGTATAATTACTTGTACATTGATTTTAATGACAGTTTATGTTTGTAATTCTATTTTAATAACATCATTCATAAAGAACTTGGATTTACTCTGTACATTTTATTAAGCTATAATTTTAAAATATCTCCATTATTACTACCAAAATGTTGTGTTAAGTAATGGTGTTTAATGTCCCAGTCAAGAATTTTTTTACTTATATCGAGACATTGCCAGCTATATGCGATGGAACAGAAATTTTGCCTGTGCATTGTGCTGATGGCATTATACAGCAGGGTTCTTTATCGTGCCACCAGACCTTGTTTCTTTTAATTTTTTTATCTGAAAGAACTGACTTGTCTATCATACAGTAGCTTGGTGAAAGAACAGTCACTATCCACTTTCAAGTCTTGGGTCAGACCCAGCCGGGGATCAAACCCACAACCCCCATTTACGGCACGAGCACTCCACCAAAAGAGCTACGGGTGGTTTAGTAAAAGGTGATAAACACTTTGACTGTATACATCACTAAATGCATGTATCACCGATTCATTCAGGAGTCAACTGACAAGATATTATAAAGTCTGTTCAAATCTAACACCCCCACTAGGGATAAATTTACCTTTTTCAGATTTAAAAGGCAATATGAGAATAGGGTTTTACACAAGCCAACTTAATCTACCTACCAATATAAATGATATATCCTTCAGATGCAGTTTATTTTGGACAGATTTTGGGTTTACAAGGGTTCATTTTACATAGGTTGACTAAACAACATGTCTGCACTACCTGTACTTATCACATTGTAGCTTTCCCAATGACACCAGGTAATGTGTATCCAAATATTGTGTACCTTTTACATAACAGTTGCAGGATTAAGTGTCAGCATGATGCATCCAATTGCATTTTAAAATGATAATTCTATTATGTTACCGAGGGCATATAACCATTGGCTATACCATGCCAGCCTACACCATATTGAAGTAGCATTGTCAAATTGCATAAAAAAAACCCAACCAATCAATGTCTAATGTGGAGGGCTATGACTATATAGCATGTACCTCGATAATTAAGGATATTTTTTCACACTGGTTTACATTTGGCATTGTCTATTAATGCTAACTTAGGAATTCAATGGGGTGAAATGACTAGATGAACTGGGTTTAGGAATTTATATGCATTTAATTTTTGTAATCTTCAAGTCTGTAAAGATACAAGACACATGTACCTATTTTCACATGAAAGTTTAAGACTAATCAACAGAGTACATGGACAAACACAACTTGTAGTAAAGTACAAACCTAAAGCATGTCACATAAACCTACACTATAATGAGATCAGATGTTACTGAAGAGTTAATTTCTCCTGCTTGGACATCTAACTGTGAATTAGACTTAATTTTTGCCAAGTGTGACAAAATTTGCCATGGACTCTCTAACCAGCCAGAATTTCAATTGTTCCTGTTCTAATATACTGGCTCCAGTTTCACATTTATTCCTTAAAATTTTCTTTTACTTAAATCTCGCAACTTTAAACAATATTTTATAATACATGTATTATGAATAAAAAGTCTCAACAAAATCAGAATTTAAATTGAGACGTAATAAGCTTAGTGTGATCCTTAAATTGACACCTTAAATTCCTGAATATCTTGAAAACTAATAAATGATATTGATAGTGAAATTGGAGCCTGGTACAAGAGAATAGACAAAATGCTGCAGACTGTAAAGTTACAGTATGCTGTTTTGGTAAGTGACTTCATTCACTTTGTATATACAAACATGTATAATTTGCAACTGGAAAGCATAGTATTTATTTTTAAATTTCTTTTTTATATCATCTTGTGATCTGTACATAAAACACAAATAAACATTTTTCCACAATGACACATATATCCATCTATAAGAAAAAAAATAATAATAATAAAAAACAAACTTTAAATTACCCCCAAAAATATGCATAATTGAAAGCACTGTCGATGCCTACCAATATAGAAGTGTAATCAGTAATAGCAACAGCATGAACTAGTCAATAACAACATAAGGTAACAAGTGTAATGTTTCATTATTATGTGTGTTTCGACTTAGTGTCTGCGTCCAATCATACCAGTGGTCATCATCGTCTTGACATCCATTCACACTTAACCATTCATTACCATGTAATCTCTCCACATCCTCCTCATTTATTTCTTTAGTATCAGGTAACTCATACGAATCGTCCTGCTCTAATGTAACTTCGTCATAATTTATAGGTGGGAGCTGATTATAAATCTCTTCTAAAGATAACATCTTAGGCTTGTCTGCTATTGATTCAACAATTTCTTCAGAATCGCCAGGTTCTTCTGTTTTAACCTCTGATGGTCTGAATGTAATATCGCCACCAGAGCTATCAGTTACATCAACCTCTATACTTGAGTCTTCTTTACTTTGAGTGAATGGAGATTCTGTTTTTGAAATATCAAATTTAAATGGACTCAAGTCTTCAGCACTACTTGGAGTAACAGAACTCTGAAGAAATTTGTGTACAAGTTCACTTTTAGTTTGACTTAAAGTGTCTCGACCTCTAACAGGTGTAACTGGATCCGATGGCAATTCCGCCTTTTTCCGTCGTTTAGGACGGGCGCCTGGCGGTAAAACAGATTCTGGTACATCAGATTCTTTTTGTATTTGATTTGTTTCAATCTGTTTGATCACAGTACTGCCTACATTAACACTCCCACTTTTAGCCTGCAGTTCAGCGATTAGCTGTGCCGTAGTTTTTACTTTCGGAGTTTTACCCATTTTATCTGAAGATTTCGGCGTTTCAGTTCTTACTGCTAAACTAACACTTCTCTTTGATGAAAAGCTCTGTCTACTATCACTAAAACTTAGCCTACTATCACTATTATTGCTGTTACTGGCAGCACGGGCTTCAATTAACCACAACGGATCCTGTGAACTTTTTTCAGACTGTTCATTTGAAGTGGATACTGCACCATTTAGCACATTTTTATGCGACGCCTTATCATTCGCAACATGAGAACGTTTATTTGGAATTGCAGAATTATTTACATCATCCCGTGTGCGTTTTTTGTTGGCCACATTTGTTTTTGCATTCAAACTTTGATCAGTTTTAGGGGTTTTGCATGGAGGGGAAATTCTACTTTCCTTGGAATGATTTGTTTTAAGCTTGAACTTGCTATCTGATGATGCTGAAACACTCTGATTTGGACAAGTATCTTGAGACGATGATAATCTATTTGTCAAGTCATCAACCTGACAACCTGCTACTGGAGTCTGTGGTCTACTGTCACTTAATGTATCCGATGGTGTCTTGGATCGATCACTTGCAACAGGTGATGCTACAGGTGAAGCACGACAAGCGGGAATAGTTGGCACATATTTGCTGGGAGAATTCACAGTTTTTGGAGTACTATGGTATTTAGGGGATTCTGTCCGTAGCTGTGGAGACAGACCTTTATCAGAATACTGCTGTAAATTTGGTGTAGAGGGTTTACTCCTTGGCAAAACATGTGGCGGTAAAGTGGGTGTTGAAGGTTTTGACTTCCCCTGTTGAATTTGTGGAAGTGATGGCGTTCCAGGTTTATTTTGCACTCTATTGTATTGTAACTTTGGAGTTGTAGGTCTACCTCCTTGTAATGTGGGTGTACTTTGTACATTCCCTACAAGTCCTTGTTTTGAAAGACTAGATCTAACACTACTCTGTGGGCTTATTTTACTTAATGCTGGTGATAATGAATTTTGAGAAAGAGCTGGGCTTACTACTGGTGTTCCACTCCGACTACCCTGAACTGAAGAAAAACCAGAGTTTCTTTGGGCAATTTTTTCCCCATTGTCTTTATCACCATTTACAGTGACACTCTCGGCTTGTGGATTAATAAGTTTTTGCCAACTGCGAACTAGTTTCTTTGCTCGTTTGGCTAACTGTTCATCTGTTGTCTTTTTTCTAAGTTCATTGATAAATCTTCCAATTCTTGTTTGCTGAAAGTAGAAAATCAGTATTTTAAATGACTAGGATTGAATCGGGGCTGCTTTGCACTGAGTTTTACCATAAAAACTGATCAAGTAAATGTCTAATGTATCATTGATGACCTAATCTGTATAACTTTTGTGTGACTCTCCTTCATTTCCATTACATAAGCGAAGTAAAATACTCTGAAACATTCTGGACTAGGACTTAAAACCTCTTTCCAGCAATCAATCATTGATTTCCTTTATAGCTGTCGAAACCAAAATTTCCCATTTTTTAAAAATCAATATATCCGTGATGCTCTACTGTTACTTCAAATCAATTTTATTCAATACAACAGGTGTTATTCCATAAAGGGATATAGTGACTTGGTTACATTAATATTAAGTATGGTAATGCATGTGAATTGTTCAGAGTCAAAATGTTAAATATATAATCTACATATCAAATAGGTATACTGGGGTAAATAAAGAGCAGTGAGCATTCAGATTGTTTTGAAAAACCAGTGGTCCTAAGGGGTCTATTCAATGCAGTAATGAGGGGCCAATTTTTAATTTTAGGGATCAATGATTATTATTATTATAAGCTCACATATTTTTATCTATCAACATGTTGAGACCCCCCATCCCTCTATAACAGCTTTTGTTAAACTTTAATATTTAACCTTACAAAAGTTAAAATTGTGCTTTGAATAGGAATGGCTAAATACCATGTAATTGTAGTAATCCAAGAAAGAATTGCAACCATAAGACCTCCCATGGCCCCATTTCCTGCAGATGTTTTTAGCGTCATACCTCATACGGCTACATGGAGATGTTTTTCGCATCATACCTCCCAAGGCCAAATTTCATAGAGATGTTTTTTCCACAACACTATACTTAGATAATTAAGAAGCCATATTTAGATAATTTATGTTAACAGACAAGATCGCAACTCTCATTGTGACACAAAGTTGTATGAATCTCACATTGATACTTCTGTACTTTCAAAACTTTTATTTTTAGGCTAGCACCTGCCAAAGGTAAAAGGTCTTGGACCTTACAAAAATTAATTCTGAACTCATGAACCCACACAAATGTTCAACATTGCTGGGTTCAAAATAGTCTCGACTGGTTAGCATTGGGAGCACCAAATAATTACAAACACTGATAAATTTTGAACTGATATTGCCACACTGACTACTGCAGTAAATTAGTTGATCTTTAATTTATTACAACTAAAATCAAGATTCTTTGGTGGCTTTAATGAAACCACTATAAATGAATTTAAAATCTGTTCAGAATTCTACACATGTGCATTAGTAAAAAGGAAGATAAAGGCTGTTTATGTACATCACCATCAACCTAAATTACAGTAATTATGTTATAAATAGACCATTCATTTGATGGGATATTGGTTGGAAGTTGTTTTGTATTGCATTATGTAATGTTAGAAAATCAATACATATATATTATATTTTGCCATGGTGAGGACCTAGCAACATCTAATATAATATTTACATGTATATTGATGTCATAACGGTTACCACTGAAAGCTTAATGTAATGATTTCTAAAATCATAACAATTATCAATTTTTCAAATTTTTTTGAGTGCTTTTTAAGCCAAGTCAAGAATAGGAATGGTGAAAGAAACTGGAGTGTCCTGAGAAAACCCATTGACCTTACGGCCTTCGACATGAGAACTGGCAAACTTTCTCATAATAGGGACTGTCCCAATTTGAACCTAGGTCGTGAGAGATTGTGATCCCTAAGCACACATTTTAGACCACTGGACCACCAAGGACCTTTTCCAGCTATTAAGATTGAGGTAGTTATGCACCAGGATCAATCTGCACACAAGTTTGTGTGGTGTGATCTATATACAAGTTAACATGTACAAGTGCTTTGAGATACCCAATGTAATATTATATTCCTACAAACATCCTTTCTAAAAAAGTACAACCCAAAATTACAGTATGTTCATGTAGATTATTCCTTTTTTGTTTCATGATGTTGCGAGTTACTTCACACCTGTTTAAAGACTAACATTTGTTAAGGCTTGCACATGAGCAATTATGATACTGAAGGCAAGAAAAATCAAGAAGATGTGTTAGCAACTAGCCCTTGTCTGTTAATATCAACATTTTTATTAGGGTATATAGGGGCCAACTTAAAAAGTAACCAGTCTTCCCCAAAAGTTATGAATCTTGCAGGGATGTCATTAGAAAGCTGCAGGAGGAGAAAATCACCTCACCTCACCTACTCCCTGAAAATTTCTGGCTACTTTTTTGTAATTTTCTATTGTTTGATGAAGAAATACCTCTCTATTCTTCACTTACTTTTAACTTTTTTTCTGCTACTTAAAAAATTAAGGATATCCCTGACTTTTCTGTCAGAACATTGCCAGAAGTTATTAGTTTGACAACATCTTGCTTGCTAGAGTACAAATTACAAGCAAGTCTATGAATTTTAATTCAGATGGAAATGAGCATTTGGACTTTTGGGCTTTTTTCAAAGGCTTACTTATCTATTTTAATAGATACCCTAACCTATAAAATGGACAAATGCTAAGTACATTCAATATACTGTCATGTAGATAAATTGATAGACAACATATAATAATACCTCCAGACACTCTCTTGTAATTGGGAAGGTCTCCAAGGTGGAAATGACCTCCAAAACTCCTGCCATATCAACCACCTACAAAAATATTAAAATACATTAATACAGTGTGTTCAGTTTACACTAAATAAACATAAGATGAAGCTTTGTCTATTTAGGAGAAAAATACACACAAACTCTGTTTGTACCAATCGGTAGCAGGGATCAAATTTTAGTGGAAATACTCGCTAAATGCGAGTGGAATTTCAATTTAGCGAGTTGAAGCTACATTATGCCAGCAAATTTTAGCGAGTGATTTTTTTTTAAATGCTAAGTTTAATTTTTGTACGATTATTTTAAGATAAAAATCATAAAAATTCATTAAGTATTAGCCCCTCGGAAAACCCAATAAAAAAGACGATCTTGTCAGTTCGCACCGACATTCTTCTTTTTGACCTACATGTGGTTGTTTACAGTCGCTGCCATATTGGAATTTTAAATTTACGCAAAGTGATATCGATAAATAAACACAAAATATGCTCATTATACAGCTTTTTAAGTTGAATAAAGTTTATAATCAACACAAATATATTCACAGCTATCAGTGTTGAAAGCAGTTTTAATTTTCACGGACGATTTTGTTATAAAAAAGAAAATATGATAATTTTGAATATGGGAAAATCCTGTCTATCCTCCGAGACTGTTGACTAGATATCACAGTTTGATTGAAATCAGGGCGAAATTATAAATGTTGTAGAGTTCCGATAATAAAGAATTAAAGCTTTGACATTTAACTGATTATAAAAAGGACAGGTTGTCGTGATCATTTTAAAAAGTATCAATAAACGGACAGGAGCTAAGTACGCCACGAGTTAAGCATTGGTATCGTACGTAGTTCGTGATTATATGCAAATTGTTAATTACATATTAAAAAATTTAGCAAGTGAAAATTTATTTTAGCGAGTAGAAAAAATCAGCACTTGCTTTTTTTAGCAAGTGATAAAAAATGGGAAAATTGATCCCTGGGTAGGAAAGAGAAACTATAGATTTAACTTGTTCTTGATGAGTTTGGAAGGGTTTACACAAACATGGGATGGCACTTTGGGAAAAACACAATTCCTAGGTAAAAATACATACAACTCCAGGAAAGTATTATAAACTACAAATGTCTAAAATGGGCATGTTTATTAAACTTGATTACTTTTTCGACACTAATTAGTGACATGATATTTTTATAATGATTAATCCAGGGATTTAGATAAGCAGAGGGCCAGTAACCCATGGTTTCTTAAACTAATCTGGACACTTTAATTGCTACACATTTTAGTTACTTATTACCATTACAATTTCTTGACTGAAGTGAACTGGGCCTCACATGAGTTATGCTTCAACAGCATGTTGTTTGTGAAAAGCCAATAGATTTGATTTTTAATTGTGAATAGGGTTCCAAATACGGGCCAGTGAAAGCCCCAAAATCTGTATCAGTCAGCAGGGATGAGTTTGCGAGTTGTTTTGTGTTTTTTAATATTAACTACTGTTTGAGATTGACAAAAGGGGACAAATTGTTATTGGTGATGCCCATGTAATTATTTTTTATTATTAACATAATATATAAACCATTCAGGGCTGAGAAAACTGGAGTTGAATAATGATTCTGATATTGAAGCCACAACATAGTGGTAATAGTAATACTGAAATGAATTTGTGGACAATATTGAACATAACTAAGAGTAAGACATGGGTCATCTCCAATGTCAATATTTTTCAAAAATTTGCTAAAATATGATACTTTTTGAAAGAATTTCTCTGAAATTAGTAGGCAATGTTTATTTTGCTCACAGGAATGAAAACATAGTAATATAAACAAACTATATGAAGATGCAACAGGAACCATTTCAGAATATTGTTCCCTGTGTATCTAACTTGGTTCAAAGGGAAGGGAGGGCTAGGATTAAAAGAAACTCTTCCCAATGTAATATGATATAGGTTCAGTTTCTTTCTTTTCCATCATGAAGATGAAAAATAATTTGTACAGATGCAACCATTTGATCTGCATTTGAAAGTGATACAATACTTTATGGTGTTCAATCCATAAAAGGAGAGACTTAACGTGATATACATCCACATAGATAATTAGTAATTCTGTTACATTTGAGACAAAGTGCATTTTCATTGGGAAAATAGGCATGATCCACAAATGGAAGGCGTCCACACTTTTTAAAACAGGATGACCCCCCCCCCTTACCTGTTTACACCACATGCATAAAAAACAGAATAAACACAAAATAACTAAATATAGACAGGAGAAATCTAAACCAAAAAATCAAGAATAAAAAAATATTTTATAAATATCTTTCAATATAAAATAAAAGCAGAAGCAGAATGTGGTAAATATAAGCTCCCTTTTGAATGCATTTCATTTTCAACACATTTAGTAATGGCAGAAAACAAGCCGGGACAAAATAAAGTTATTTCATCAATCAGCTGACCAAATTTCTTACATTGTTATCCTTATCAGAGCCTTCAACAATTTCTCCTTTAAGTCGTGAGCAGTGTACTGCATTGGGACGCCCTAAAGCTCCCAATTGTAAGAACTTCAGCCAGCTGAGTGACCGATGTTGTCCCACCGATATGGCGGACGTCCATACATTGTACGAATCTTTGCAGCGCACTGGCATCTGGGAAACCTCTCCAGTAGTGTGACGTAGACTGGCGAGGAATGATCGGCCCAACTCGTGCGCAAGTAGACATCACGTGATTATGTTAATGACGTAGATGGCCAAAATTCAAACGACGATTTCTCCTCAGTTTTCAGTCAAATCAATGTAAAAATCCTCACAAATGTGTGAAATAAGTCTTGGAATATAACCATCAACAAAAATTGAATGTACACTATCAATTTTAGACAAAATAATATCGTAAATAATCGGCTAATCTCCCTCTCATTAAAATTTTTCTCTCCAGATGGCAGCACCATAATTTCTTATCAATTTTTTCATTGGACTTTTGCAAGAAGCAATTCTATTGGTCATTGCAATATTACTGTAAATATGGTGGAATGAGAGATAAACAAGTGCCCATGAAGTAATAAATCATGGTAAATTTACTCAAACATTTAGTCAAAATGATAATTATTTCATAAATTACAGAAAAACACGACAATTTGACTGTTTTAATCGAATAATATGGGTCTTAATAGTAAAATTATTCATATGAGTCGTGTAATAATGATCACAAGTTTTTCGTTTGAAAACAGGAACCACGTGTTGGTGACATTAGTCTGATTAGATTTGTCAATTTACTGCATCTAATATAATAAGCCGTTCGAAAAGTATGACTTTTACGTAAATAATTGTTAAATTTTATTTTGACGATAAGTTACGAATTATGATTGATAATAAATTTTCTGGTCCATATATTACTGGTGACAAGATGGGAAAGGGGGGGGGGTTTGGTGGTAGGCCTGCCATAAATGGTAAATTCTTTTATCGTATGATTTTGAATAATTTTACATGTGACAGATGTAATTAGCAAAATGGGAGGCGTTGAACTTTCTGGTGCACCTGTCTTGGTGGAATTTCACACATTTTCCAGTTTTCAAAGTTTCTCAGTCAATACACTATGGTTCATCTTGTTCCCACAGGAATGTTATACATGGAAGAAAGCTATTTAAAAATAAATTGTTGACTGAGTAGTAGTGCAATCCAAGGGTTATCAAGTCCCTCTAAAAGTTTATGGCTGTCGTCGCCATCCTCTTGATTATTATGTCCGTATCCAAGTTTGCTCTGGATATATATGTTGTATAGTTCCATGTTCTTGTCATTCCTACTTTTGATTTTACACTTGGTAGACATTGTTAGCTTAACAGGAGGTGCTTACTCTTCAGGAGCACCCAGTCTCGCTTCCCTGATATAAGTGTATCTAAAACTAAATTTGTCACAGTCTTCAAAGTTTTTGCCATGTTTATAGGGTTTTGATTTGAACATAAACTGATTTGTTTGTGTTTGATTTACATGTCTTCCTTTGAGCATAATACACACAACACGAGTAAAGCAAGAGTAAAGCTGGTTACTGTGGTTAGTTATTATCAATATATCTGACTCATGGCATGTGGTTGCTGATCATGATGTCATCTACTTGACTTTGATAATGTTTGCTGCAATAGGGTCAGTGGAAATGAGTTCCAAATGAATAAGCTGGTAGTGGAAAAGGAATCTTTGTTATTTATATTATACAAATATCATCTTTTGTGATGTACAATACTTAGATGTTAGATATCTTAATGAAGGTGTAGCATCTTCAGGCTAAGTTATATATAATCTGTGCATGCTGTAGTTGTGGGGCCAAAATTGGGGAAACTGTATAGGGACCTATAGATTAAAAACCTCTTCGAAAAGCATACTTCAAGTTTAGCATCTTTTATGGTGTGTAAGTATATTCCTTTGCACAAATCTTGGCCATAAGGATCCCACAAATGGAAAGAGGGGGCTTTAATTTAAGAAATTACTGCAAGAAAATTTGGGCATGATGTCATTCAGGTGAGCAATAAGGACCACAGGCCTCTTGTTTCAAACAAAGGATTTCATGGGAAAAACTTGTGTATATTATGTTTAGTATATAAAGACAGCATCGTATGCGAAAATATTTCATTGAAATGGTTATATCAACTTATATGTCACTCGCATATTTAAACAAGGCTATTTATGACATACCAGAGTATGTAATATTGATGCTAAATAAATTTCAATGTTGTTCATTTTCAGCCGGTGAAGAAAAAGAAAAAGTTTATTGATAAGAAGAGTGCAGTATCATTTCATCTTGTTCACAGAAGTCAGAGAGATCCATTACAAGCCAGTGATGAAGCTTCGCAGAGAGTTCTCTTACCAGTGGATTCAAAGGTTGGTACTTTATAAATAATTTACCATATGTCTTTGAAAGACAACATGTTACAATTTTTATTCACTTGTTCTAACCAAATAATATTTTGTCCCAACTGCCAGAAAATGTAAAGATAAGGATATGCTTTATAAAAATTATCTTTCTGTCATGTTTTTATGATGCCAGTGATCCTTATTTTGCCATTGTTGAGACCTTAGGTGGCCATATTCAACATTACACAAATGCAATGATATTGATATTATAGTATTTTAGAGGGAAAAAAATTGAAAATGGCTCACTCTCTGAAAATATCCTAGCATGAACATTGTATATGTACATTTAAGTAACTGCAAAAATAGATTTATTGATTTTCGGATAAATACCGAGTTTAAAGATTTCACTTGGCTGTTGAACTTGTCTGCTAGTATATTTGGCTGATGCTTGGCAGCCATGTGAAAGTCATAATCTTTACCAGAGTAATCATAAGTATTTCTAAGAAATTGAGGATTTGGTATTTATTCTTGCAGGAAGAAGAAAAGAGAAAAGAAGAACTGATAAAATACGGGATATTCTTTGAGGATGATTATGATTACATGCAACATCTCAGAGATACGGAGGAAGCGTATTCACTGGAGCCTGTCGAACGATTCAGAATCTCTGAGAAAAGCACAGAGAAACAAGTAAGTACCGGTATTGATCATGGCTTAAGATTATGTCTGTAACTAATACAATGATACAGTACCCGTAATTTAAATCTGTCGCCAAATCAAATACAATTATAGTACACATGGTGATCCGTGAGACTTATGCTAATTCAAGTTTATATGAATTTACGCGAATTATAACTTGCTCCAAAATTCCTACATGCTAAATTCAATACATTTACAGTATATAAGCATTTCAAATCAAGATGGAGTGAGTGAGTGAGTAATGGTGTGTAATGTCCCAGTCAAGAATATTTCACTTACCGTATATCAAGACGTCGCCAGCTATAGACGAAGGTGCAGAAATTTTGCCTGTGCGTTGCGCTTATGGCATTATACAGCAGGGTTCTTTAGCGTGCCAAGCCCACCGTGACACGGGACCTTGTTTATTTTAAGTTCCCATCCGAAAGAACCGTGACTTTCATTTCGTAATGCCGAGTGCTTGGCGAAAGAACAGTCACTACCCACTTTCAAGTCTTGGGTCAGACCCGGCCGGGGTTCGAACCCAGGACCTTCCACTTACAGAGCGAGCACTCTACCAACTGAGCTACCGCAGTGGTTCAAGATGGATTATCACTTATAGAAACAGTAAGTCTAGTATTCACATTTAAAATGGAAGCACAGTACGTCTTAGACAAGGAAAATACACGTAACCCTGTCAGTAACGTTAACACTGCCCTGTCAACCAGACTAGCCAGGATTTCTCTCCCTTATGACTTTTGTATTAACATTTTGTGTGTTCCAGACTTGATAGATTCATCAAAATTTTAAGTTTCAAATGATTGATTGATTTATTGATTTGAAATGTATATTTATGTATACTTTACTTAAATCATTTGTCTTCTGTGCATAAAAACTGTTTAATATTTTACATTTAGATTTCGACCATGTTTCCATTTCTGGTACGTCAGTGCCATTGATTACTTAGAAATTCTTTCAAACATAACATAATTTAGCAAACTATTGATAAAAGATATGTTATAAAAGACTATATTTTCACATGTTTTGGCAATTTGGCTACTAGTGATTTCAAATTTGTGGAAACCTAATTTGTTATGTAAAAAAAAATTAATCTTATATTTTAGGAACCAAAAATACAGTTGCCATCATCTGTGTTTGCATCTGATGTTGAGAGAGATGTTGGAGTTTTGAATGAGGCTTTTGCTATCAAAGGTATCTTACCGTTATTAGATTAACTGTTATACATTTAACTTGTGAGAATATTTGTCTTGTATCTGGACATATCTGACACAAGACTGGTAAAACTGATGTCACTATTCCTTCATTAAACACAGTTTAGAAGGGTATATAAGAGTCACCCTGTCCATCATAATGTCAAGTCCGCTTCATATCTTCCATTGGTTTTGATAAAACTTGGAACAAATATAAACCAACTTGAGACACATATGAGTCACATACCAAATTTAGATGTGAACACTACGACAGCTCACTCAGTGGTAGAGTGCTTGCTTCCTATTTGGGAGTTTGTGGGTTCGAACCCTGACTGGGCCTGACCAAGACTTGAAAATAGGTAGTGACTGTTCTTTCGCCAAGTACTCTGCATTTAGAAATGAAAGTCAGGGGGTCCTTACAGAAGACATTAAAAATTGAAGCCCTGTGTCGCAGCAGGCATGGTACCTTAAATAGCCTTCCCTGCACATTGCTCTAAGCCCAGTGCAAAGTTAATCATTTCTACCACTTCACCTATAGCTGGTGATGTCTCAATATAAGTGATCTAGTCTTGAATGGGACTTAAAATCCTTTTCAATCAATCTACCAAATTTAAGTGCATTGGTCAAGATCACAAAGTCAAATCTTAGAAATAACAACATCTGCAATGTTTTGGAAGAGGGTTGGGGAGTATTTGTCTCCCAAGACACTGTTCTTGTTAAATTAAACAGCATGCAGATGTGAACATTTCTTAGAAATGTTTAAATATTGAGGAACTGTAATTATCATTTTGACAATTGTTGGTTCAGGTCCTGGTCTTGCCTTGGGGTTCTGAGGGTTCCAAGAAATTTTTTTAATTCACAGTATTTGCACCAAGGCTAGCTCCGCTTCATTATACATGTATGTTATTTTATGTTATACATGTAGGTCCACGACCAGACTGGGATCCTGATATTGTAGAAGGACTAGATGATGATTTTGATTTTGACAATCCTGACAATCAGTTGGAGGATGATTTTATTGTTCAGGCTAATTCTTCTGAACCATTCTTTGATGAGGAGGATGAGGAGGGGTAAGTCATGAAGTGAATACATATTCTGATTAAATAAGACAAAATTAAATTTGGCTCACTTGAGCTAAAAGCTCAGGTGATCTATTGTTCTGACTTCCTGTTGTGCATTAACATTTGAGACGGACGAGGAGGTTTAAGTTGTGAAGTGAATGCATATTCTGATTAAATAAGATCAATTTGATTTTTAAACTTATGTGAAATAAAGTTATGTTGTTTTTATGGTTAATATGAAAACAAGGTTTTATACCCCCTGCAAACAAAATTTAGGGGTGGGGGGGTTGGGGGTGGTATGTATATAGAAATCGCCCGCTAACCTGTCAATCAGTCCGTCTGCTCGTCTTGGCATCTATTCCATTATCCTGTTTCCTTCATATCTACCATATCTGTGGTTTACCAACAATGAAATAATGTGTTACGCACCAAATTTAATGTCTGTCTGTCTGTCTGGCCTTTGAGGAAGGTGGGGTATTTGTTTCTCAGGAGACTGCTCTGTTTATTAATCTGATATTTACTGTGAGTAGATGGACGATTACTGGGCCGTCTGTAGTTTTTGTCGTGTGACCAGTATGTATTTGTGATTTCTGGATACAAGAAACCATGTCGAGTGTCATCCTTAAGTAATTGATCATTTTGTGTACTGGTAATTGACAGTAACTGCTGCTGATTTCCAATTGTGAGAAACATTTTAATGTGCAGGGGTATAAGTCAGTATTACTGACAATTCTAGTTGTGTTCAGGTACGATCAATCCCTTTCCTTACCTTAACCTTAATTCTCTCCTCGCCAGAAGGCCGTAACGCTATCTTTCCATTTTTGCCTGTCCTTCGCTGCTATTTTTGCTGTGTTTCAGCTGGTCCCAGTAATTTCTTAAACACTAAAATGACAAAAATAACTTGATCTATGGTACTTATGCAGTATGTATATGGTTTTCTATTTCTAGATACAGTGATGAAGATGGCGATATTGCGTCAGATGAAGCGGACATGTCTGGTGATGAAGACATACGTGGTGACTATGGTGATAGGATGTTTATGGATGAAGAAACAAAATCCCGTTTTACAAGTTATTCCATGTCGTCTTCAGTAATAAGACGTAATGAAGGTCTTACTCTGCTAGATGATAGATTTGAAAAGGTTAATCATATTTATGTTTATGCATGTATTATATGTTTTTGGCAGGTTATATGACCTCTACCCGTATGCTAAAATAAAAGTGTGCAAATAACTTCTCTTGAAAATTAACTTTCACATTTGATTTGACTTTGAATATGGTCAAGTTAATCTTGCTTCTTGTTTAGTTTCAAATTTTGTGAATTTCAATTTATGATTTCACATTGTAAACCAGAGGTTTTGTACAATTTCTGCGTTTATTCAGATCACATGCCATTTGAAACAGAATTTTACATCTTAACAAAATGCAGTATTTGCCGTTAAGGAATTTTATGGGTTTTTTTGTATTTTGTAGTTTTATGAGCAGTATGATGATTCCGAGATAGGTGCCCTAGACCATGAAGATATTGACGGAAATCTTCAAAAAGGAAGTCATATGCTGGATACAATTCTGGAAGAATTTGAGAAACAGCAGGAAGAAATGTAAGATATTGTTTGTATAGGATTGTTAAGAAAATCAGTAGATAATATTCACAATTTGTCTATCTGCCTGGGAAACAGAATGGTCTAAAGCATTCTCATGTCTGTAACTGCTTAAGTTCAAATCTAGGTGGTTTTTCCAGTCACTTAAGGTTTCCTCCACGATTCTGAAACTGACTGTCTCGATATAAGGGAAGACACTTCTCCACTAGGCTTAGTTAAACTTTGATTTCTAATCTACCAGTGCATTCTGTTGACTCGCACATAAAAAAGCTTCCTTATGGCAAATTTGACCTTGAAATGTAGGTTGTATACAAATGATGTAATCAAGTTCTCTGATATTTCATGTTGAATTTGAACTTATCTAAGGAACCTCTGATGTATACAATATATTCAATAATAGGGGTGTAACAATATACTGTGATACAATTTGTTTGTATTGCAAGCATCAATTGGATGTTCCAAAGTCCCAGGTCAGAAAAATGAATTGGTGTATCGTGTATCATTAAACCCCAGCAAAATAAGATACACTAGAAAAATGTGAGCCATAAGCTCACAAAAAATACCCCCCCCCCCCCCACAAAAATCCATCGAATCAAATTTTTAAATAGGAGGTGCACATCTACAATATATCACAAAGATTGTGAAGTTTCATGAAAATCCATCGAAGGGTTTAGGAGGAGTTGCGGATAAGAGATAAGTACCCTAAGGTGTAACGAAGAACGGACGGACACCCCTATCACTATATACCCCCCACTTTTTAAGCGGGGGTATAAAAATATAAACCAAAGGAACCTTATAACACTGGACTTAATTAATGTCAGTTAAATTTAGATTCAACTTTTTCCAGTTTTGATGATAATAAAATTGTTTATTTTCAGAAAATTAAAAGATGTTGTTGATGAGAATGAGAGAAATAATGACAACATTGAAGGAGATGAAGATGATGACGATGCTGGAGATTTAGTTAAAATGGTTGTTGAAGAACCCAAAGAAAAATGGGACTGTGAATCAATACTAAGTATGTCAGTCAATCAGTCAGCAAGTCTGTTCATCTGTCTGTTAGTCATTCAGTCAGTCGTTCACTTAATCCATCCATCTATCTGACCACTGCGGTAGCTCAGTTGGTAGAGTGCTCGCTCCGTAAGTGGGAGGTCGTTGGTTCTATCCCCGACCGGGTCTGACCCAAGGCTTGACATCTCGATATAAGTGAAATATTCTTGACTGGGACGTTAAACACCATTACTCAACTCAACTCATCCATCTATCTGCATGTGAAAATTTGAAAATTTTGGCAGTCCCTTGATTTTTTATGTTAACAAAAGTAAAAAAAGTAATGCCAAAATTTAAATTAATATATTGTAGCTAGTCACCAAGTGAAAATATAAGTTTATAGACATAATTTATGTCAAATAAATTCTCATGAAAATGAACTGACTTCAGGAAAACGAAAAAATGACATGACGATTTCCAAAATGAAAATGAACTGACACTACAATTAAAGGTTTTATATTAAGAGTCTTTACAGGGTATTTTAATATTCTATTTTTTCTGTGTATATTTAAAAAATTTGCCCACATATTTATTGGATAGAAATTATACTGTACATCATGCAAATGCACTTGCTGTGCTGTTTCAATGGTCAAAGGGAGGTAATAGCCAAACTTTGTGAATTTGGTAGATTCTGCAAAACTTCAATATTCTCTGATTATTAGACATACCATCTGGCAATTTAACTGATAACCTGTGTAAAAATGATGTAATCAAGTTCTCTGTTAACCTGTGATGAACCTTGAACTTATCTAAGGAACCTCTGATTTACACAGTGATAATGAATTTATTTTATAAACACACACACACACACACACACACACACACACACACACACACACCCAAATAGCAAAAAATAATTGCAGGTGCATCTTGTTCTTTTTTAACTCCATGAATGAAATTAAAATAGTTAAATATCACAATCTCCTGTACTCTATTAAATCTGCTTATGTCCTAGTTTCTGTAAATGTTACATGATCTGAAAAATTTTGTCTGCCCATGGATTTGTTCAAAAAACGTGTATGTTATAGATCTAAAAAATGTAAATAAAATTGCACTTTCACTTTCTTATTATTTATTTTAGGTACATATTCAAATTTATACAATCATCCAAAGTTAATAGAAGAACCCAAAAAGGTAAAATATATATTGTATTTATAATATGTACATTGTATTTATTGTTTTGTTGTTTTTGTGACTACAAAGTAATGGAGCTAATACAAAGTTGTGTATGTTATCATTGTCAAGTTCTACGTTTAAATATTGCTGTTCGTTTAGAACTTTTGATCCTATCTCTTCACCATCAACCTGGGATAATATTACTTGCCACTTTTAGCTATTCTTGATATTCTGACGAAATTTAGGGAAAAATAATGGGTTTTAATACAAGTTTACTGATTGTACATCAGGGCATTATTTTAAGTGCAAAAAGAATATAGATACTCAGCATTATACAGTAAACTACTCCAGGCTTAGAGTAGTATGTTTACAATCAATATAATTTTAATAAATTTTAATAAAAAACATATTAATGGTTTCCAACTGTGTTTACAAGTCTGCATCTTTAAAGGCAAGAGGGTGAGAGAGATTTACCCTTGTTGGATGATCCTAGTTTTAATAGTATTTTTTTTTCTATATTTTAGGAAAAGAAGATAAACCTCACAGCAAAATTAGGAGTACCAGATGATGTGTTACAGAGACCTGGTCTTACACGTAAACAGATAGAACAGGAATTGAGGGCCAATCTGCGGGCAGATAGGGCCACCACCTACAGACCAAAAGATGAATCAAATGACGAGAAGAAAGCTCGTAAAAAGGCTATAAAGGAAGAGAGACAGGTGAGTGGTTTTGTATAAACAGTCCAACCTTAAAAGCCACCTTTATATAGGGCCACCTGCTTTTAAAGACCAGTAAAATTTTATCTCAATTGCTTTTTATTCAGGTTATTTGAACCTCTATGAAAGGACCACCTGCCCATAAAGCCACTTTTATTGGTTCTCATTAATGAGTTCAAACAGTAAATTTCAAGGAAGAACAGAAAATAAGTCTTGCTTTAAATTACGTAACTGCTGCATATCATCATTGTGTCATGTATCAGACTGGGCTTCACTATAGCAGGTGTTGTCAGATTGTCCAGTACCAGTCAGAGGGACAAGTTCAACAGTCTTGATACATGTCTGTCACAAGAAGTGCATATATTTCAAGTGCAAAATTTAAAACTTGATTATTGATAAATTTGTCCAGTAGGAGTCATTGTCGAAGTGACAATCATGAAGTCAGTATCTGGAAAAGTTGAAAATTTGTTTACAAAATGACAAGTGGCAATAACACTTATTTACTATCCTGTATTTGGATACATACATATTATATGCACAGTGTGTATGTACAACCCTCCATATCAGGTCTAATCATTCTTTTAGAAGTCGTATCACTACGGCTTCTAAAAAAAGGATAAGACCTGATACAAAGGGTTGTACATACACACTTTGTATATGATTTTCTTATCTAACATTTCCAACCAGCTTATTTAAACTCATAAAAAACAACACTTTATGTGAAAAAATTATATTTTACTGCAGAAAAACACTGAACTATGTTATGACATCATTATTTACATTTGACAAATTGGAGATTCTCCAATGATGTCACAATGAGAAATCTGACTAAAAGTGCTCGTGTACTTTACCGCCAATGTTGTATCACCACACTGAGATTCTGTATCATGCGTGTTCGATAAAACTTGTATTTCGTCAAATCAGAAAGAAAAAACTAGTCTAATAGTAGATAAAAAATGTAGCTTGAGTTGACCTTTTTTTGTGCACAAAACTTGTCACCATTAATGATAAACTGTGTAAAAATGATGTAATCAAGTTCTCTGTTAACCTGTGATGAACTTTGAACTTATCTAAGGAACCTCTGATTTACACAGTGATATCATAATGAGTTGATGTTACACAAAATGATCAAGAGGTAATGCCCTCAGATTTCAAATTTTGGGATGACTTCTAAAAAGTAGAGTAACTGATATTCTGACAAAACAACAATATTATCCACTCTTTTGGTTTAAGGGATGGCATGTATTTATATCCAACGCCTTTAATGCTAATACTGTTTGATTAAAAACTCTCCATTTGAAATTTACAGTGCCACCTTGATTTAATGCCACTCCATAACTTTGTCACCTCTCTTAGTGCTACAGTTTTTAAGTTCCAATGTCACCTCTCTTAGTGCTACAGTTTTTAAGTTCCAAAATCAAATTCTACCAAGTGTTTTTTTGACTTGCTTCTTTATTGCAGCCACCATTATAATACCAAAAATTTACTGAGCATATTGTGGCAATAAATCAAAGTTTCACTGTAGTTGATAAATTCCATTTAGTTCAGTTTTTTGCCTCAAAGCAAAATTTCTGTGTTAAATGTATATCCATGATAAACTTTAAATAGTGCACTATGTCAATTTTGTTGACAAAGTTATTTCCCTTGTCCTTGCTAAAGTAGAAATTTTGTCTTGTATACAGATGATGTAATCAAGTTCTCTAATATTTCATGTTGAATTTGAACTTATCTAAGGAACCTCTGATGTATACACAAAGGTCACAGAAATATATATAAGACTACTATCATAGTCACTGTGTTTGTGGCAGCGAATTACGCAAAATTTTCATGGAAAAATTCAATAAACTTGAATAATGTTTGATAATATTGACTTACTTGAGGCTTCTTATAACTGAAAATTGCTACATGTATATTCATGGACAGTTGCCATAAAATATTTCTGTAGAAAGGAAAATGTTGCCACCATATGGATTTTACATGTTGAAAATCGTAATGTGATATTCTTTGGTACCATATTGTATGTGATAAAAGATCTGCCATGTGCCTGTTTTTCATCAACATGTAAAATCCCCATAGCAGCAATGTTTGATTATGTTCAAAGATATTTCATGGTAATAGCAGATGTGCTTTTGCATAGTCAAAAACTTATATTTTCTTGTGGCCCAGACTGAATATAAAAATGTGATCATCCTGAGGTACCGGTATGTCATTTTAAAATTGTCAATTTAGTGATAACAGTTTTAATTTTAAATCTTTATTTTGTTTCAGCAAAGAAGAGAAGAAAAGAAGAGTAATAAACAAGCATTTAGTAAAGAAAAAATACGACAGGAAAAAGAGAAATTGAACATTGTAAATAACTTACAAGGGGTGAAAATATCATGACCAGGAAGTTAAGTTGGTTGAGAAAAGTTGTATCACATATAAAAATGTGCTGTCCTGAAAGTGCCAATCCAACCTAATTTCAGTGTCTGGCCATGTGCTGTCAGGTTCATACAAGAAAAGGCTGTGAAAATACCCATATCTGCTTGTATGCTCCAGAATGAATGAATACACTATTAATATGTGGGAAAATATTTGGATAAATGCTAAGACTATTATCACGTCAAATTTAAAATGATATTATATTGTTTTAAATTTTAAGATGCTAATCCTATGTTCACAATTGTATAAGTGCTGAGATGTTGACTGTTGTCAGTTTGGCATCATTTTAAAAATTAAATGTCTGTTTTATCCTGCCTTTTGATAGTGCTAATTAAAATATTGGAAGAAGTACTGTTAACTTACAGGTTTTGAGTTTGGCATAATTAAAAAAAAAAAAACCCCAAAAACCATGGGACCCCTGCCTGTAGACAATTTTGCAGTGTTAGCTAGCTGAATATTGAAAAAAAAAATGGTACCACACATGATTTTAGTTTCACATGGAGCTGACTTCCCATCTTTGCCTGCTTTTAAACAATTTTATAATTCTGGCTAGCTAAATATTGAAAGAAGTGCCACACAGAAATTGAGTTTTACATAGTGTTAAATGCTCATCTTTCCTTGCATTTAACCAATTTAATAGTGCATGCTAGCCAGTTATCGACAAAAATCCCCCACAAATTTAAATCTTGAAGTTCTTCTTTTAATCTTATTAATGATATTTTGTTTGTTTTCTTTTTGAAAGAAAAAAATGAGCATTTTGTTTGTTTTAGCTTGCTAAAACTTAATTTAGTTACGTTTTGTTAAGGGATTTTTGTTTTAAAATGTATGAAATATATTTGTTTTATAAAATAAAAACTTAAAAACACTCAAAATCAATTTGTGTACTGTTTTATTTGACATCTGCATGCTAAAAAGGCCACATAATTATTTTAAAAAAATACTGAAAATTCTGAATTTGTTTTGATCTACAAAGCATCAGTTTTCTGAAAATATTTGAGACCAGAACCTTGTCCATATACAAACTATTAAAGACTTCCAAATTATTGCTACCTCTGGTTTTAGTGAAGTTGTTTATCTAATACGTAACATTCTACAGTAATGTTTTAGATGACTCATTGCCCAGCAGGTGATGCAGTATTGTTACATTGGTTGTTGCAGTACAATAACATCATTAGAAGTGCTAATGATAAGTGCTTGCTTGGGTTTTATTTTCAGATCACTAGGTTACAGGTCAAGGTCACCTATACTCTCAAAATTGGTTTCCCCACTTTAATTTTACATCCACTTAAAAGTTTTGAATAAAAAGTGGTACAGAATTTGCAGATAACATTTACCTTGTTTGGGAATTCCTTTTTAGCTCACCTGAGCCAAAGGCTCAGATGAGCTATTGCAATCTATCACCGTCCGTCGTCCGTCGTTCGTCGTCCGTCGTGCGTCGTCCGTCGTGCGTAAACTTTACATTTTAATCTTCTCCTCCAAAACTACTGGGCCATATTTGATGAAACTTGGTGATTATCATGCCTGGGTAACAGCCTTTCAAAATTGTGTTTGGGGTTTGGCCACGCCCAACAAGATGGCCGCTGTTACTAAAAATAGCAAAAAGACAAAAAAATCTTCTTCTCTGAAACCAAAAGGTGCAGGCAAATTTTGATTGGATATTTGGATTCAGCATACCTGGGAACATTAAAATTGTGTTTTTCATGAAAATTAGACGAAAAATAGGTTACGCGTTTTTTGCATAAAATTACATAATTTTTAAAATGAGACATTTATTGTTATAACTTCATAATGGCTGAAGATAATTGTATGGAGTTTTCACTGTTGATCTTGTCTTGCAATTTTCTTCCAATTGATGTCAAGGTCGAAGGTCAAGGTCATGTCCCAGTTTTTGACCTTTGATAAAAATTGCTATTTTTTTAACATTTCTTGTGATAATGGCGTAGGATTTTCAGTTATTTGTAGGTATTGACATGACGATCATTTTGATACATAGATCAGGGTCATGGGTTCAAAGGTCAAGGTCACAGATGTCCAAGAATACCAAAATAGTTAATTATCTGCAAAACTATGAATTTTTTGTATAGGCATGTATATCAGAATATTGTAGGTAATGGCACAATGGTCATTTTGATATATGAATAAAGGTCATGGGTTCAAAGGTCAAGGTCACAGATGTAAACAAGTACTGAAATGGTTAATTATCTCAAAAACTATAAACTTTTTGTATAGGCATGTATATTGGAATATTGTAGGTATTGGCCTAATGATCATTTTGATATATGAATGAAGGTCATAGGTTCAAAGGTCAAGGTCATAGAATTGAACTAATACCTAAATGGTTAATTATCTCAAAAACTATAAACTTTTTCTATAGGCATGTATATTGGAATATTGTAGGTATTGGCCTAACGATCGTTATGATATATGAATGAAGGTCATAGGTTCAAAGGTCAAGGTCATAGCTGCAAACGAATATTTAAATGGTTAATTATCTCAAAAACTATAAACTTTTTGTATAGGCATGTATATTAGAATATTGTAGGCATTTGCACAACGATCATTTTGATATATGAATCAAGGTTAATAGGTTCAAAGGTCAAGGTCATAGATGCAAACTAATACTTAAATGGTTAATTATCTCGGAAACTATAAACTTTTTGTATAGGCATGTATATTAGAATATTGTAGGTATTGGCCTAACGATCATTTTGATATATGAATGAAGGTCATAGGTTCAAAGGTCAAGGTCATAGCTGCGAACAATTATTTAAATGGTTTATTATCTCAAAAACTATAAACTTTTTGTATAGGCATGTATATTGGAATATTGTAGGTATTGGCCTAATGATCATTTTGATATATGAATGAAGGTCATAGGTTCAAAAGTCAAGGTCATAGATTCAAACAAATACTTAAATCGTTAATTATCTCAAAAACTATAAACTTTTTCTATAGGCATGTTTATTGGAATATTGTAGGTATTGGCCTAATGCACATTTTAATATACAGATGTTTTAGCTGTTTATAAATAATATATTTTAGCTAGACTTTAAATATGTTATATATAGCATACTTATATAATAATTATTATAATTAACTTATAATTAACTTGCAAAAATACTTGCATATTATTGGCCCTTACTGCTGAAAATTTTGATATTCTCTTTTATTAATGTCATTGGCCATTGAACCTCTGCATAAGATATGTACTCTTCCTCATCAGGTGAGCGTTAAGGCCCATGGGCCTCTTGTTGGTCAAATTTGGTGAAATTCATGTGAACAAAATTTGGCTGTGTAGTCCTACAGTTTGTGTGCTTGTAATTACCTAGGAGTATACATATTATTGTGATGCTGCTATAATAGTTAATGGAGTTTTGCCCATTTTACACTTTTTACATGATATAGAAACTTTGTGACCTTAACTAGTCCTACAGTTTTGAATGGATTTAAATGAAATTTGGTATATATGTTTGTAATGACCTGAAGTTGTCAATTTTAAAATTGTGATGCTATTCAAATATTTAATGGAGATGTGCCCTTTTTACACTTAGATTTGTTTTACACCATATAGAAACCGTTTGACCTTAAATATATGGCAAACATAAAAAATGAGTAAAAAAATCTACTTATATATAGTAGAAGTGATTTCCAGTTAAACCTCTTCATAACATCAAAGTTTGTAGCCGACTGCTTCTTTGTTAATTACAAAGTATTGTTATAAAGAAACTTGACACTTTAAGCCCAAAATTGTAGGGGTATTGTACTAAAAGCCTGGTCAAGCACTAAATAAAATCTCATTAAATCGGGGAAAAAAGTTCTGAGATATTGGAGGGAAAAGCACTGGCTTTCGGCAAATGAACGGACAAAATTTCTCGCTCTAGGATCTGTTCAGAGTCGAATTCGAACCTGCTAGGCCGGGAGTCTTTTATATGGTACCAAATTGCAAATGCTTCAATGATTGTTAGGTCTCGTCCAGTACAGTTTTACAAGGATCAAGACTTCTTGTCGATGAAAAGAGTAAAAGAAAATACAAAATTAAGCACGCTATCAAGCCGATACTACTCTGACCTTTATACAACCAAGCAGGCTGCTTGCACAAATATTGACGCAGAGATATTACCAGCCTAGCCCACCAAGGCCTAAATTATGACCGTCTCCACAATATTGTTTATAAGAATTATTTCGCCGTATCCAAAATTACCATGAATATGCTTGACGTTCAATAGCCTCATGAAACACTAAAATGGTTTCAAATGTTATTATTAGCAATGTTAATAAAACCAAATTCTAATTAACCGTGGCCTTATTTATTTTTATATTGTAATTTCCAATTTAAAGGGGAAATTTGTTTAAATACTGACCAGAAAGAATAAGGGCAGACAAAATTCGCAAAGTTTTAAAATTTTTCTCAAGCGGTCTCTTCGTTTTGATTTCAGAACTGAATAGCGCTAAATTTACAAAAAAGTTAAACTTTTCTAACCGTCTTATGGCACCGATCACTTCTGTAACTCTCAAAGGCATTGTAACTAATTTACTCACGTGCATAGGGTTATATGCACCTAAAATTGGAAAAAAATATGTATGTTAAAATTGGACGTGATTGAAGATTACACGTAACTCCCACGGTTAATTATCATATTTATATGTTTATTTTTTATCTTTATTTTTGTATTGTTATAGATATTTCATTTATTACGTATTAACACTTACGTATGGCACGATACAATGATGTTATGTAGCTTAGATTTGCTATGACAAGAACATCGGAATATTTAAAAACAAACAGCCCGTGAACTAAACACAACCTTAACAAGTTTCCAAATTGAAGTGAAAAATAGATGGAAAACTTTGAAGGTCATTTAAAGGTCGTGGGAGATGTAGTGCTTTGACAAAATATAAAAGAACATGAAATTTGAAGCTCTGGTCATTTTCGTAGTCAGCTCCAGCAGTAGTCGCCATGATTCGTTTGCTGCTGGTAGCGGCGGTGGCCAGCGCATTAAAAAGTAAGTTTGATATATAAAAATTAATAGTAATGAATCTGTTTTATAAATGTATTTTATAAAAATTTAAAAAAAAATGTTATCAAAAGTTTTAGTTTTCAGTAAGAAGCAAGTTGTGGGCATTTTTTCAAAGAACCCAAGTTTTAGTTATAATTGTTTTATCTTGCTTATATTTTTTCATTTGAAGAAATAACGACTCAATAAAATTGCTGTAAAAAGAGTAGTTTGAAAAGGAAAAGTTTATATTTAAAACGCTTTAAGAAGTAAAATGTATTTTTTAATTTACAAAAAGCCTAAAAATAAACTAAAATGTAATTTGCCTTTTTAAAATCAAAAATCTTTTTTTAAACCCTATTCTTGTTAGATTATTAAAATTCAATTAAAAATAAATTAATTAATAACATTTGAACATTTATAATGCCGCGTTAAGAGCTGCGAAGAAATAAGCTATTCTAAAAACCACATTTGCTATATAGAAAACGGACCGTGATATATGTCGTGTAAGGAAAGCAATACAATAAAAAAAAAGTTAATTAACGGTATATATTGTTGGTTAGTTTTATGTTCGGAAAAAATCTCATTTTAATTTTAATTTTAGAATCCAATTCTCCATCTTCCAGAATATCTAAAGATTTATGTTAAAACAAATAAGCTAATCTAGAAAAAAAATTGTCTTGTTGTTTTGTGGCGTGGTTTCCCATTTCTGCTCAATTTGGTGATCATCAATTGCAAAGTCCTTTATAATATATGGACAATGCTGACAAATTATGCATGTCACTAATTATTGTCATATGCTCTTTTAGAAATGGCTATTATTTTGATACGTTAGCAACACTACTGGATATAATTTTGTCATGATGTTCAGTGGTCATCAAAAGTCAGGTATATCAGTATATGCTGTTTCTTATTCAATTCATTGTCACGCGTTCTTGGCTTCTCTTCATACTTAAAAATAAATATGCAAATATTGTATACTGTAATTTATTCTAAATGCTTAGATCTATAAGTAATGAATTTATTGCGGATTGCTTCTTCTTTAAGGATTTTCGTTTTTCCCGCAGTTTATTATACGAATTTTTCAGAAAATATATGTATTATTTTTTTAATTAAAAATCCTTACAAAACAGCAGCTTTAGCTTGCGATGCTAGGTGGCGTCTAGTAGCCTGTGGCAATGAGTATATAAAAACAATTTAGAGAAAATACGGCATCTTCTTAATCCTAGAGATTTGAACACATGTCTATTATCGGTTCCTTTATAAAACAGTCACTCAGACTGAGAGGGAGGTCCAAACTGAATAATGGTACGAGTATCAAACTAACTTGTATTTGGTTGTCATATGTCGTGTATTGTTATGGTTCTTCTATGTAATCATTTGATTGTCATATGTTTTGTATTGTTATGAGTTTTCTCTGTAATCAGCTCGACCTTGATTTTTAGTGTAAATGCTGAATAAATAAATATTTAAAGCTTCAATTATGCAATATTGTAAACTTGATCACAATAACCACAGTATCTCCAAACCAGTTTTGATTAATATTTTTGTAGCATACTTTGAAAATCTGAATTTGCTGAACAATATTATTGTCATCTTTCATTTCACAAATGCTTTCCTAATAAACAGTACATGGAACTAGAGATGATAAATGCTTTGTTGCGTAGCATGTTTTGTAAATCTCAATTCTAAAAAATATCTTTTCTCTTTCAATTTACAAATAACTTTTACGCCAACAGTTCATCCTGGGCAGGAATACACGTACCAGTATGAGACCCAGATAACTACAGGTGTTCCCTTAGAGAGTAAGATTTTCTCCGGGTTGAAACTCAAGTCAACAGTCAGATTCCAGACTCTTACGTCATCATCGATGGCCATGAAGGTAGGTGGGGCTTACATATTTGATTGATTGTTACCAGGGTTACTGTGGTAATGTTGTTAATTTTAAATGTTTCATTTTCAAATTATGAAGTGTTGATCTTGAATGCACAGCAATGTTTTAAAATGACATGTTTGTTATGACTGGGGAGTGGTATGCTTAGCTGCAGCATACACTGACTCTGTGAGCTAGCACATTAAAGTCGCCGAAAGTGCGCACTAGTACAAACCAGACCACAAAACACATTCACACTTATACGAACATGTTCTTAGAAACAAACTTTCTCTCGTCGCGAATAGCTGAAAGGTTACTGATGCGGCGTTAAACAGCAAACAACTCATTATTAGTACATTGAAAAAAGGTATGGCTTTATCCTCGAGAACAAATTTTAGTGTCACACGTGTAGCCAGTTTAATACATACATAAATTGTTTTTGTGGTGACCAAATAGAAAATTGGTTCCATGAACATAAAGATGCAAATGCAACCTACAATGTTATTGAATTATAACATGCTAGGTTGATTTATTACTTTCATCAAGAAAAATATGGATAAAGCCGAATCCGCCTTAAAAGCCACCTCTTTATAACGACCACCTTCTAAAGGCCAGTTAAATTTATCCCAAATTTATTCATCTTGTCATTGAACATGGTTATAAAGAACACTTTTATTGGATGCTTTGGGTGGCCTTTATAGGCAGGTTTGACTGTAGGTTCAACCTGAAAAATTAAATTGGCTATTTCAGTTTGAAAATCCGACTTTGCTGAGTTTGAACGGTGAAGTCAGTTCGGCTGATCCGACCAATGAACAGTTACCGGAAGATTTGTTCAGACCACTAAGTGGAGAAGAAAGTAGATTGTTGCAGGAATTCTTATCAAAACCTGTCAAATTTACGTAAGTATCGACATGTTTTCCTACTCTTTCTACAGAGAATATAATACTGCGGTGTCTCAGTTGGTATGTGGGAGGTCGTGGGGTCGAACCACGGTCGGAATCTCGCCAAGACTTGAAAATAGGTAGTAACTGTTTTTTCACCAACTACTCGGCATTCAGAGTAGAAAATCAGAAAATCATGGTTTTTTCGAAAGAGACTTTAAAAATCGATGTCATGTGTCACAGCAGGCGTGGCATGTTAAAGAATCCTTTCTGCAGCACACTGTTCTTAGCGCACTGCAAAGGTGAAACATTCTCTCACTTCATCTTTAGCTGGTGACCTCTCGATATAACTAAAATTTTGAGTTTTTATATATTCTTTAAAGGCAATCTACAATAATATATGCTAACCGCGATCTTATGAAGATTCGACTACAAACTTTATGCTAACTGATGCCTTATTGAAGAGTTCACCATGACTGAAGTGATAATATATGTAGTATTCACTGAAATACACATTGCTTCAGCATAGATCTTTTTTATGTTAAAAAAAATTGGAGTATTCAACCTTTATTATTTTCATAACACTTAGATACTTGTGATTTTTGTTTCACTTATATAGGTATATTAGAGGAAGTTTCAGTAACGTCCAGACGGAGTCAGATGACCCCGAGTGGTCAGTTAACATAAAACGAGGGTTGCTGAGTTTGGGGGTGATCAATTTCGAGGAGAGAAGATCCCTTGACCCCGTTAGCAGAATGTTGAACACCGGACGACTCCCACAAGACCAGACAGAAATATACGCAGTCATGGAGGTGAATAGTTTTTTCTTCAAAACAATATTTATTTGTAGGAGTGTTGAAGGACCAATTTGAAAAAGTTAATTAGATCGAAGGATTTAGCTAATTCGTTTTAACGAAATACTGATCTGTTTGAACGATTTGTTTTGCATGGCTCGTTCACCCTGTCTTGTATATGAAATATTATAAACTTTGTAGTAATCGACTTACACCATTAAAATACATTAAAAAATGGTTCATGGCAATATAATCTGCTACTTTTGAATGATGTTATTTCATAAAAATCAAAAAGTATTACTTGTGATTTTGGTCTATAGGTATTTGAATTCTGAGCAACGGTTAAATACAGCGGGTTTGTCTTGGTAGCCACGGTTGCCTCCGTCATATCAGAACTTTTTCGATATTATATATATGATGCCATATCAGAACTGCTTCGATATTATAAATATGATATTGTTTAAGAGGAAAAAATCCATCCACCTTTTTTATTTGATTGTTTATCTTTTTGAAATTTAATATTTTCAGCCCAGCATTGGTGGTGAGTGTGAGACTGTATACAACGTAAGACCATTGCTGGATTCATCCAGTGGAGAACCTAGAATGTTTGTTACAAAAACCAGAAACTACATGAAATGTCTGAATCGTGCCTCCATTACCAACAATATATACCATGGTCATACGTGTGCTGAATGTGAAAAAGACAGGGTAAATATGGTTATGTATGATATTGTCAACAGTTGTATATGCACTACTGAAATTATATGACGTTCTATAAACGAAAAATGACCCTTTGAACGATCCAATAGTAATACAGAAAGCAGATTTTGAATGCAATAAATATAGTGTATTACGAAAACATGGCATTATTTAACAATTTCTCTGGGTGTGATTTAATTTTTTACCATTTTTTAACTCAATGTCAGTACTTCAAAAATATAACAAAATCGGAAATCTCTATTTTTGTCCTAAGAGTCCCTTTTGCATATATATAGATGGTCAATTTTGAGTATATGAAATGCTTAACTTGTAAGACGCTATACATTGCAAGATGATTTAGTGATGACGCCCATGGAATGTCACTCTATTCATATTGCGTTTGAATTAAATTTCTTTCAATCCTTAATTTGCATAAAGATCATGATCTCAATATTATGACATTATTTTGTTTTATTTAGAAGGAGGTGTTTGCACCGTTTATCTACAAAAAATTAGTTACTGTTTTCTTTAAAGTATTGTGCGCAGCAAAGAGTGTTGATTTGAAACGTTAGTACTGAACAAGAGTTCGCGTTATGATAGAATAATTAAACTTTCAGTAGGGTTTCGACCACCATCCTAGCTGTGTGGAATGCTTGTAAATATTTTCCGTCGCTATCAGTGTTGATTGTCATATTAAGCAGCCAAAACTTTTGCATTTCAATTATGATTTTTTTTTATTTCATAGAGTCTACCATTCATTAAAACGCCATAACTAAGCTTTAAATAAGGGTAGTTGTACTTATTTTTTTACCAAAACAGCTAAACACCATGTAACGTTACGACATTGAGGAGTGGAGGGTAAAAATTAGTAATTTAATTTAATTTTTCATTATTTTCAAATTGTAGACAGAGCCAGTGAAGTCTGGATCTCAGATTCATTACGTCATACTAGGAAATAAGAGAGAATACCTTGTTGAGAGCATTATTGCAGAAAGTCAACACATCTTTACTCCATATTCAGAGAGAGGAGGGAATGTAGCCACTTTCATCAAGTAAGTAATCACATCATCATCATCATCATCATCATCATCATCATCATCATCATCACCATAATCATCATCATCATCATCATCCTCATCAACATTATCATCATCAGAAGAACAAGAAGAAGAAGAAGAGAAGAAGAAGAAGAAGAAGAAGAAAAAAAATATAATAAGAACTTCAAACAACTTCCAAGTGGATTTATTTATAGTTTTTGTGAAATTAATAATAAATACTGATAATTAAAACATGTACATATTTCAAAATAATTATCATTTTATGAAGAAAAATACCAAAAACAAAAGTTCCATTTTTTGTTGGTTCTGGTTGGTTTATGCATGTAGTGCTAATTTAGATAATTGTTTTCCTTTTTAGTCAAACGTTAGTCTTGACTGGTGTAAAAGACCAACAGGAGAGAATATCCCTGCGCAGTCCAAAGAGACAGCCCTCTGACCTTCTGGCACAATTACCGGGTCAAAAGAAACAATGGCAGCAACAACAGCAGGAGAGCAGTGAAGAGCAAGACAGTAGTAGTCAGGAACAACAACAGAGCAGACGACAGAGAGATCGACAACAAAGTCGTGATCAGCAACAATCACCTAAACAAAGACGACGTCAACAAAGGCGACAACAACGCCAACAACAACAAGACCAACAACAGTCACAGGAACAACAACAGAGATCAATGCAAAAGGTACATAAAATTATAGAGAATTGTATGTTTAAGTACAAAAGTTTTATATCCGTGTATAAACACGATACTTTATAGCGATGAACCTTAGACTACAGTACAGACGTAAGGTAACGAACTACATGTATTGTAAAATCGGCGATGTCGGTCCTTCGTTAGCTGCATCTTGATAATTGCTATCTATCTCTAGACAAATTTTCAGCCACTACTAACTAAATCTTGGCAACTAGCTATTTATATCTCGGTCACCCAACAGCTGAACTTTCTTTTTCTTTTCGTTGGCGCAGTGATAAACTTTAAACACTTTGCACTGTATGCCGTCTTGGTGAACAAATCCGTCAGAAACTGGAATTCTCTACAGAATAAAATGCCAGTTGACGATTTTACTGATTTGATATTTCAGGATCCCAGTATAAAGTTTGGTACAGACGAAATTGTATTTAACCCATATTTTCCTTAAGAACCTGTATTGATAGTAAAAGTGTCCCGAAACGATAGATTTCTTCTGCAGTTAACTACGATAGCTCAATTCGTAGATTGCTTGCTCTGTATGTAGGAGGTCGTGGGTTCGACCCACGGTCGAAGTCTGACCAAGACTTGAAAATAGGTAGCGACTGTTCTTTAGCCAAGCACTGAAAGTCACTGGGTCCTTCGGAAGAGACCTTAAAAACCGATGCCTTGTTTCACGACAGGCGTAGCACTTTAAAGAACGGTCCCTGCACATTGTCCTTGGCTAACGGCAAAGGTAAACATTTCTGCCAGTTCCCCCTATAGCTGATGACGTCTTGATATAAGTGAAATATTTTTTGACTGGGGCGTAAAACTCCATTTAAGTAATCAACCAATCTTCCGTAGTCATGTTTCACATAGTCTGTACACGTAACGTTTTTGTTTTTCTGTTTTTCTTCAGATTGATAAATTACTGCAAACTCTGTCGACCTTTACTGATGTAACAATTCAAGAAGAGGCTGGACCATTTGTTCTGACTTTATTGGAAGAATACCAAAAAGCAGACGACCAAGTGATGAGACAACTGTTTCAGAAATATTGCTCAGAGCGAAACCCAAGTAACCCACAAACAAGGCGAATAAGGTAAGATGAAACACAAGTAACCCACAGATAAGACGAATTAGGTGAGGTGAAACACAAGTAACCCACAGATAAGACGAATTAGGTGAGGTGAAACACAAGTAACCCACAGATAAGGCGGATAAGGTAAGATGAAACAAAGTAACCCGGAGATAAGACGAATTATATATAATTAGGTAAGGTGAAACACAAGTAACCCGGAGATAAGACGAATTAGGTGAGGTGAAACACAAGTAACCCACAGATAAGACGAATTAGGTAGGGTGAAACACAAATAACCCACATATAAGACGAATAAGATAAAAATGGTTGAACTATACGTATTTAAAAGTATAAATTAAAATTTGAAAAAATTGAAATTTCCAATCCATACTTATGACATAATCGTTATTCGAAATAGTCATGGTCGAAAATGTAAGGAATTATGGCTGACCACATTCGAGAAAGCCGAGGGCATATCTTGTGCACAGATAGTTTCAGCGCTTATTGGCATTTATTTTAGACAACAACACTCTAAAATCGCCATATATATTTTATTAACTGTTTTCAGATACTCTGCATATTAACAACCCAATAAAGCCGACACGCATTTAAGAATCTGTGTTTGATTGTGTCTTGTATTTAATGTATAGCTTGTTGATGACTCCGGATAGTGTAGTGTCAAGTGTGTCTGAATCACAATCAAGAAGCAAAGTGAAAACTTTGAAACTGACACGTTAGGTTAAACAGCTGAACTTCCACCAGGGGAATGAAACTGGGTGATATAATTTATTATTCAATCTGATCAATATTTCTTTTGTAGGAAAATATTTTTAGACATGATGCCTTTTATTGGGACATACGTGTCTGGAGACATTTTGTCAGAAGCTATTTCCAACAACAAAATTACACCAGAAGAAGCCATGTCATTTTTCTCTATACTGACGTTCACATCCAAACCAGACATACGCTTAGCACAGAAATTACTAGTAAGTTTAGCAATATTTTGATATAGTCAAATACGATTATATGCATACATGTATAACACAGTTGTACGACAGTCGAGTGACAATACCATTAAAATATTGAATAAGAATGCATTTAATATTGTCAAGAAGTTATTTAGGTATAAACCTTTATTTGCGTTTTAGACCTTACCTTTAGTTTCTACCAATGTGTAGGTTTTTCTGTAGAACTTAAAAAAAACCAAACACGGGTTTACACAATCTCTAGATATAATACTAATAGCAGAGGTATATTTTGGACATTCTAGTATTCGATTCATTTTGTACGAAACCATCAATAGAACATTCTATCATTTACTCGATAGTAAAGTAAGTTATTGTAAATGAAGAGGTCATTAGAATATTTCTGTACTGTTTGTTGTAGGAATTGACCACTAGTACAAAGTCATCGACGGAACCTTCTAGTCAACTGTTTAGCTGTTTACATTGTAACTGTTCTAAATGTCCATTAAATCTTATGTTTGTTTTTAAACTGTTAGGGTTTTGTAAATGATGTGGACACTAGATTTATATTACATATTATACCAGCATTAAAGATGTATTTGTTTCCTGCTTGTTGCACATATTTTACTGATTGTTGTAGGAATTGACCAATAGTCCATTTATCAGACAGAACAGTTATGTTAAGCAAGGATTATGGTTATCAATTGGCGCTTTAGGTGATCTTTTAGCAAATCACCATGACAATTCCAAGTCATCGCTACAAAAGAAGTTAGAACTCGTCAAGAAGGTACTCCAGCGCGAGAGCAGACGACAAGTAAGGCAACAACTGGAATCACACAAACAGAAAATGGAGGACAAACTTGAACAAAGTTCTACCCTATCATCACAGATCAGACATGAAATTGTACGAAAAGTTAACGAACTTACCAGATCAGAGTCGATGGAAGATAAAATGCTCGCCTTTAAGGCTATGGGTAACGCCGGATTTGAAGAATTCCTTCCAGAGGTATCCAGAACGCTACAAGACAGTTCACAACCAGTGGCCTTCAGAAGAATGGCTGTTTGGAGTTTAGGAAAAACAGCAAAGCGATCTCCTATAGCTGTAAGTGTTGATTCTATGTTTTAGAAGGTTAAAACGTTTTTGTCTTAAAACCCAGTTCTTTGCAAGTGTTAGGAATGTTTTAGATGGTTGGCTATATGATATTTACTCGGTTAAATAAGACAGTATGTGGTTTGTTGGCCATTTGGCATTTATTCATTGTCCATCTTAATCTACGAGGCTTTTAATAAGAAAAATCATATTGCTGTATTCGAAGTTATATACTAACATACTAATTCATTTATATTTCCCTTTTCACATTTTGCTTTGCTATAATTTTGTTAATTTTGCCTTCTCTTCAACTGCTACATTTCGTACAATACGTCATATTTCAATCAGTGTTGTCTATTTGATACATGTTTGCAGTATGTGGTTTGTTGGCCATTTTGGCGTTTATTCGTTGTCCATCTTAATCCGAGAGGTAGGTTTTTAATCAGTGGTATTTTATACTTCCCTTTTTTGCACATTTTGCTATGCTAAAATTTTGGCTATTTTGCCTTTTCTTCAGTTGTTACTTTATAAACATGTCGTATTTCCATCAGCATTGCATTGTTTGTTTTCACTGGGTGAGTTTTAATATTGTTACCTATTGTCTTTGTGGCTCTATCAGCTGCTGACTATCTATATAAGTATACTACTGTACAACTCATTCCATAAAAAACTTCACCCCTAATACGATAAAGGTAGGGATATAAATACAAAAACAACTAATTGCATTTCATTTAGAAATGATTTACCAAGAATCAGTGACATTGCTTGGTATCTTGTAGCATTTTTTGCGGGATTCATCATTTCAAGATGTTCATTTAACTCTTCTATTTAAGGTTCGTGATGTTCTGTTGCCGAGATTCTTTGATCCTAATGAAGACGAAGATGTGAGGATTGGTGCCTATTATATGTCTGTCTTAAGTAACCCACCTAGGCCTGTTTTACAGCAGATTGTCCAGTCTCTGAGGTTTGAGAGAAACCCACATGTCGGAACATTTGTTTATACCCATGTGAAATATCTCTCTCAAAGTGATAATCCTTGTCTGATGAATATGTAAGTTCTAATGTAAATAACTTTAATTTTTTATATTTAATAAAAATAATAATTTTAGTTGATAAAATGTCATTGCCTCCAAATAAGGATACGAAATTAGACAAAACTAGCCTCAAAGAACAGGAAACAAAACGGAAGATAAAGCAAACATCAAAGAAATGAGGCGAAACATTAAAAGACAAGAGTCCAAGAAAAAAAACAAGACATTACAATTCTCCTAGAATAGAAGACAAAACAAGACGTAGAACTATATACTAAATGTGACATGTCAAGAAGTGAGGCCGGGTGCTCCGGAAGGGTAAGCACATCCTGTTTAGCTAGCTACACCCGCCACGTGTGTAATCAAAATTGTGTGGAAGGAACATGGAACTATAAGACGTCAAATATATCCAGGGCAATCCTGGACACAGAGACATCAAACTTATCAACAATACTGTGATAACGGATAACTAATTATTAGTCATGAATATAATCTATTTTAATATTTAATTCCAACTCAAACCATATCGGTTTTTGATAAATATCAAACCCGTGCTAGTTTATTCCCAGAATCATGATTAAACGTTTGTATGTATGTCATGCCATTATCTGAGGAAATAATTGATGGTAAGCATTAAAGTTTTAGAATTGTGAAATACACATGTCAATTCAATATTACATTTTGTGCATATGAAATGAAAACCCATAGATAAACCTTTTTGTCTAAATTTTTAGGACTAAAATGGCATCCTTTGCACTTAGGTTCGGCAGGAGATTTCATCCAAAATATCAATTCTCAAGATACTTACAATATACCTCATATAACGGTAAGTGAAACGTTGTTATTGTATCTAATCATAAAAAACAAACATGCCAATCCATGACTATGCCAATGTTCCAAAGCAAAGTATAAATTTTAAAGCTGGCAAATGACTTAACGTGTGAACTTATACAAGGGAAGTGAGACCGAGTACTCTGGAAGGGTTGTCATCTTCTGTTTAGCTAGCCACAACGTGTGTAATCTGTATTTTGGAAGTAAAGGAGATGGAACTATGGGAAGTCTATCAAGAGTAAGCAATGAAAGAATTTTGAAAACTGGTAAATTAAATAAAACACGTGAACATTCATTAGAGAAATGAGGTCCGGTGCTTGGGAACGGTGAGCACTTCCGGTGTACATAGCTAAACCTGTCACATGTAAATTCAGAATTGAGTATGAAAGAACCATGGAACTATGGGAACGTCAAATAATATATCCATGGTAATTTTGGATACGAAGATACCATAATTATCATCGATGTAGGTATTCTTTTTGTGTCATGCATGGTATAGCTTGTGATGATAAGTGAAATGACATTCGTTTTATGTATGTATTTAAAACAATTGTATATTTTAATGCATGATGTAACATTGTTTAATATCTGATTGTGTTTTATGGTTGTAGACCAGTTGAAAGCTGGAGGAACATTCCGAGCAGGAATTATATCGTCACCTGGAGAATTTATACCACGTGCTGCTTATATGGCTTTGGATGCACAGGTTTTCGGATATTCTATGACACCAATTGAGGTAACTTCACTACGAAATTTAAAATCAAATTTAATTTTTTGTGACGTCAAAAACAAACTTCTAGCTTACACATGCATTTCTAGGTCAAATTTTTCCAACTTAACATTTTGATATTCCTGTCGATTTATTGTCTAAATGAACTTTTAAAATACACGATTTAGCGACTATTCGTTGTGAAATAAGTGGTATTTTCCAACGTGTTTGAAAAGCAATATTGGGTCTTATTTTGCCGTGGTTGTTGCCCAAATTTGGAAGTTTTATAATTGTTAAAACTTTCTGTGTCTAAGCTTTAACATTTTTTTTGATTTCGTCCGTATTTACGCATGGTTTTTTTGTCGTTCAACATATGGACAATTGAGTATAATTATTTTGAAACCCTTTTTAAATTTCCAGCACTAGACGTCCGTTCCGGAATATAATTCCTCATCAGTAGTGCTCGGATCAAAATTGTGGTAATCCCGATCCACCTAAGTCAGTACTTAGAAAAGATGTAGCATTGCGTGGTTTTTATGAGGAATTTTAAATTTAGAAGCGAATTTTAATAAACAATGTTTATCAATCAGGAATTATGAATTTATGATTTAATATATTTTAAATTTCAGTTTTATTTTATAATAATTATTTGTAAGAACAATGTACTAACACATTGTTGAATTGTAGGTTGGTTATAATCTAGAGGGAGTTCAGGAACTTTTAAGTAAGATACTTGGACCAGGTGGATCAGTGTCCAGGAGTCGATCAGTTGTTGATATCCTTAAACAACGAAGTCAGTCACCATCTTCACAGGAACAACGCCAACAACAACTGCAATCACGGCAACAACAACAGCAACCACAGGAAAAGGTATCATCGCTAAAAAACAAAACAAAACAAAACAAAACAATGTTAATATATTGCCATTATTTTTGTCTTTCAAAGTAAGAAGTATGATCTTTAGTCACGTGATTTTTGTTGCACCTTATCTCTTATCATCGCTCTTACGATTTTGATTGTATTCGTGGTTTCAATTTCCCATTTTGTATTAGAAATTTCAAAGACGATAGAGCTAACTCTATAACATTTACAGGAGGTGCTTACCCTTCCGGAGCACCCGGCCTCACTTCCCTGGTGGAAGTTCACGTGTCTAACCTAACTTGTCAGTTTCAAAGTTTTTACTTTGCTTCTGGATTGTGATTCGGACATGGATTAGTATGTTTGTTTTTGATTACAACATTTTAACTTACTATAACCCTAGTGTTCATGCATAGACCAGTGTTCTTTATACTTTTGTCTTTGAGAATTAAAAGTGTACCAGTGTTTGATTCAATGGTGGTTTTTGAGAGCCACATTTTAAAATTGATTTTGTTAGATTAGGTTCCGCAAGAAGGCAAGGCTTGAAAACAAACAATAGTTATAGTAACTCATATCTAGCGTGTAAAACTTGTTTATATCAGCATTTTGCTGTTCTGAAATATTCTGTATCACAACAGTAGCCGAGAGATTTTAGGGGAATCCCCTTTTCCACAAGCTAAAAATAAATAATAATATTTGGAGTTTAATGACTGTTTGGTTTGCAAAATCTACACAGGTTTAGTAATAATTTCAATATATTTCCAGTTGAGGGTAAGCCCACGCCAGTCACCAGAACCTTCTGGTCACGTGTATTATAAACTGTTTGGTAACGAAATCAGATATGTTAATATTGACAGAGAATTTGTAAGCCAACTTCTGCTAAGCGGTAAGTATAGGAGATTGTAATTTTTGACAGGTTATCACAATCCCCACCCCACCCATCAAATCGTTCAAAACATCAGAAACAAATACCATTGTACGAATGCCAATTAGTGTAAGCAGGCTTTAAACGACCATACCTTATTATGCTATCAAACTGTACTCCATAAATTTAATTCAGGAAGTTAAAAGATGCATTTATGTTTCCAGTATATTGAAATTGTCCTTGTCACCAATCAAAACGGATATTTACATACTTATATATTGTTCTGGTCAACCAGACATGTTTCAGAAACTTCTTCTTCGATGTATTCTCATATGCAAGATAAACTATTTTTGCTAAACGTTGATATCTAATAATTCATACCATTCTATATTTTACTGTATAATGACTGTTTTGTCATTCAGAATATCAATATAATTATTATTGATGATAGAGTAACTCCTTAATTTTTGTATTTACTTATTAGGCGACTTAATAGAATTTTAGCATTTGTTCCAAATCTTATATTCAGTAAACTTTGTAATGCATTATACTGGATTATTACTGATAAAATATTTATTATACTAACCGATACAGGTGAACTATCAGTACCGTCTACAGAAGAGGGACTACAGGTCGGCCAACCAATAAGTCTGTACAAAACATATATAATGGGTAATACTGAGAACGTCTTGGCTACAGAAGTGGGTTTACCTATCCATCTGAAGTTACGTAGTAGCAGTATGTTTAAGGTTGAAGGAAGGATGTCTATAAGCGGTCTTCCATCATTGTTCAGATCAAACAGACCTGGTCAGGATCCAAATGAAATAACAGGAAGATTAACCATCCAACCAAGGTAAATAATACAAAATAATATTAACTATTATTGCGTTTGATATATGGCTTAATGGGGCATAAAATAATAATAAAAAAACAAACATAAATCTTCAAATCAAAATCAAACATACTAATCCATGTCCGAATCACAATCCAAAAGCAAAGTAAAAACTTCGAAACTGACATGCTAGGTTGGACACATGAACTTCCACCAGTTAAACTACCTCATGAAAATAATTTCCTTAGATAAATGTAGTTTAATATAGTTTGGTCTTCTGGATGTGACGACCTTTTGTTTTTACATTATTGGTCCAAGCACTACTGATAAGGAATTGTATTCCGAAGTGCTATAACATTAACGATGGAATAATATGTAATACTAATACATGTCCAAACACGCACGTCTCATTTAGCCAGCTACACCCACCTCTTGTGAAATCGAAATCGTTCATAAAAGGAACATGGAACTATGAAACGACAAACATAAAAGCAAATTTTGTTGTGTTTGATATATTACGTAATGTGTGTTTAAAACAATATAAATAAAAAATAGAGATAATGCATGCAGCAAATCTAGTCGCTGAATGTGAAAATTTCAGTATGTGATATAAAACACGTGTTCTCTGTTGGATAATTAAATAAAATGCTTTTTATGTTTTTATTTGTAATTTTTCCTACTTCATTGTCACAAAATGTTTTTGCACGCAATTTTTTATACATCTTATATTGGATCTCAAATGTATTTAAAGTTTATTCCGAAACAGAAGATTCTGTTTTGGTTTCTTTAGTTCATTTATATATTTTTTCATTGTAGCACCGTCTTTAATATAAGAGGAACCATGGAAATAGATGCTTTTTTCTTGAGATCAGGCGCTGCCATCAACGCAGTAATGCACGCAGAAGCACCTTTAACTGTTACTGTTGCTTCTAATCCAATGACAAATAAATACAACACTAAAGTAGATGTATCGCAATTGGTAAGTTATTCAAAATATAAGTTATGTAACTCGTCACGTGACCAGGGCGAATTCGCTATTTCCGGGTAAAATAACAATATGTGTGATTAGAAGCCGCATCAAATGATGTCACGTATGTAAACAATTACAGAAAATCAATGTCTATGATTGATTACTTACGTCAAATTACGAGACACACTGTCAGATCCGGGTACAAAATCGTGATTTCTATTTTGCTTCTGATCTATTAGTGCATCACACAGTGCTCGAATAATTTTTTAAAATTAGTTTTTTGAGTTATTTTTAATACAATTCATTCATTTCTTTTATTTTACAGAAAGAAAAAATTATGAAGATGGAAATAACACCTCAGACGTTTATACAACTGGAACCAAATGACTTACGACAATGGCCTTCCCAGCCTGAAACAAAGGACATTGACTTCATGAACGGAGCAAGAGTATCCTCGGTAAACCCCTCTTTGTCTTTGTTTTTGTAAAACTAATAAATTGCTTGTATTTAAAATTTAAATAATATTCAGATTCCGATTTATATCAGTCGAACAGTATTACGCGTGAACCTAAAATACTTCTAGAAATCTGTTGTATGATTTAAGGAGATGTTAGCAAATTTGAGGGATTACATTAAGAATAAATTATTTGCATAATCAAACTCTACTTATTGTTTCCTTTTCAGTTCTCTACAGATTTTGGACAAGATCGCCTTGGTTTGAAATTTAGTCTTAAAGGTCAAACAGTTAGCAGAAATTTCAATCCTAATGTACCTTTTTACCCGTTCAGTGGCAAGCAACAACTGTATTTCACCGTTACGCCAGGACCTAACCCACCATCTATGTTAGAAATGGAATTCAAATATCTCCATTCGCCAGAGCCTTCAAGGTCGCAAAGAGAGTCATCTCAACGGGGGTCGAGCGAGGAAAGTGATGATAGTTCTCCTGACTGGTCATTTTGGTCTAGCCTGTCTAGCCTGGTTAGTGGCAGTCCTGATCAACAACAACAGCAGAGTCAACAGCGACAACAACAACAACAGAGACAGCAACGGCAACAACAGTCACAAGAGCAACAGGAACAACGGTCACAACCGCAACAATCGGAAGAAAGGCTACCACAAAGATCTTTGAGGCGAGAATCTATGTCGTCTCTGAAACAGAAGGTCCAGGAGATAGCACCTTTATATTCAGAAGGATATAAACATGGTTTCGTTGTATTGATGACAACATTGTCGTCTAATTCACAACCAATTCGTCAAGCAAAAGTATATGTCCTTTATCAGAGAATGCCAGATGGTTTGACACAGCAAATGACTCTTCGGACGGTCTGTTCTCCTATACCTAATGGACAAGGCCCACCATTGACAGTAAGTTCATAAAATGTTAAAATATAATTACTAGTATTTAGATGTGTAATTTGACAAGAATGCCATCAATTATGTAGATACCTAGCACTACTATAAAGTGTTGGAAAAAAACAAAAACAAATTGTGTGTAAATATGCGACTAAACTCTTTATATAATAAAATTTATAGTCACATCATTCTTTTCTTAAATGATGTAGAAAATTACAGAAACTTAGCAGATATTATTTGACAATCATTGCCAATTTACATATATTTGGAGATATTTACTTTAGTCGACCAAAACGTAGTTCAACAGTCTATTTTATAGATACCAGTTTGTCTCGTCTGTTTCCTACGTGTAGTCCAATAGTTCATTTTATAATTTGTACTGTCTCTTTCTTTCTCACTTACCTGCTTCTGTATTGTAGGTGGACGTTGACATGTCATTCAAATTTCCAAGAGCATTGGTGGATCCATCACAACTTCTTGATCCTGAATACCAACAAGAAATCCAAAGACAAATACGGGTTCTGACACAGCAAGACAGTCAGAAGGACATTAAGAAAAGCCTTAAAGACATCGTGTCTTCACAGGTCTCAAGGGAAATGCAAAAGCTTCAGAGTTTATCTAACGTTAAAGATGTAATAGACCAACAAGTGAATGATGTTATTGAAGGATCGCGATCATCGTCAAATTCTGAAAAGCAAGACTTGATGAAATTGGTAAAACAACAAAAGCAACAAAGCAAAGAAGCTGAACAGTTACGTCAACAGTCTTATGACTCCAGGAGTAAACAAGAAAAAGTTAAAAAGTTGGAAGAGTTAGTCAGGAAATGTAGCGACAGCCAATCAAAAATACAACAGAAACTTCAATCTGCTTCTCAACAACCAAGTTACAAGTTCAAGAAGGTTCTATTGAAATATATTGTAATGAAGCAATCAGACATACACCAAAAGCTGAAACAAATTTCAAAGTCACTTCAGCACCATATACCCTCGGAGAAACGACAAGAACTAGGTCAAATGTTATCTCAACAAAAAGCTCTTTTGAAAGACAGTAAAGTAAAGCAGGTGCAACTTCTAAGTTCAAGCTCAGATCCAGATTCATCCGAACAACCAAGTCCGTCTCCGAGTTCCGCGTCTTGCCTGCAGTCGATAAAACAAAAGATAGATGAACAAAATCGTGTAATCGCCAGATTGTCTTCACCATCACAGCAATCAGTACAGTCGCTTCAGTCCGTGCAATCGACAGTACAAAGAGTATTAGACACATACCGATCAAGTGATTCACAAGCTCCGTGTAGAAGTGCTCTGTTAGAGCAACCCCCGCCGTACAGTTCAGTGATAAAGAGAAAATTATTGGAACAACTGATACAAAATGAACAAATTATTCAGAGTCTCAAACAAGTAGTAAAAGACAAAAAGGAAGAATCGTCACAAAGAACTCCCCAAGAAAGGAAGCATTGGAGAAAATAAAGAAACAGATAGAAGCACTTAAAGAAACGTCCAAGGTCATGTCAAAGTCATCATCAAACTTACAATCACAAAATCTTGATGCATTGTCCGTTCCAAAGATTCCAGCAAGCGAACGATCAGCATATAGCCAGTTACAAAAAATAGAAACCAAACAAATGAAAGCATTGCTGAAGTTACAGCAACCAAAACAATATGTTGATAGTGATATGCAACAGAAAAAGAGAAGTCTTCAAAGTAGTCTTAGAGACGCTGAATCGGTCCAAGAAGAGCTATCAAGAATAGTACAAAGTAAAGCAAGTGAATTACGATCCTCAAAAAGTATAAGAAAATTGGTTCAAGTAGCAGAAAAACAGAAAAAATTAATGGAATCAGTTTCGAAGAGTGCTAAAAAGTTATATGCCGAAAGTGTCTCGAAGGAACAAAGGAGTGATCAAGAACTTCAACAATCTAAAGAAAAAGCAGAAAATCTACTTCTACAACAGATGTCCATTGTACATAAGATTAAAGAATCACTGAGCAAACAAGACGCACTTCAAAGCTTAAGAGAACCACAAAGTTCACCAAGTGACAGGCAGTTGATAAAAGAAATGAAACGAAAAATGTCGGAAATAGAACAAAATGTTTACTCCATGAAACGTAGCAGCATTCCAACATTCTTGCAAGAAAAAGCTCAATCAGATTATCTAGCACCAGCATGATTTCCAAACAATTAAAATCCGTTCAAGATAAGCAAATTTCAAGCCCAGATACTGATAGATCAGATGCCAAGAGTTTACAAAAAGCAATACGAAAACTTGTCAAAATAGTAGATGATATTGAAAAATTGGTAAGTAGCCGTTCGTCCTCTCTCGATAGTCCAGTCATGTTGAAACAACAGATCAGCAAACAAAAACAAATTCTTGTTAGTCTTTCCAGAAAACAACAACAGCTGGTTTCAGATAGGCAGCAAAGGCAGTCATCATCAAGCGAACGTTCTGAACAACAGTCTTCACAAGAACAACGACAGTGGTCAAGTCAACCAGACCAGTCCTCACAAGAACGCAGACGAGAGTCCTCACCACGTGACCAACAGCGTCAATCCAGCCAGCAGAGACGGTCGTCACAAGAACAGTCTTCAAGTGAACGCCAATCATCAAGCGAGCAAAGCCGAGAAGACTCTTCATCTAGACATTCTAGCAGTGAGTTATCCGGTCCATTTGAAATGACAGTCAAGATCTTATACGGAGATCAAAACAGTGAAAGGAAGCAAATCAACATAAAGGTGAGTCAATGATATCATAATGAACACTTGCATTCTTTAAAAAAAGTTTTTCTATGTATACCACAAAACTCGAACAGATGCCTGATTTTTATTTAAAAGGACACATAACATAACAAGTATCTTACAATTACTGTTACATATTGGTTATTGTTATACATGCATATATATACTTGCTCATTGCAATGCTATACTACGGCATAACTTTAATGTTTAAGAAAACGAGGGCAATGAATTGAGGTGTTAGTACACGTGTTTTAATTATATTACATTTATCATGTACGTTTGAATATTCTTTTTAAAATTATATTTATTGTTTGATGTTTGCCATAATTGATTTCTATCATTTTATCCAGCTGGTAGGGAGAAAATCTTTACAGCAGTTAATGTGTGAACAGAAAGAGTCATCTCCCTTGGAAAGAAGTAAGTTGGTAAAAGATTACCTAAGAGACAAACACCAGGGTGATGAGAGGGTAAAGAAATCTTATAAGAAATTGAAAGAACATTTAAATACATTGGGACATTTCCACATGGATATCCAATATAATAAGGTAACTACGTTTTGCACACTACACTAATTACATGTATGTAATTTTAACATAAAAATAATGTAATTGAAATTTTACGCAACCGAAAACTAACAGTTGAAAGCTAAATAGTTTAAGCACACGTTATCTACAATTTTTATTTTATTTTAATAATTATGTTATTGTTATTAAAATCAAATATTTTGTATAAACTGGTGATTTTGTATTACTGATTTTAAGTCCAATGACTTAATGTAGTGATTTTATATTTTTCATCATATGAAAGGAAAAAAAAACCATACCGGTCCAGGTTGAAATCACAACCAAAGCAAATTAAAAAAAAACAAACTCGCAAATAAAGTTAATTATGTGCACTACCACCCTACCACCAAGTGTTCCGAAATGGTAAGCATATCGTATATATTTAAGTTATTATAATAACAATATTGTTTCCGTATGATTCCATTCACCATCAAGTGTACATATGAAATTACATTATATTAGATTTGAAATATAACTCAATTTGCCAGTTTTCTGTTTCTTGTGGTTTGTATATACAATATCTTTTCTACAAGAATGATGAAAGGATAAAAACCATGTTGAGTCCAATTCACATCAGTGTCGATAACTAAGTTTAAAATAATCTATATATCGGTATGATAGAGTTTGATGATTTGGTTGATTTATGTTAATTATATTTTCAGAATGAGTTACCTCCAAATGTTCGTAAGTTTTTCTGGAATATTCAAGATTTTATGAAGGCATTCTGGTATCTACAAACTTCTACTGAATTCCCTGGTCCAAATGTCAATGATGGTAATATTCAAATCGTATTCAACATGGAGAATAACAACCAACAGGTTAGCATTTATTTTAACTTTAAACCGAATGCGTTGAACATAAATTCACATATGAGAATGGTCCTTTTAATATTAATTGTCTGTTAGATAACACAACACACACCTGTCGTTAAATTTGCAATATCCCAGTCAACCATTTATTTATGAGAAGCTTGTTTCGTTGAATAATGTTCATTTGGTTACATGAAGCTCTACCATAGCATATTAACTGTGAAACAAATACACCATAAGCAGAACAAGGTATATTGCCACATAGATAAACAAACTTTACTTTTGTATATTGCTTCATAGGTAGCTTTTTGGATGTCACAATTAAGCAATTAGGAATAAGTTCAAATATGAGGCTTAACTTAAAGAATCAGTCGTTTATATACATACAATTAGAATTGATGTAATTGCATATTCTTCACTATTAGGAGTTTTAAGATTAAGCACATCATATATTTATGTGTATGTGGAGCTAAACGATTTGTAACAATTTAACAAAATTTTGTTTATGTCTATTGGTATACTGATTTTTTACCAAAAGAAGAAGTATGTTGTTAAAATCTCTAACATTGTGTTGAAGGGAATAACTATATAACACTAAGTTACTAAATAATAGTTATTCAAAATGTTGAGGTTTTCTTTTTTATTTCAGGTGGATGTTGTTTTACATACCCCGTACGAGACTGATAGATTTTCATCTATCATGTTACCTCAAATGGGATCTTGGTATTTCTCCAGTCTTCAAAGTTCTCTAAGAAGTTCAAGATATCATAAAAAACCATCATCATATTCCGTCATTCCCAAGCAACCATCAGGTAAGTTTAGTTCCTGTAATAAATCTAATGTAATGACTGTTTTCTATCCTAATTGCTAATGAAATAATTTTGAATATTCGGATTTTAGAATGACTTTTTATTATTTTTTAGCCTAATTGCAAAATAATTGATTCAGATGAAGGTTTTTAAAGCTGTATCATATACTATTTGATTGCAGGTGATAAATGTATAATACACAAATACACACCTGAGTGTGACTACAATCTAAAACAAATACAAAAACCCACGTAAACCATTAAAGATGTACCACATACCGATCCATGTTTATATTACAATCACAAAGCAAAGTAAAAACTGGTTATTTATCTTAAATACGCGAATTTCCTGTTAATCAAAAACAAACATACAAATCCATGTCCGAATCACAATCCAGAAGCAAAGTAAAAACTTTGAAACTGACAAGTTAGGTTAGACACGTGAACTTTCACCAGGGAAGTGAGGCCGGTGATCCGGTAGGGTAAGCACTTCCTGTTTAGCTAGCTAAACCCGCCACGTGTTTAATCAAAATTGTGTGAAAGGAACATGGAACTATGAGACGTCAAATATATTCAGGACATTCTGGACACAGAGACACCAAACTTATCAAGCTAGCTAACCTGTCACGTGTTAATTAAAAATTGAGAGTTAAAAGAACTTGGTACTATTGGAAGCAAACAAACAAATATATGACATTTAATGTTTTTTCTACCTTTTGTAATTAAACCATTATTGTTAGGATATTGTGAGGCGTTTTCAATTTGTCGAAATACAAAATATATGTTGATTATAATAAATCATAAATGCTTTTAAATTATTAATATATGTTTGTTACTTGCTATATGTAGGTGTTTGTCAGCTAAAAGGCAGAACAGTGGTCACCCTGGATCAGAAAGAGTACCAATCGCCTAATACACAAGGTTGTGATGCAGTACTCGTAATGGACTGTTCGTCTGCCTCCAAATTTGCTGTCAAGGTCAAATCGAAACCTTCTGACCAGTCCAAAAAGGTAAACAAACACCAATGCAAAATGCTTTTGAAGGTTTTGCAGATTAATTTTACCCAAGAAGGCATGTTAATTTTGTTATTTTATATGGGTCATATTAAATTTGTTGCACGTCACACGTTTGTTCTGTAAAAGTTTGAAGTAGTAAAAAAAATGCTTCTGGCACTTACAGCCAATGCAGCCAAGGACACAGTACAGTACAGTTAATAATAGAAACCGCTTGATAGACACATATGGGGACCACTGATTATAAAACTTTCTACATTGTGCGTGAACCAATGTAATAGTTTTGTGATGTGATTATAGTTACCATTACTATTAGAGGACACTCAAACATCCATTTATTTTACGGAAGTAATAAATACGAACAATTCAAAAATTAAAAATTAAGAATTTAAATAGCCATATTTTCTCTCAAAAAATCGGAAAAGTTCATAGTTCTTAAAACTTTATAGACGTAGAAAATTTGCATGTTTATAATTGTGTTTAAATTGTCTTAAGTTATATAATTATGGTATTTTGTAACAATGTAGCATTTACGATAAAACAAAATTTAAAACTTGATTTCTATGTTCTTCTCTTACCAATCCGATTACAAATAAATATATTTGAGCTGTAATTTTGAAAACCTTATTTTATATAAATATCAGATATTAAAAGTCCATGTTAGTGGAAAGGAAGTAGAAGTAGATCCAAGTAGTCCAACAGCTTCCATTAAAGTTGACAACCAGTTACAGAGCCTACAAGATGGAGAAATGAAACAAATACCTCAGCAACAACAACCTAGCAGTCAACGAAGGTAGGTTTGTTACAAGGAAAAGCAATGCTTCGATTTGGTCTTAAATATTAGTTGCATTAAAACTGTTTAATATTTTAACTGATAATGATTATACGTACAAATGCAACAAGACACTAAGCTACGATCAAAACAAACTACTTAAATTAAATAAAAAAAATAAAAACATACCAACCCATGCCCAAACCACAAGCGAAGTGAAAACTTTGAAACTGACAGATTACTTATACACGGGAACTTCTTCAAAGGAAGTAAGGACAGGTGTGCCCCAGAAGGGTCAGCACACTCTGACCAGTAATCTTAACCATGTGTGTAATTCAATTGAGAATGAAATGAACATAGATCTATAAGACGTCAAATATAAAAAGGATAATTTTGGATACCATAATACCATAACGATAACTGTTTATTATCTTAACTGGTCGTAGTTATGTAGTTATGCGTAAATACATAAGGTACATGATAATGATATTACAATACAACAGGGCAATATTTGATAAGTTATGTTCGAATGGTCTGAGAATATATACAGTAGATTAGTTTGGCAACGTACACACTATTGTATTTGACTTAGTTGTTGCTCGCACTGACAATTGGCATACAATTTGACAGCAATCTCAAAATTGGACTATATTACAAATTTTAATCTGTATGATTTTATTCCTCCTTTATTTATTTATTTTATTTATTCATATTTTACTTCAGTTCATCTCAACAGAAACCTATATTAGAAATATCAAAAAAAGGAAAGATTGTGACAATAAAAGCAAAACAACAAGACGTTGAAGTGAAGTCAGATGGCGAGATGGTGTCAGTCAAGGTAGATTATCAAATTATTCAAGCTGTAAATTCAGTAAATGTATCGTCCTTGCTATTTCTGACAATATTAACCAGTGAATATAATTACAAAAATAAATAAATTGTTAGTTGCATTTCAACAATTTCCAGTACACTAATAATTTAAAATCATCATTGAAAATTTATAAAAAGGATTATCAGTAGCAAAATAAACCAGTGACTATAACAAAAAATATAAAAACAACCCCTGTTCGTTGCATTTTAATGATTTCCAATACATTAATAATTTAGTATCACAAGTAAAAAAAAAAAAATGTAACAATAGCACAGCCACGCTCATAAAAAGTTGTCTCTTGATTGCACACATAAGATAGAAATTTGTATATCAGCAATTATGTATACTCATATTTAAAAAAAAACCAAAATATTATTGTACTAGTATTTACAAAATTGATTAGTAGATTTCTTACAAAACGTGTAACAAAGACCGTTTAAAAAACCATTTAATTACTTTATCATCGATTGATTGATAGGGATATTTTAACCCGAGGTCCAATGATAAATTTTCACTAATTCGAATCAAAAGTAGCCATTGATTTTATTTCTAGCACCAGAATTACACCAAATCATTCAACCAATCCGTACATCTACGATTTTATTAATAAATTTCAGCGGAAAAATGAGTGTGAAGGCTATCGTGCACAGACAGGGATATAAAAGATATCTTCTGCTCTTTTGTGGATTTTTCTATCTTGGTGCTTGGAAAGTGTTTCATTACGGTGTTATTGCATATGTTATCTAAACTTATCAAAAACAAACATACTAAATTGTGAACCAGATGACAAGGAAATATTCCAAGAATGTTATGTGTTTTACATAGTCAAATTTTTACCAAACGATGATGTTTTTTAGTGTTTGATGTATTGTAATATTTCTGTTACTACAGGTATCTCCGTATTATTATTCTAAAGTATGTGGTATGTGTGGAAATTTTGATGGCAAGAAAAACAACGAATATGAAGGTCCACAAAAAGAACACACAAGAGCCAGAAAAGTTTTGTATACAAATATCTACAACCAAATGAACAATGTAGCTCTGATAAGATACAACAGATCAAGTCTAGTTCTCAACAAAGCAGCCCAAGTAGTCCAGGTTAGTCCAGTGCACAAGTAGTAATATTATCGTCAAAAACAAAACATTCTCGTACTAGTCCATTGTCAAATAAAATTGAAAAAAATTATAAAAAAAACTTTGACAACTGGCAAAGCAGAAAAACACGTGAACCTACCAGGGAAGTAAGGCTAGGTGCTCCAGAAGAACAAGGTCGCTTTTGTTAATAGTAATATATGTTTTATTGACACACGACACTGACCTGTCGGCTTGAACTTAAATTAACATATTTAAATTTAATACATATTTATATATTCAGACAAGCACTTTTAGGTACATGTATATAAAAATAGCAATTATTACATATTATAATATTTTACTAAAACATGTAGTTGTGTTATTACATCTCCGCAAACTAGTTTGAGGGGATTTGGGAATTGACATGTCCATCTATGTTTGCCTGTCAATGTAAAATCCTGTTGGTTCCATAATTGTAGCACCTATTAATGGTAATAGTTTGATTTAACTTGGCACAAATGTACACCAACATTATATGTTACATACACATTTAGGCGTGTAGTTGTGTAGATCATAGGTCAGGGCCACAAGGCCAAATCTTATTTATGGTGTTCAATTGACTATCAAGCGACAGTTATAGTTGTTATATGCGAATGCCAGCGGGCAAATCAATTAGCAATTCTGATGTATACATGTATATTTATTAATCCATGATTGATTTTAATATTATTTATCTTACAGAATGCCAACCACTTAAACGCACAGTAGTTAGACATGATGAATCACAGAACAAAGTCTGTTTTTCAACACAACCAGTAAAACAGTGTAAACAAGGATGCAGACCATCAAGCAGCCAACCGAAATCTGTTCAGATGACATGTATTGATAATAGCTCACGGGCACAACAATTGCAACGACAGAGCAGTCAGCGCCCTCTTACGGAACTTCAAGACAAAAGGGTGGATAAATCTGTAACAGTCTCTGAACCAGTCAGATGTGTTAGGTCTTAATTTTTTTAACATTTTTGGATAACTGATCATGGGAAATATTTCCCACTACCTCTAATATGGAAAACTTATTTTTCCAAACGGACTATGATTTTTATTTTATTTTCGCGCGCTTTTTGTTGCTGCTGTGTATCATCCTTATTGTCATTAAGTATGTACATTTCTGCTTGTGGCTTCAGAATTGTTTAGAGCAAGTTTACATGAATGAAGAGTTGTCTGCGACATTTATAGGGCATAAAACTTTAATTTTTATTTATACATCCTGTGTTTAATGATTTAAATTGTTTATATATAAAATTCCCCAGAGATAGTGTATTTGTTGTACCTGTCAAGTTATGAAATTTGATAAAGTTTAATTTTACCTTTGATGAACAATAAAAAAATTATTCCGGAACTTCTCGTACAAGGAAAATTTAAAAATCATAGTTTTGGTAGTATTTCATTGATATAATGCGACTTTAAATTAATAAACAATTCTATTGTTTGTTTCCCTGTTTTGGGATGGTATGTTTCTTTTTATTTTTGTTCACCCTAGTTTAGCTATATTGTTTCATTTTCTTCATGTTCCTTGTCCACTTTCCTCGTTTTCTTCTCCACTAGTTAGGTACAGATAGATGACACAAGGATAGAATAAAAACATATCACTACAACATATCAATACTACACGCCCTTTGCCAAAAGGTATGTAAATTGTTTTAAAAAAAGTAATGATAAATTAGTAGCACATTTACCTTTTCAGTGGCGGGTTCAGTAATTTTGGAAATAAGGTTCTTCATTAATATAGAAGAATAAACTAGGGAGTCTGTCCCCCAATTTGTTTAAATATAACATAAATTTTTATAATCTAAACAAGTGATATGCACATACATAATATTATAATATCATGAACAGAAATTAAGTGGGAGTTCAACCCCAAGAACCCTTTTTTGGGTTCGCCACTGTATCTGATTATTTTTCTAAACTATACATATCATTTTGATTGTTTATGATTCAATAATACGTACATGACGCCATTACCAAATGGGCTTTTATTATTTATCAAAGATAAAAAGGTGTTTTGTAGAGTTCCGGGAGTTTCAAAGAATATTTCACAGAATTTCTGAATAAGCCAATTATATAAAAGAAACTGCGATGCATAAAAAGAAAAACCATAAAATAATGCAATTGTATTATAATGGAATCTGAAAACTAGAATGTGTGATCTAGAAGAAGTTGCTTTTTATATGGATTTCAAGTTTGTAGGTTTTTAATTATTTTACAATTGATGATGTGACGCGATCTTTTGAAAATTTTATAGAATTCACTTCTAGAAACTTATTGGCCTCTATAAATCATTATTGGTATCATTGTCATTGCGTACCAAAGTTCGTACATATCATTTTTATGATACATTGTAAATATACATATATATTTGAATTAGTTATCTTTTATCACAAGTGTTACTCAGGCTACCCGTAGCTTTTTGTAGATTTTGAAGTTATTAAGAGGTTGATACACAGCTTTGTTTGTTTGCTTTCTATGTATGTAAATGTGGCTAATAAACTGCATGCAGCATTGATTCCTTTGTTGGTTTTCATTTTTGAGTAGCGAATCAAAACATGCGCTTAACCACGCCCAACCAATTGTAGTTACAACTGAGTAGACATTCACGTCCATTTGTCAAAAACCAACATACTCATTAGATGCTTGAAATAAGAAACTATAAAATATAAGATAATTCAAATATTTTGAGACCGTTGATTATAATATATACTTAAACAACTATACAGTAGGTGTTTACGCTTTTAGAGCAACTGGTCTCACTCCCCTCGTCAAAGTTCATGTGTTTAACTTGATAAGACAGTTTTAAAAGTAGTTTACTTTGCCTTGGAATTGTGGTACGTACGGTGTTACTTTATCCTAAATTATACTGGATACATTTGACGTCACATAAAATATGTGCGTTTCAGTTTTGATTTCACACACGGCAGGTGTAGCTAACAAAACAGAAAGTGTGTGCACTTCCGCTGCATTCGACCTCACTTCTCTCGTGGTAGTTCACGTGTTTAAATCAATTTTCCAGTCTTCAAAGTTTTTATTTTGTATTCTATTTTAATTATTTATAGAAAATTAAAGTCATCACGATTGCCTATATTGATATAAGACTAGATATGAAACAAAAGATAGGATAAATTACATTTATGAGAAACGTGATGACTTCAGTTTATATATTGCCAACTTTTCTTTTATATGCACTAATATACATGTTCTCCTGCTTATGGTACATTTGTTTCACAATTATTTAAGAAATGACATTTTATTTTGTTATCGCTACAAGTATGATTAACAATGGCCAGTCCAAATTGCATGACGGCGAAGCCGTTCATGTATAATTTGGACTGGACATTGTTATTCATACTTGCATCAATAAAGAAAAAAAAGAATGTCATTTCTTATATTTACAATCTTCAATTTCGAAACAAAAACTAAATACGTAATACCTTGTATGTATTTAAAAAAATATTCTACCTCGACACTCATCGTCGGAAAAATGGAAGCGCCTACAACCATTTCCAAATCACAACCCGAAAGCACAAACGATTACAAAAAATAGTTCTTCCACTCGCCTTAAGTTTTATTTATACTACTTCGACAAAATCAAAATTTTATGTTAAAATCACATGTACATTGATTAACTGTTGCACATAATAACATCCCGTATTGTATTCAACTGTAAAAGTTAACGTCAAAAGGTACTTTGTGATTGTAGTTTATTCAAACGCGATGATTTGACATAACAAGTTAATGACGTATTTACATGATGACGTCAATTATTATCTATAACACTATACATACAATTGCTCAAAATGTGTTATAGAAGGAGTAACAATGACAATTGTAAATATTACGCTATGGTAGAGCTTGTTCCCACTAAGGAAGCTTTATACAACAAATCAAGCTGCTTACAAATAAATTGTTGACACACGGATAATACAATTAAAGGCTTATAAAGGCCCTCAAGGAGTTTTGTGTCCGTCATCACATTGTTGTTGATAAATATGATGTCTCTGTATCCAAACTTATCCTGGATATATTTGACCTATCATAGTTCCATGTTCCTTTTAATCTCAATTTTGATTACACACATGGCGGGTGTAGCTAGCTAAACAGAGGTACTTTACCTTCTGAAGCATCCATTCTCACTTGCCTGATGGAAATTCAAGTGTTTCAGGTTCAAAAGTTTTTTACTGTGCTATTGGATTGTAATTTGGACATAAATTGGTATGTTTGTTCTTGATTTCCAAATGTTAATAAAGATACTGCAAGTCATTCAGCATACAACTGTATTTAATTTGAAGGTTAAAACAAAAGATATGATAAATTACATTAATGACAAACGTGATGACTTCAATTTAAATATGCCAACTTTTGTTTTATATGCATCAGTATACCGGTTCTCCTGCTTATGGTGCATTTGTTTCACAATTAATACGGTATGGCAGAGCTTGTTCCAACTAAGGGAGCTCCATACAAATCAAGCTGCTTAAAAATATGTTGTTGACACACGGATAGTACAATTCAGGGCTTATAAAGGCCCTCAATGAGTTTTGTGTCCGCCATTTCAATGTTGTTGATAAATATGATGTCTATGTATCCAAACTTATCCTTGATATATTTAACCTATCATAGTCCCGTGTTCCTTTCTATCTCAATTTTGATTACACACATGGCGGGTGTAGCTAGCCAAACAGAAGGTACTTTCCCTTCTGGATCATCCATCCTCAATTCCATGGTGTAAGTTCACGTGTTTAAGGTTCAAAGTTTTTTACTGTGCTATTGGATTGTAATTTGGACATGACTTGTTAGGTTTGTTCTTCATTTCTAAATGTTAATAAAGATACTGCAAGTCATTCAGCATACAACTGTATTGAATTAGAAAGTTAAAACAAAAGATATGATAAATTATGACAAACGTGATGACTTCAATTTAAATATTGTCAACTTTTCTTTTGTTTGCACTAATATACATGTTCTCCTGCTTATGGTGTATTTGTTTCACAGTTAATACGGTATGGTAGAGCATGTTCCTACTACGGGGACTTTGTACAACAAATCAAGCTGCTTACAAATATGTTGTTGACACAGGGATATTGCAAGCCTAGGCTTATAAAGGCCCTAATCACAATGTTGTTGATAAGTATGATGTCTCTGTATCCAAAATTACCCTGGATATATATGTTACCCCATAGTTCTATATTCTTTTCATTCTCAATTTCGAATTTGAAACTTGGTGATGTAGCTAGCTAAACAGAAGGTACTTTCCCTTCCGAAGCATCCGACCTCATTTCCCTGGTGGGGGATTCACTTGTTTAAATTAATTTGTCAGTTTCAAAGTTTTTACTTTTTGCATTTGGATTGTAATTTGGACATGGATTGGTATGTTTGTTTTTGGTTTCCAGGTGTTGATAAAGATATTTGCAACTCATTCAATATTCAACTGTATTGAATTTGAAATAAAGACAAAATGAAACAATGTAGCATGCACACTTTTATTAATACAAATTCAAATACAATAAACAATTTTACAGTAATTTTGCAAGTGAACACTAAAACATTACAAAAATTAACAGATTCTAATATTATGTAAATTAAGTTAGTAACAAAAATCAATCTAATAAAAACAGAAAATATAAAAAAAAACTTAAATAATCTTATATCAGAGACATACAAAAGGTTTTATATCTATCAAGTGCATTGCTAAATCATTTAGTCACCTTATACTTCTTTTATTTTTTATTAGAGAAATATTTATAAAATATGACTTTTTATCATGTTTGTAAAAGTGATTATAATTTTGAAGTTGATTGTTGAAGTCGAAGTAATTTATGGAAATATATTTTATGAAAACAAGGTAGGACTACAAGAGTCCATATAACATTTTCAAAGATGTTTGACATCATTATAAGTATATACCCTTTGCAATCACAAATAGGATTTTTGTCTAATTAAAAACATTTTAAGATATTCAGGAATGCAAGGCATCATTTTTATGACCAATTAAGCCTTATAAAAACTGTAATTGGTTTTCTCAAAAAATGTTTACATTTTCGTAGTTCAAAATAGCTGTTACTGTAAAATTTACAATATTTAGTTTTCAAAAAGATTTTATTATGACACACCTCACAAGTACATTGAAATGTTTTTTTTCAAAATTTAACACACCTATGAATTATAATAGAGTGGGTAGAAACACTTGACTGATAAATACATCAAATTCGTCTGCTGTGTCATAGGATTCACTATCAGAATTATACATTTCTATGTCTCTGACGTTGGTTTCCATGGGAACAGAGGTCCTTGAATATAAGACTTTTGTAGGAATTTTCTCATCACAAACTCCGACATTGGTTTCTGTGGGAACAGAGGTCCTTGAATATAAGACTTCTGTGTGATTTTTCTCACTATAAACTTGAGAGTCTATTTCTTGTCCACCGCCATTTACATAAGCAGACGGTATTCTCACATTACTTTTATTACTGTCATTTGAGATAATTAATCATATTTATTTATGTTTGTTTGTTTGTTTACTATCAATAATAAAACTCCACCTAAAATGGCTATATTTAGCATCCTATGTAATATGCCCTATTACAATACTTAGTGCAGGCAAATGCCATTGACCTTTAACTTAATTATTTATTATGGACCACTACATTTATGTGTAGGGAACACAGGTGTTTATATCATGTACATCAGAGGAAAACATGTATTGTTTATGTAAGCACTACCTGTGCATTAGGTGGATCATCCTATATCATTATTCCTACTGAAAGGTCAACCCAACAGGTCAATGTTGTTAGCCTATAATCTAATCTTCCTGTTTAAATATAGAAATAGAAAAGGAAGATATTCTAACAATGAATAAGGACATAAGGCTATCTGTATAAACTTTGATACAGGTTAGATCATATAACACATGTTATGTCATGTGCTGTGATTAACTGAAATCAAACCTGCCTTAAAGGCCACCTCTATATAAGACCCACGCCACCTGTTTTTAAAGGCCAGTAAAATGTTAATCCAATTCTTCTTTATTCTGTTATTTGAACCTATATTCAAACAAGGGCTACCTGCCCAAAAAGGTAAAATTACAAAAAAATTGGTAAAGGTACAGGAGGTGTTTACGCTTTTAGAGCACCTGGTCTCGCTCCCATTGTCAGAGTTCACGTGTTTAACTTAATAAGAGTTTTAAGAGTAGTTTGCTTTGCTTTGGAATTGTGATACGTACGGTGTTACTTTATCCTTAATTATATTGGATACATTTGACGTCACAGAAATATATGTTCCTTTCAGTTTTGATTTCACACATGGCAGGCGTAGCTAGAAAAAAAAGTGTGTGCACTTCCAGAACATTCGACCTCACTTCTCTCATGGTAGTTCACGTGTTTAAATCAATTTGCCAGTCTTCAAAGTTTTTATTTTGTATTCTATTTTAATTATTTATAGAAAATTAAAGTCATCACGATTGCCTTTATTGATATAAGACTAGATATGAAACAAAAGATAGGATAAATTACATTTATGAGAAACGTGATGACTTCAGTTTATATATTGCCAACTTTTCTTTTATATGCACTAATATACATGTTCTCCTGCTTATGGTACATTTGTTTCACAATTATTTAAGAAATGACATTTTTTTGTTATCGATGCAAGTATGATTAACAATGGCCAGTCCAAATTGCATGACGGCGAAGCCGTTCATGTATAATTTGGACTGGACATTGTTATTCATACTTGCATCAATAAAGAAAAAAAAAGAATGGCATTTCTTATATTTACAATCTTCAATTTCAAAACAAAACTAAATACGTAATACCTTGTGTGTATTTAAAAAAATATTTTACCTCGAGACCGATCGTCGGAAAAATGGAAGCGCCCACAACCATTTCCAAATCACAATCCGAAAGCACAAACGATAGCAAAAAAATGTTCTTCCACTCGCCATAAGTTTTATTTATACTACTTCGACAAAATCAAAATTTTATGTTAAAATCACATGTACATTGATTAACTGTTGCACATAACATTCCGTATTGTATTCAACTGTAAAAGTTAACGTCAAAAGGTACTTTGTGATTGTAGTGTATTCAAACGCGGTGATTTGACATAACAAGTTAATGACGTATTTACATGATGACGTCAATTATTATCTATAACACTATACATACAATTGCTTAAAATGTGGTATAGAAGGAGTAACAATGACAATTGTAAATATTACGCTATGGTAGAGCTTGTTCCCACTAAGGAAGCTTTATACAACAAATCAAGCTGCTTACAAATAAATTGTTGACACACGGATAATACAATTAAAGGCTTATAAAGGCCCTCAAGGAGTGTTGTGTCCGTCATCACATTGTTGTTGATAAATATGATGTCTCTGTATCCAAACTTATCCTGGATATATTTGACCTATCATAGTTCCATGTTCCTTTTAATCTCAATTTTGATTACACATGGCGAGTGTAGCAAGCTAAACAGAAGGTACTTTCTTTTACAGAGCGTCCATCCTCACTTCCCTGGTGGAAATTCACGTGTTTAAGTTTCAAAGTTTTTACTGTGCTTTTGGATTGTAATTTGGACATGGATTGGTATGTTTGTTTTTGATTTCTAGATGTTGATAAAGATACTGCAATTCATTAAACTTTTGAATGATTTTGCCCTTTTCCGATTGGTTGAGAAGGCGTTTGGCGAGCCTGATAAATCGTTATATTCACCGCGCAATAACGCACATCACATTTTTATGATGTAACAATGGGCAATGTTCACCGCGCAAAAACGCACGTGACGTTATGTGATGTAACATTGAAAAATGAAAAGGACACTTTTTACATTTTGTGCTATAAAACATAATAATATGGTGATTAAAATCATTGGTCATATAATAAAAGAATTATTGACTTTTGATTCGGTAGACATAAGGATTTATCAACCTCAAAAACATAATATTCACCTTGGCCTACGACCTCGGTAAATATAATGTGTTTGAGGTTGATAAATCCTTATGCTTACCTCATCAAAAGTCAATAATTGTATAGTATTGAATTTAAAATGAAGACAAAATGAAACAATGTAGCATGCACACTTTTATTAATACAAATTCAAATACAATAAACAATTTTACAGTAGTTTTGCAAGTGAACACTAAAACATTACAAAAATTAACAGATTCTAATATTATGTAAATTAACTAAGTAACAAAAATCAATCTAATAAAACAGAAAATATAAAAAACATAAATAATCTTATATCACAGACATACATTAGTGAATTGCTAAACCATTTAGTCACCTTATACTTCTTTTATTTTTGAATTATAAAAAAATATTTATAAAATATGACTTTTTATCATGTTTGTTAAAGTGATTATAATTTTGAAGTTGATTGTTGAAGTTGAAGTAATTTATGGAATATATTTTATGAAAACAAGGTAGGACTAGACCAGTCCATACAACATTTTCAAAGATGTTTGACATCATTATAAGTATATACCATTTGCAATCACAAATAGGATTTTTGTCTAATTAAAAACATTTTAAGATATTCAGGAATGCAAGGCATCATTTTTATGACCAATTAAGCCTTATAAAAACTGTAATTGGTTTTCTCAAAAAATGTTTACATTTTCGTAGTTCAAAATAGCGGCTAAGCCAGTGGTTTCTAAACATATATAAAACCAAAAATTTACAATATTTAGTTTTCAAAAAGATTTTATTATGACACACCTCACAAGTACATTGAAATGTTGTTTTTTTTCAAAATTTAACACACCTATGAATTATAATAGAGTGGGTAGAAACACTTAACTGATAAATACATAAAATTGCATATGATGAAATTATTATAAAATTCCGGTTTTCAAATAAAACATGCTCTCCAAAAAGCCTCAAAGAATAATGAGTCATGAAACATGTGCAAAATGAGTCAAGGAAAATTAATTCATTTCTTGACCGATCAGTTAAGTCACAAAAGCCAAAATTGAAAAACAAATGTTTTAAAATATTAAAACATATATACAAAAATATACATTAGGTATAATATAATGTGCACCATATACACAACGTTTCACCAATGACTTATTGAAATGTAAAGACACAAAATCAGACTTCAATATTCCCTTAGGAATGACATACTTCTGATAAAATGGGTAAAATAGATACATGATACATGTATATACAAAGTACAAACTTTGGTCCCATGATTGTCAATTGCCATGGTTTTTTTATGACCAGATTTTAATATTGTAATGGGATGCTGTTTTACATGTATATGACATTATGTTATAAACAAGTGTTAATAGAAATGGGATTCCATTATTAAATCATATATTATGGGAAACTAAGAGTATAACATACTATATCTATATTCTAGTTGGAATGTGAATTTTCTTTATGAATTCTCTATGTGCTGTATACAAAGCCTGATTTAAAAACTTTCCAATTTGTTAAGGCACAATTTTCATGATTTCTATGATGATATATCAGTGATGATTATTAATAATAATTCTGTTATAAAATGAACCATTTTATTTACAAATAACTCCAGAAAATTTGAAATTAGTAAACAATTGCCACCCCATTCTGAAAACCCCTAAAACAAAAACAAATCTGAACTCTTATTTAGTCTTGCTTACATAATATTTAAACAACTGACCCTAAACCAACCCCTTTTTCCCATCTCCCAAAAAACACAAAACAAATTGAAACATTGAGCCATGTTTAGTTTCCTTTTGCAATGTCCTAAGGCACTGAAAAAGACCAACAAAACGCAAACAAACAAAGGTATGATTGTAAAAATATAAGTCCTGTCATTGTTTCAAGATAAAAACAAAACAAAAAGCACTACATTTATAATAATAAATTAAGGGTAAAACAGCATTTCAAAACAAAATATCACAGTAAAGAAATAAAACAAAATGATTCATTTCAAAAAGATTGCACTAACAAAATCTCAAATTTGAAACAAGATCACACACACACACACACACACACACACACACACACACACCATTACTAGGTCATAATCATGATGATCGATTTTGCAAAGTTTCTCATATCAAATATCAGATCAAACAATAAATCCAAATAGTGAACATGATAATTTTTTTAACAAAAATGAAAATGTGAATGTCCTAATCTATTATAATTTTATGTAACAAAATGAAATGAAACAGATCAAATACACATGAAAACAAAACAACAGTGATTTCTGCTGAAATAAAACTAAATATTGCAATAACTGAAATGGTTTATTCCCTGAAAGTCTACTCAATTAAAACATACAAGTGTTTATTTTCGGAATTTAGATGCTTTCCCGGAGGACCTACATTTCAATCTACCTGTAAACATTTTTTTTAATTACGGAACATAAAAGAATTAGAAAGCCCCTCAATCCCCATCTTGAATGATGTAATATTTTATACGAGTAGGCCTTCGGAGAACACACCACTAATATATATATATATATCACATAACTCAAAATATCGAGGCATAATGACATGTACATATTATTTGATGCCATATAGAAACGGACGATTTCTATCTAGGCCAGACAAATCACCTCCAAATTAACTGTGCAAGTAAGAATATACATGTAGTTCTATTTAGTTATAGTAAGAGTAAATTAATCACCTAGAAAAAAAAAGACATAATCAGTATGTAAGTTTAAATCATAATATTTAATGCATCAAAATTATTTTTCAAAGAATCGGAAAGTCTTCAAAAGTCTAAAAATAAACAACAGATTGACACAGTTTTCATATGACGTCATTAGGCACGACCACTACGTAAATCAGAAGCGTGATAACTGATTACGTCACAATCAAGTGATATGACATGGGTACCTGTGTAATACGAAAAATATTACACCGTTTTATTCCATCAATAAACAGGAGGGTTATGTGATATATATATATATATATATATATATATATATATTTTATCCACGACAAGTGATAAAAAAACAAAATAATTAACTATAATAATATTTCAAGAACTACCTAATATACATTTTTTATTACTGAATACAAAAATAAATGGAACTGAAAATACAATTTCAGAAAGGTAACCATGGCCATAATATACAGATTCAGGTAATTCAAAAATTATTTAGAACAATTACATTATGTGCACATTATCATCATTTGACATAAGTTTTTTCTGCATGAAAAAATTGCAAATAAAATCAATAAAAGTGAGGCAATAGTTTCAGATGGGTAACCATGACAATAAACATAAGTAAAGGTGATTGTAGGTTTTGATGAAATTAATTAAAAAAAAAAACCTTAACAAAAGGTGTACGAATAGCATAAATATTTATTAAGTTGCTGCAAAATTCAAACAGGTGAAGTAATAGGAATCAAAGTGTAACTGATTATTGTGACATCAAATATTTTGTAAATTGCAATAAAAAATGTTGTAAAAATATTAAAAACAAAAATAATTACAAACTTTCCAATATGAAAACAAATAATGTAACCTTTTGATGGTTAAAAATTTCTATGAAATTACAAAAAATAATGAAAATTGAAATATTTACATAAGTCATGTTTCTAGATGAATCAATTAATCCAGACATTTTTCAAATTTTCTTTATTTGTTTCATGGAATTTATTTAACATAATCTGCAAATTAATCTAACAATATTCTACTTAATTTTTCCAATTATTTTTTTTATTTCTTCCACTTAGACCTCTAAATTATGCAAAATTAATACAGGAAAATATAACTTATTTTCCTGCATTTTCATTTTACAATTTCCTTTATATGTTGGAAAAATAAATACATTTTTTGAAAAGTCATACACAGCATCGGAGCAAATTTATCAATTATCAAACCAATATTACAGATCTATCTTCAAGATTTTGAGTACCATGGATTGTCATGGCAACAACACTTGCAATGACAACAATGATTACCATGGCAACACCAATAACAAATATGCTAAAGTAAAAATCATTTTAGTATGGCACATACATACAATGATAGCAGATTAAATAAAAAATTGTTTCCATGACAACTCAACAAATCATATTCAATACAAATATATGGCACATAATTACAGATTGCCAATAAAATAAATAACCATGACAACTCAGTGATTTATATTGAAACCAAATGTGTATGGCACATATTAAATACAAAATATTTGTAACTATGACAACAATAATTACACATCAAAGATAATAACAGTGGAACCTGTCCAAACCAAAAGCATCCACTTTACAAAACAGTATTGGTGGTATGTCCCAATACAGACGTTTAGTTTTGTCAGGTTTTTGGTTTATGAAGGAGTCTGTTTTCTCAGGTTCAACTGTAGTTCAGTTTTAACAGGTTTTTAGTTTATAAAAGGCTCGGTTTTTACAGGTTCCACATCTGAAGTGTTATGGCACAAACACAAAAAATAATATAAATACAAAAGAATCAATAAGCGAATTCTTAGTATAAATCTCAAACAACAAGCGATTAATAAAGATAAATAATCAATGTACAAATTACTATAAAAACATATCAAATCAATCTTTGTTATCATGACAACAATCAAATATCCATGGCAACAATAATAGTGTATATACATGTTTATGTTTTTTTTTTTACTTTATTAGGAATAAATGTGGGAGTTTTTGTGAGCCATTTTATGCATTAATTTGTAAATGGTATTATATTTTGTAAGAAAATATACAAAAGATAATCTTTAACTTTTCAAAGTTGTCCTCCTCAACATCTTTTTGATGAAAAATTGCAAAAATAAAATCCCCCACAAATATTTCTATTAATACAATATTTACAAAATCTTAATTTCCCTGATTCTAAACTCATGTACCCAGTATGCTGAATGTTTAAGGCAATGACTGGACTTGTATATATACAGTATTTTTAACTGAACTTGCTGGATTTCTAACCATTTAGACATCGTTTACTGTTCTTCATGATCTGTTCCATGGTAGAAATCCCTTGATGTTTGCCTACTGTAGCCAGCGTTTCTCCTTCTTCTGCGTTTGGGTGGTTTGGGGAAATCTTTGGCCTCTACAATACATCCAGCTTTGTCGTAGTGATCAAGAAGTGCTTTCCAAACTTTATCACACTTCAGTAAGTTTCTGTTCCCTGTAATAGACAAATTACAGATAATTAGAAAAAGCTTAATCAACAAGATCACAATACGATGCAAGTCGTTTACAGTGACCAACAAATACTGCAATAAAACAAATCAAACACAAATCTATATCCAAATCACGATCACAAAAACATAACAAAAACTTTGAATACATTTTGTGAAGCTTGGTCTTTTGTATGAAAACCACAAGTAAAGCGAATTCAGTGAATCAGGATCCTTTGTACTTCTGCGATTTGCATAAATGTTTCAAAGGGCCATAACTTCTAGGAAAATCAGCAAACCAACTTGAGTTAATGATATGCACATATCCCATTAATGTTGATTTTTCGCACAAGGTTTCCTAAAATAGTGCTTCATAGTTTTAAATTACTCTTTACAATAAGTGTCTGAACAGAGAAGTTAAAATTTAATACCACTATCATTCTTTGAAAGACAGGAGATAAATAGTTAAATAGTACACATACCAATGATAATAAGCCCCTTTTTAGATCTGGTAAGAGCGACGTTAATCTGATGATCATCGGTAATAAAGCCGAGGTTTTCTTTACACCATCCGAGTGTTGGATTTGGTTCTATCTTGTAGTCTGGTAATGATCTCACAGTGCTGAAGATCACATAATCCCACTCACCACCTGAAAAACAGAAGTACAGATATTCAAATGAAATAATGATATTTTAAAAGGTGAATCAATTTGAAATTCCACCTCTGTAACTGTCATCTTGGAGAACTTCCACAGTCCTGAGTGTGTGTAAATACAAAGCAGACATACTCATAATACACACTGCCAGTCACATTGGGGTAGTCTAGTGTGATCTAGCTGATACTAGTGGGAGGTCGTGGGTTCCATCCCTGGCCGGGTCTGACCCAAGACTTGAAGGTGGGTAGTGACTGTTCTTTCACTTGGCATTACAAATGAAAGTCATGGTTCTTTCGGATGGGAACTTAAACAAGGTCCCATGTCACGGTGGGCTTGGCACACTAAAGAACCCTGCTGTATAATGCCATCAGCGCAATGCACAGGCAAAATTTCTGCATCTTCGCCTATAGCTGCCAACGTCTCGATATAAGTGAAATATTCTTGACTGGGACGTTAAACACCATTACTCAACTCAACTCCAACAACAAACAGCAAGGTTTATTGAGAAACCACATACTATCTAGATTTTATGAACATTTCTCATATTAAAATCGAAAATATTCAGAAATGGCTTGATAAAGGTTGCTGGTTTTCTTCAGGTACTTTTGTTTGCTCCACCATCCAAGAACTGACCACCTCTATAAACATGTAAGTGAAACTATTGACTGTGGTGTTAAACACTAGTACCTTACTCTTCAGAATTGGATATAGTTTCAGTAGGGACAAATTTCTTTAACTAGTTTAAATGACCCATAAGTGTGGTTTTAGTGTCACATATATAGCCACATGATCTCTCATAATTGTCTCTGAAATAAAATCTGACAAAACAAAACTCACCTTGACTGGCGACAACAGTGTTAACATTCAGATTATGACAGCGTTCTGTCTTCAGGGCGTCTCTAAGAGCACAACACTGAGCATTGTACTGAGATATAACGTTGATATAGGCTGGATCTACGCCTTCCTTGTCTACTAGGTGTTTAAATACCTTCACCTTAAAATAAAAAAAAAAAATAAAATAAAAATATCAGAATGGCCTTATGTGGCTTTATTTCGTTGTATTATAATTCTGTAGCCTTGTCCCCCCACCCCACCCCTTATTCCAACAAAATGATCCATATGCTGGTGAGCTGAAAATTTTGTTTCAAATTCATGTGGAATTTCCCACATTATATCGAAAGGATCTTGTAAGATCTTTAGAGATTTTACAACCAATAATTTCATATACTTTTAGGATTTTCCCTAAGAAATATAGAAAAATAGATTAGGGCTTTAAAAGCTTTGACCTAGTATATAATCTGCATTAGGGCTATGCTAAACTTAAAAAAAAATAATAAAAACTTCTGCCATGGTGGTCTGCTGTGTTTTCTTATCAGTCAATCTGTCAATCCTTTTTTTATTATCATAATTATTTCACATATTTTTATTATAATTAAACTTACCACTTGTTTTACCTCCTCTTCATTCTTACAGGAGTTTTCACTTCCTTCCTCTGTTGCTACCGGCAACTTGCTTTCTTCTCCCTCAATATTACAGAATACATGTGGTATCTCAGCATAGGGCCAGATCTCTAATGGCTGAAGCACTTTCCAAGATAAAGATGGCGCCGTCAGTAATTTGCCTCCATAAAATCTCTGTGAGGGAAAGTCGCAAATTCTTGGATTCTGAAAACAACAACACAACAATGATAATCATTTAAAATCTCTGTGATAGAAAGTCGCAAATTCTCGGATTCTAGAAAAATTTTAAAACAATGATAATCATAAAATCTATATGTATATTGTTATAATTAATAATAAGAATAATTGAAAAAGTTTTTTGAACACATGCAAATGTAATACAGTCAAACATGTCTATAAAGGCCGCCCAAAGGGATCAGTAAAAGTGGCCTTCATGGGCAGGTGGCCTTTATATACAGGTTAAAATAATATGAATAAAGAACAATTAAGATACAATTCTACTGACCTTTATAAGCAGGTGGCCCTTATACAGAGGTGGCCTTTAAGGCAGGTTGGACTGTATGTTCAAAGTCACATTTTTTTAAATTAGATTGTAAGCTTAAAAGAGTTGAGTGATAGTGTTTTATTTTTCTTGGAGTGGAGTGATGGTGTTTTTTCAGTCAAAATCTTTCACTTATATCAAGACAGTAAGTCCAGGATGGCAGAGGAAACATCAAAGAAAACTACCGACCTTCAGCAAGTGAACTGACAAACTTTCTCACGCCAGGGTCTGACCAGAGTGGGGCTCAAACCTTGGCAGTGAGTGGTGCTGTAATAAATAAAAGTGTGTAGTAGATCACTTGCCCAGCGAGAACCCTAAAGTTTAAAAGAGAAATGGTTGGAGTGGCCTTTAAAATAGTTCAAGAACAGTCCAACCTACCTTAAATGCCACCTCTATATAAGGGTCACCTGCTTATAAAGGCCAGTAGAATTGTATCTCAATTGTTTTTATTCATGTTATTTGAACCTCTATATAAGGGCACCTGCCCATAAAGGCCACTTTTACTCATTCTTTTGGGCGATCTTTATAGACAGGTCTGAGTGTACCTTATCTATATTAAAAATTGCTTCTTTTAAGGATGAGTACACTGAAGTTTTATTGCCCAGTCAAGATTCATGAATAATACTGATTCCTTTTGGTTGTGGGATGGTGGATGAAACCAGAGTGCCAAGAGAAATGTATGTGCATTTTAAAAAAAAAATTCAGAAAGAATTTGATTTTACTAACCATTCTGTACTGCATGTTTAAAAATGTAGCTCTATCAGCATATCTCTCAAACAATGACTTCTCCAAGCCTAAATCTGCCGCATCTTTACAGAGTACCACTGGTCGTAGCTGTTTATGGTCGCCGATCAGAACCACTTGTTTTGCTTGGCTAGCCACAATGGGGACCATACTCTCGGGTTCAGTACACATACCACACTCATCTATTATAACCTGGTAAATCCTTCCCTTGGTACCTTTCAGGAATTTCGGATTTGCGGCCACTGCCGTCGTACAGAAGATGATGTTGTAGTTTTTCAGTTCTTCTTGGGTAGCCTTACTAACTAGACTGGTATATTCTTTGATTTGTTCATAGTCTGAAAACTTCGGATCATCTCTAAACTTCTTGTCATAATTTCTGATTTCTTCTGCAAAAGGTTTACCATTTTGTCTTATAAGGTGATGTGCAGAAATGCCGACAAGATCTTTGTCAGGCTTCGCATCCCGTGAGCCCCTGGTGATAGAAAACGATTTTCCTGGCACCGGATAGTCTACTTGTTCCATTGATGACCCATACATTCGTACTATTTTTGGAGTTTGATCGCCAAGTTTTTTAATCATCCATCCTGAAAAAAAAGTGAAATATATAAGTCTTTACTTTTTGTTTTTAGCAAATTTAATTTTTCAATTTCAATTTTCAATTGGTTACTATGGCAATAAAATATCTACCCTAAAAAATTCTGCAGACAGACTTGACTAGAAGTCAACTAACTGATCAATGGATTCTGCCAGTGTATCACGTGATGCCCCCCCCTCTAATGTGTGTGCAAAACTGTTATTTACGTTGGATATAGAATAGAGATTATGTTTACCCATCATGTAAGATGAAATTGCGAGAATTTGTGACATTAACATTTTTCAAACATTTTGAACAAATTTTAAGAGGTATTGATCAGGTGGTACACTGGCAAAATCCATTTAATCTTATTAACAATAAGATCCACTGATTTAAAATATCCACAAAAATGTACCATTTACAACAAGGTTGAAATAATGTGTACCTACTTGCTACAAGGTCTACAGACTTGTTAGAAGGTCCACAGAACAATATCTGCATCAATGGATTTCCTTCCTCGTGCCAAATTTTGTTGATTTTGTTGAACAAATACAGAAGCTTTATACCAGTGTATGTTTTGCCTGTACCTGTTAAAAAATATAAAATAATATAAAATTAATGGTTTTACGGTAAATTTTAAAATTTTAAAACTCTAAAATTTTTCACTGAAATGGATCGCTGTCTACGTAAAGTTATGGTGATTTACTCCTCAGTCCTGAGTATTTTACATATTTACATTGGGGCCATCAGTTAGTGATAGTGGAAGAAAACATAAAACCCAAATGTTCGCAAGTGAATTGTCAAACTGTCACTCACTTAGGCACCTGCCACCAAGTCACAAGTATTTTACTTAGTTTCATCGAGACAATGAGTCAGTGATGGTGCAGGGAAACATACAAGTGAATTGTAAAACTGTCACTTACTTGGGTACCTGTCACCCAGTCCCCCTGACAAGAAACATACAAGAAACAAGGTACAAACAATCTATAATATATATGGATTAGCTATAGTAACTGTTAGTTGGTGATATTGGTTTATTTTCAACAACCTAAAGTTTAACATTCACACAGGTACCAAAGTATCTCCATACAAGTCAAGTCAATACAGTCAACCTGTTCAGAAAGGCCACCCAAGAGAAGCAAGAAAAGTGGCTCTTATAAGCAGGTGCCTCGTATATACAGGTTCATTTAACATGAATATGGAGCAATTTAGATAAAATATTACTGACCTTTAAGAGAGAATGACCCTTATATAGAGATGGTCTTTCAGGCAGGATTGACTGTACATGTATTGTACCACTTCTTTATTTAAAGCTCTGAACTTGATAATTTTATTCTTGTATTAACAGACCATTATGGTTTGTTTTTTTTTAAATAAAAAAAGAAAAATGGCTGATACTCAATTCTCAGATGGACTATTTTTGGATCATAAAGAATCTAACTTTGGGAGCTTTCATTTCAACACTAGAGGACATAAGGTTTGGAATAGATAGGTTTGATAACTTTGTTAGTTTACCTGGAGGTCCTTGTATAACACTAAAGGTTGACGTCAGAGCTTTCTGTATGGCTTTATGTTGTTGGGTGTTATTTCCAGCCAGTCCGTATATGTTCAAGTCTCCTTCTATCTTCTTGGACAAGTCTAAATGATCTTTATCTGTAACACACATAAAACATAAATTAGTACTAACACAGCAGTAGCTCAGCTGGTAAAGTGTTGCTCCGTAAGTGGGAAGTTGTGGGTTCAAACTCCAACTGAGGCTGACCCAAGACTTGTAAGTGGGTAGTGACTGTTCTTTGCCAAGCACTCAGCATTACAGAATGAAAGTCACAGCTCTTTTGGATAGGGGTTAAAATAAATGAATTCCAGTGTCATGGTAGGCTTCGCATGATAAAGAACCCTGCTGTATTATGCCATTAGTGCAACATAAAGGGATAATTTTTGTCCCTTTGTCTATAGCTGGCGACACCTCGATATAAGTGAAATATTCTTGACTGGGAGGATAAACACCATTACTCAACTCAATCAATAATTAGTACTGAAACATGTTTTAGCTAGTAGGATATGTGGATAATTGGACAAAACACCAATCATCAATGAAGGTCAATCTAAACTGAAAGCTTGACCAGACTCACAATGACATGAGATATAAAACTAGAAAAACTGTGCGCCACAAGCTCACAAAAAATACCCCCCGCTCCCAAAAATCCATCAGATCAAAAATTTAAATAGGAGGTGCACATCTGCATTATATCACAAAGATTGTGTGAAAGTTTCATGAAAATCTATAGAAGGGCTTAGGAGGAGTTGCGGATAAGAGATAGGTACCCTAAGGTGTAAAGGAAGGACAGACGGACACACAGACAGACACCCCTATCACTATATACCCCCCCCCCCACTTTTTAAGTGGGGGGAAAAAGTGGGGGGAAAAAGTGGGGGTATAATATTAAACCAATTGTTAGCAGACATTGGAGTTTTGTCTACGGTAATTATCCAGTCTAATTGGGAAAATTTGAAGTTTTGAAATAAAGCAAACTGCATTATGACCTGCTTGCAGTACCGGTAGCTAAGGATCCTTAATGCAAAGATGTTAAATTGTTACAATATCTATCATTTTGTGGTTAAGGACATTTAGATTTAATTTGCTAGTGTATCACTGTCGGTTCTTTTTTTAAATTTTAGGGATCTAATTTGAAATTTTAGTCATTTTTCCCCAAGGTAAGCTAACTTTTATTCCATAGTAAATTTAGGCAAACAAAATCACTGTTAACGTACCTAATTTTGGACACTTTCTACCCAAAGCTATTGCTTTAGCAAGAGGAGTTGCTTTGTCCAACCAATCCAGTATTGCCTCTGTTCGCCTTAAAAAAATAAAAACAAAACTTTCTATATATAAAGACAGACTACATGTTGCTTAACTTCACATCAATATTTTGTTATCAAAAATGAAAATTAATTCTGACATAGATATGTATGGGTGTTATCAGTAAAATCATGTAATAATGACCTTGGATAACTTTGCCACCTTGCTTATAACTATAAGATCATGAAATCCCAAAGTCTTTAAATATGAGTCTATTTTAAAAAGCCTTTTTCCCTATCTTGGTCTCCCTCCATTTAAACAAGCGACAGTAATTTACTGAAGTTGTATCAGCAATAATGAAGTTATTCAAATTTCTGGGGTTTTTCTTAAATAAATTGACTATTTGGCAAAATATATGTAAAAAAATGCACCTTTGAACAAAATGAGGTTTTATGCCCAAGTCAAGAATATTTCACTTATATGGAGACATCACCAGCTATAAGTGAAGTGGCAAAAATTTTGACCTCTGCAGTGTGCTCAAGGGTCTCTTCCTTAGAAAATGGAAAAGTAGTAGTTGTACTCAAAAGGGTTTCGTTAAAATTAAAAGATAAAATAAATAATAAACAACCCCCCCCCCCCAAAAAAAAAAACAACCAAAAACACAATTTTCATGTTTACCTGATGTCTTCAGATTTCTGCAGAACTTCTACACAGCATCGAGGATTCTTTTCTGCGTCTTTGAGGCTCTGCAATGGTTGTTGGCTGTTTTTGTGAATCTGAAAATGAACATCAACTCTATCTTTCTTTTTTCTTTTCTTGATTTTATCAACTTCTGCATGTGCTATCCACACTTTTCCACCATTTTGTAATACTTCAGTGGAATCCACTGGTGAGACAGGTTTTCCCTCTTTATCTACCACACATCTAATACAAAGGTAATCCGAGCTGGCTACATACTGGACCTCTTCATTTTCCTCTTCGTCCTTCACCATGAAATCCATCGACATAGTATTAAATTCAATATTTCTTGGCTCACAAAAAGATATTCTCAAAGTAAACCTTCCACCCTGGGGTTCAAATTTAACAGGAAGGTCATTGACAAAAGCAGACTCGCCTCTAACTGTTGAAACGGCTGCTTCCATAGCAACCAATGGCCGCCATGTTTGGATATAATCTGTGGGGCTACTGTATTGTGGTTTGGAATGAGTTGTTGAATAGCTTGCAAAATGTGAAACAGGGTCTCGGACATGCTGTAAACAACATTTTACACTTCTGCTTACATCAAACATTTGTGGGACTGGGACTAAGGTGCCTTTCACTGGTTCTGCAGTTATTTGGATTCCAAGTATCTGTCCATGTGTGATAGATAAACTAAAGTCACAGCATTGTTTTATGATGTTCTCATCTCCCCTTACTTCAGAGGTTACATCTGTAACAGTATTAAAACACTGTGGAACCCATTTCTTCAGCTTATACCGTTCAATCGAGTTTTCTTCAGTAAACACCGATTTTAATTTCTTGGTTTCACCCTCTACTACTGCTTTCAACATGTCCATCCATCCCGAAAAATGAATAAATCGTGCCCTCTGATGAGGATCAATCCTTTTGCGACCTTCATTTTGTTGATTAGTGAAGGGTGAATATCCAGTATGTGAATAAACTCGTCTTTTCCATTTGAGTTCCACAAGATTGTCTTTCCCAATCTCAGGTCTAGCACTCAAATTCAACAGGTTACAAGGTAGTTCTTTGCAATTTTTAGGTAATGTTCTCATTCCTGGTATGTGGAATGTTACAAACTTTTCTGAAATATCTCGAGCAAATCCACTGAACATAACTGGTTCTTTTCTAAGTCTATGGCCCCATATTAAAGTCTGGCACTGTTTTTGGTAAGCTTTGGCCCTCTTGGAAACAGCGTTGATATGTGTGGACAGATCATCAACTTCCTGGATAGTGTATGGTGATGGTTTGTTTTCTAGCGCTGCATGTAGTAGCCTGTGGACGATAATGTCTGTATAACGCCTGATAGGTGATGTGAAATGGCAATATGGGAAAATACCCAAAGAAAAATGTCTTCCCTCTTGTTTTGGGTTTTTTAAGGTGCCTGAGCATTTATATGATGCAGATTCTTGAAAGCTTATCCATTCTATATAAGAAAGAGCTTGCTCTGGATGAATTTCATCACATCCTATCATCTTCCATGCTTCCCTGAAATTTTGTTCTTTATCAATGGCAGCCACCATTTTTTTCCATATGGTTTCTTGTAATAGAGTTATTCTCCTGTATCTTTGTGGTTTGACATTTTTTAAGTCTAATTTTCTATGTGGTAATGGATGTATACCCTGAAGATGAAGAACTGTATCTGGGATGTCTTCATAGCTTTTCAACCATTTTTGTACCTCATCTTCTTTAGGAGGGTTCTGACACCTTAATGGAACAAAACCTGGAAACCGTCTAAGTAAGCAGGTAGCAACCATATGGTTAGCTAAAACCATATATTCTTCCACTAGATAGTGTGCCTCTAGTGTTTCCAAAATGGATTCCCCAGTCTCCAACTGACTGACTTCTACTGGAAGTGCAAACATGGCATTTCCAAGTCGCTTTTTTCTCATATTTTTTGCCATCATGTAAAGCTGCTTTATATCATTTACAAGACTTTGATCGGATTCATTGTTTGTTTCCATGATGATACCCTGTACTTCATTGTAACTGAATTGTCTGCGGGATTGTATTACAGTCTTTTTAATGTCAGGTGGTTGTAGCTGTTTGCCTTCTTTGTCCAGCGTAAAAAATATGGATAACGCCAATCTCTTTTTTCCTGGAACAAGACTACACAGATTCTGACTTAGTGGTTCTGGTAACATATGATACGGATTGTATCCTTGACCCGGGTAAAACGTTACAGCTCGATCTCTTGCCTCCCTATCTACATGGTCGTCCTTCTTGATATAACTTGAGACATCAGCAATATGGACGCCAACACGGAATACACCATCTTTGATTTTCTCAATACTTAAGGCATCATCTAAATCTTTTGATTTTTGGGGATCAATTGTGAAAACAGTGAGTTTGGTTAAATCTACCCGTCCTTGAATCAGCATTTCATGTGGTTCTACAGGCATTCTACACATGAGACTTTGTACACTTCTTATAGTTGGATATCTGTACATATATGGAACCTGGTGCTGCAGACGGAGAATCTTCATTCCACTTCCAATTTCTCCGCCAGACTTGATAATGTCTACCACAGCTCCCAAGGGGTATATCATATTGCTGTCCCATTTTAGATATGCCACCAAAAACACGTACCCTTTACGATGTGCTGGATCAATCAGTTTCTTGTCTTTGTAGTTCAATTCTCCGCTTGTGTCGTCATAATCATAGACTTCAACTTCAAAACGGTTCTCTGTGTGGCGATTAAGAATGTGCATTTTTGGCACAGTTTTACAAAGTGGTTTCATTAAGTCCATTTGAAAGTCATCTAATATACACACAAGTATAGGATGGTCCACTTTGTCAAACCTTTGTCGACTTAGCTTTCCTATAACTTTACCGTAAGTTCGGACTTCATTTAATTTTTCCGCAAAATTTGGATTAAACCTGGGTATGATGTCTTTTCCTTCTGGCTTTTCTTGTTTCAAAATTTCCACTACAACTTCGTCTTCAGTAAATATATTGTGACCACATTTGGATCGTCCTGATATTTCAATTTCCTTTACATCATCGATTGGATCTATAACTGTTGCCACGGCACCATGAGAGGACTCAATATGACTATACATTTCTTAAACTTTTTTGGATTTTCGCTACAAACTGTTTTTAATTCTCTCTCTGACAAATGTCCTTTGTAAAAATTGTCAGCTCGGCGGAATTGAAATTTTTCAACAAATTCATGAGACAAATCCAGACCATTAAGAAGGAGATTGTTTTCTTCCACTTTCATTTCATCCTCCACCTCCACATCTTCACTAAATCTGTCACAGCTTTTTTCATACATGGTCCGATCATCTTCCATATCATCCAGTAGGTTATCACACGAGGATACATCAGAATTCATATCAGAGTTAGGTGCATCATCAACTGTCTCATTATCAAAATCCTCGTCTGTCTCCAGGTCGACCCATCATAACCGGGAAAATCTTCCTCCAATACATCTGTACATTGTTTTTTGTTTCCACTGTTACCAGAACTATTTGTTGACATTCCTGATCCTGATGTATTCCTGCGCCGTCTGCTTCGTTTCTTGCTTTTGGAGTTTAAAAACCAGCTGTATGGATCTGCAGCATTTATTTGGGTATTTTCTGGGTTAGTTTGTATATCATTCCAGTTATCAATCTGACCAGTCATATAGTTGGGTGTTGTTTTGTATTCCTGTGGTTTCTTGTCTTCTTTTCTCTTTGCTAAAATTAAAGAAAAAATGTGAAAACTAAACGTAATACAATTATACATATATGGAATATTTCTTGCAAAAAAAATCATACTACATGTACTGGGAAGTAATAGGAATCGGTTGCATTTTCATAATTTATTAATCGGTTATAATTGGAAGATGATTTCAATCGATTTTCCGATTATAATCGGTTAATAAATTGAAGCGGAAATTACAAAGTAAATTAGATTAAATTCTAATTTTTAGTCTTGATAATATCTGTATCTCAGTTAGGACTTAAAATATCCTCCATTTTTCTGATCATTTACTCTTCCTTACATTTGTGTCCAAGTACATTTATTTCAGCTACAATTTCATACTTATTTTATAAGAGACGTTTATCTCAGTCAGTGTGGAATCCAAACGAACCGTTCCGTTTTTTTATAAACAAACTTCAGTAAATAATCAAAATTGATCGATTATTAGATTTTAGAATCGATTATCGCTAATCGGATGCTCTAACGATTAGATATTGATTAAATCGATTAATCGGTCCAACACTACTGCTGGGTATGATCATTATAGGTAATATTTGATTAGCAGGACAAATGGTATTGGTCTCTGCACCACATGATCATCATACCTATAAGCTTTGAGCATTACATTTTGGAAAGTGTTTATGTCTTGAATTTCCAAAATAATGTCATTTTTATGGGAAAATGAACTAATATGATTAAATATCCAATGGGAATTATACTTCCACACACATGTTGAAGGTATATTGTGTGGTACAGCGGTCATCCCCATTCCTATGACATGTTGGATTGCTTTCTATAATTTGAAAGAAATATTATCCCCACTAAAGATTTTATTAACTTTTTTTGAGAAAATTTTTTTTAATAAAATTTAATGAGTTAATAAATGTTGCACTCTTGTATGTTTTTTGTTTACTAGAACTGTCTCTTCAGAGCAAAGTTTTTAATCCACAAACATCGAAACGACGCAAACAAAGGTGATTTTTATGCAGTGTATAGACAGACTTACGTCTTCTCCGTGTCTTCTTTTCATGTGGGTTTTCAGACCTCTGTCTTTCAGCTTTGTCTTTTTGCTGTGAATAAATAAATAAATAAATAAATAAATAAATAAATAAATAAATAAATAAATAAATAATAATAAATAAATAAATACAATTTATTTGTTTTGAAAGGAAAAACCATTTAAGAATAAACTGCCTCAAGACATGTTAGTAATGATTTTTTATGTTTGCAGTTCATCAATCTTAGCTGAAATAAATAACTGATTTATCTCTCAGCTTTATAAAATGTTGGTGGTTTTCTTGCGTAATGATACCTTAATATGAGTAAAATACTGTGAACCAACTTTTATTTATGTGTGATTAACTTTCCAGTGTTTTGCAAGGGGTATCATGTGACATAGCGGCACAACCCATTATCCTGTAACAAATGTATTACTATGCCACAAGTACCTTTTTAACTGTAGACACATTTGTATCTGTTAGCCATTCATTATCACTATCCACACAGCTCTCCTCTACCTCCGTCTCAGTCTCATCTTGAATGTCTTTATGAAGTTCTGAGATCAAAACTGCGAGTCTCTTCTCTAGGACTGGTGTCTGTAAAGTAAACAATTATCAGGTTAATATTTTTGTTTAATGATTAGTGTAAGTGATGGTGGGTTTGCCTTGACAGAGAAAATACATTAGCTTTTTGGAAGAGGAATATTGGCACCAGGATACTGTGGAAAAAGTACCAGTAAATTTCCGCTATTAAATACATTAGAAACATTAAGTAAGTCTTAAGTTTATATGGTCACATTTAAACCTTTGCACTAGGGTGAAAGTGTCAGCCAAATCACACTAGCCTACCCTGATGTGGTCATGACTGACTGTGCATTATGCCTATGTCTGTTTTGTACTGGTGCACATTTAAAAGTGACTTTTAGGTGTTAGCTCACCAAGACAGCGGTTGCAGGAATTACTGCCCCACCTGTCTATTATCTTAAATCTGGGCAAGTCAGCAACATGAGCAAATGAAGTAACTTGCTAAGGACCACAACAGGCCTCCATCAAGATTCAAACCCATGAAAACCTGGGATCTGATGTATGAAGCTTTAGGAACTGAGTAAGATGTAAAATTTAAAGGTCAAGTAACATGTCAGGAAAATTCTGCTCCTGCATACAGATGTCAGGAATAATTCAAAATAAGCAGATTAAATGTTTTTATGTTTGATTTTAAAATAAGGAGATAGTATTTCATTAAAAACAACACTTACAATTTTGGAGCAAGTTAAAGCTTGTTGTGCCTTCTTCAGTGATATGCTGTACTGTTTATTCATCTTAAGTGAGCGAGCCCAAATCTCCAACAACTCTGGATTGTCTTCACCACACATCTCCAGGGCTAAAACAAAAAGATCCAATATTGTTGTAAAAAAGTAACAGAAATAGGAATACATGTATAAATTATGTAAAATGTGGGGAAAAACTGATATACATTTAGCTCTAAAGGAAAAAAAAAAAAAAAAAAAAAAAAGATGGACATAAAAGATGTACTGTTACCACAAGCAAATACAAACCAAGACCCAATAGGGTCTGCATCGCAAAACTGAAAGTTACTTTGCATACAGTATGGTCCATGAATTTTGGGTAATTTAAAAAAAACAACCTGTTATACATATGTGTAAATTACACATGTTGCATGTTTCAAACAGTTTCATAGAAAACTAAAGTTGCACTGGTCTTTATATTTTTTTAACAATAATAATGAAAATTGGTCAATTCAGGTGTCAGGTTAGGTAGCTTTAAAAAATTTTAATCTCTTCACCTATGAAACTTTCACACAAATTTTGGATTCAAAAGTCGATGAGCAGTTTCAGTTTAAGTAGATTTTCATTGGCCATCGATGATGATTGTCAGAATTTAATGTCTGCATGTGGCCTGCTGTAAGTCCAATGTGCAGACAGGAAATGGTCATCTTATAGCTATTAACAGAACAAACAAAATATAAATCTATAAGACTTACCTCCCTTACATGTAAGCTTTACACCATTGTGGTCTCCCTAATTAAAAATAAAATAAAAGGAATATTAAATATCTGAGTCTTTATTTTTATGAGATTCATTGTTTTTTTACACAATTAAACAGAAATTCAATCTATGTCACATGTGACTTTATTATACATCCCGCTTAAAAAGTGGGGGGGTATATAGTGATAGGGGTGTCTGTCCATCTTTCCATTACACCTTAGGGTACCTATCTCTTATCCACAACTCTTAAACCCTTCAATGGATTTTCATGAAACTTTCACACAATCTTTGTGATATAATGTTGATGTGCACCTCCTATTTCAAAATTTGATCCGATGGATTTTTTTTATGTGGGGGAGCGGGGGGGGGGGGTATTTTTTGAGATTCTAGTTTTTAAACTACATTGCAATCGTGTTGTTCAGTTAGGCTTTGGAAATATAGTGAGGTTCCATATATAACATATATTTGGGACTTCAAAATACTGTGGGGATAAGCAAGATGGGCCATGGAGTTAGAACATTTTTTTTTAAAATAGCAATTTCTGGGCTTTTTTTCTAAACATTTGCAAACATTGAACCAAAATTTAGTATGTGAGTTATATACATCATATAGAATATGGAATTTGCAACCCAACTTGTGCACCCTGGCACCTATTGATTTTTTACACTAAATCTGTAACCACTTACCAGAATCAGGAGCACGAGAGCCGACTCTATAGCTACTGTAATTACACCATTGTCTATATCTGCATTTCTAGGATATTGTTGTTTTAGAGATCTGTACGTGATTGTTAGGTCACTACAGAGATGAAATATCCGACAAGCTTTAGATTTGTCATGTAATGATATATAGCGGTGAGCCATCTCCTTCAAATCTGTCATGTACCGCAATATTACCTGTGAATAAAATAAATACAAGGTTACCAAATCTGTCATGTACCGCAATATTACTTGTGAATAAAATAAATACAAAGTTACCACAGGAATTCATAATTTATGAAACATTTTCCTGCATCGCAGTATTACCTGTGAATAAAATAAATACAAAGTTACCAAAGAAAACTATAATTCATAAAACATTTTCCAGTCACATTTTCATATCGCACCTTTTCAAAGAAAAGTTTATGTTGTCACTACCAGTATATGGATCAAAATCTCAATATACTGTTAACGTAGCTCAGTTGGTAGAGTGCTCGCTTCATATTTTGGGCATTATGGGTTTGAACCCCCACCAGACTGGCAAAGACTTGAAAATAGGCAATGACTGTTTTTTCACTAAGCAATCTGAATTTCAAAATGAAAGGCATGGAGTCCTTTGGTAGAGACCTTAACAACCAATGCCACCAGTCACCCTGGGCATGGTACAATGCCCTCAGCACATTGCAAAGGTAAAATTTTCTGCCACTTCACCTGTACCTGGTGAGGTCTCAATATAAGTGAAATATTCTGAACTTGGACGTAAAAATCAATCAATCAATCAATCAATCAATCAATCAATCAATCAATCAATCAATCAATCAATCAATCAATCAAATAATCAATCAATCAATCAATCAATCAATCAATCAATAAAAATGTCAATAGAAGTAGATACCATGAAAAGAGTAAATAATTACCCCTAATTTAAATTTTGAAAGTATCTGTTTCCAATACACCATAACTCGCTGTAGATGAACAGGGTAGTAATATGGTCCAAACATAAATTCATCCACATCAGCCAACAACAGATCTGAAAACAAAAATATAAAAATTCAACTGTAAAATTCAAAATATTCATGTAACTAGGTCAGAAATGGGTAATTTTTTTTATCCAATTTGCAATTAAGAAAGAAAAAGTGTTTAAATTCAGACTAAAACTCAAGTGAAAAGGAATGGCAAAGAGTAATGGTGTTTCATGCCCCACTTAAGATTATTTTACTTATAACAAGGTGGTTAGTTCTGGGATGGTAGAGGAAACCAGAGTGCCCATTAAACCCCCCCACTTAACTTTGCTAAGTGAGGTTACAAACTTTCTTACAGGAGGATCTACTTAGATTGACATTCAAACCCAGGTGGTGAGAGGCACTGTCACATATAAGTACTGTAAACATATTTGTTTAATTCCCCGTGTATTTTTTCTGTGGTAATGGAAGTTTAGACATATGCATGTTGTTAAATTTTTGCATTTTTGAAATATGCATTTTAACACAATAAGCATAATATAATTTTCGCTAGGTTTTAATTTTCGCTCAAAACAAACATCTGTAAAATATGCGAAAATAGTACCCCACGAAAATAAATATGTTTACAGTATGTGCTTTAGACCACTCGACCATTGACACCCTAGATTTACAAGAAATAAAACAAATGTTGTAAGGTTAGAATGGCTTTATCACTAACAACCATTGGTAACAGCTCTCCCACCTGACACAGGTATAACAGTTGTGTGAAAAACAAACCTCATGTACTTAAAAGTCAATACGTACGAGAGAATACACAATTCAAACTGGAATTTTGAGGGGTTTAATTTGAGTTGTAATTTCTAATTTTGCCTTTTAAATAGGGTAATAGGGGTATATATACACGAAAAATTTTGTCAAATAATTCCATAATGCCTCAATTAAATTAACTTAAATTTGAACCTGACCCGTATCACAATTCAAAATCTGCTTTAAATACTGTTATTTAGTAAATGAGAAATTTTTATGTAAGTAAATTTTCATGAGAATCTTCATTTCAAGATACCGGTATTTGTAACTATTAATTTTGCCATTTTTGGATGATGGTCAGTGCAATTGTAAATGAAGAAGATATTCAAAACTACAATTATAAATGATGAATATAAAAAAACATTCATGAAAATTTTGATTTTCATGTCTTGTTACTCTCCAGAAATTAAAATGATTATGAAAATTCCCAAATTGCAGTACAAGTTTTTGATTGAAAAAAAGATGAACACTTACTTTCCTTTCCATATTTACCCTGTGTGGTGTGTGTGTGTGTGTGTGTGTGTGTGTGTGTGTGTGTGAAAGAGAGAGAGAGAAAAGAAAAATTTCAATTACTCACCTTTATACAAACATTTCAGTGCAAAAAATATATCATCAACCTGAAACAAAAAGAAACAGACATTTAACTAATTCATTATATATTCAAGCATAACAAGGCCCTTGCCTAATAGAACCTGTAAAAATACATGCCTTTGTGTATTAGCCTCTGTTTTTGGACCTGCTTCAATCAAACATTTTATTGCAGTTTTTTGGACAAGAATACAGCACTCAATAGGTGGTTGGGTAGCTCAGTCAGTAGAGCATCTGACTAGTATTGGAAAGGCCCTGGATTTAAGTACAAGTTTGGCTGATGCATTTTCCCCTTTCTTCTAAAATTTAGGGGCTTTTCCAAGCTTGAAAGTGGCAGACTAATAGGTGGGTCCTAAAAAGTTTCAAATGAAGGTACATGTAGTGGAATTGTAAAAAGAAAGGGAGGATTGTGGCAGACCAGGCTAAAAAAGGTGGGCAGGTAGCTAAGTCAGTAACGCATCCTGCTAGTATTTGGAAGGTCCCGGAAATGGCAGATGCACTTTGCAACAGTTAATTTCAAAAATACAACATAGCTAGCTCATCTGTACATCAGATTCTAATACACATATAACGATCACTTTTGTCTATCTTTAAACTATCTTTTGGTATACATTGTATTGATTAAAAACATACACAGGTCATCTAGTCATAGAGGTCGCTCTCGCCAGATCCCTCAGGTAACATTTTTAGACAGGTGAAACTGTATATACAAGTCACCTGGCCATAGAGGTCACTCTTACTAGGCCCCCCCTTTCACGACTGTATTATAGACAGGTCACACTGTATACACGGTTCATCTAGTCATAGAGGTCACTCTTACTAGGCCCCCCCACCCTTCACAACTGTATTATAGACAGGTCACACTGTATACATGGGTCATCTAGTCATAGAGGTCGCTCTTGCCAGATCCCTCAGGTAACATTTTTAGACAGGTGAACCTGTATATACAGAGCAATAAATTATTATTATTATTATTATTATTATACAAGTCACCTGGCCATAGAGGTCACTCTTACTTGGCCCCCCATCCTTCACGACTGTATTATAGACAGGTAAAATTGTATACACAGGTCTGTCAGTCATACAGATCACTGATGCAGAAGATAGCATTTATAGAAGGTGTACTTGTATATTATACAAATCACCTGGCCATAGAGGTCAGATCCAACAGATACAATTTTCAGGTCTCATTGTTCAGATCAATCTTTTTCCATAACTTCCAATTTCCTGTGTGCATCCAGAGCCGTTTTTTTATACTAATATAGTATATTTATACTAAATATTTACTAGTATAAGTTTTCACTGAACTAATACTGATCTTTTAAAATGAAACACACTGAATTATATGTATAATATAATGTGAACCCAACTTTTGAAAACATGGTCCATTTTTTCAAGCCTGGGTCAAGATGACACAAACAAATACATTTCGGGATTGAACATTGAGGTTTGACTATATAACATAAAACATACCTTTAGAAATATCTCCATACATCTCATATAGTATTCTGCAAAAGGAAAATCTGTCCTAAATGGATCTTTTTCTATTACTTCCAGCTTCATGTATGCACTCAAGGCTGCTTTTCTTGCTTCCAAAGGTTTCTCAGAATCCAGGTGAAAAAATGCAAGCAAAATAAAATGTTCCAGTTCTTGATCATAGCACTCGTCATCTAACATCGGTTCATCTGCTGTGTCATAGGATTCACTATTTGTATCAGAATTGTACATTTCTATGTCTCTGACATTGGTTTCCATGGGAACAGAGGTCCTTGAATATAAGACTTTTGTAGGAATTTTCTCATCACAAACTCCGACATTGGTTTCTGTGGGAACAGAGGACCTTGAATATAAGACTTCTGTTGGATTTTTCTCACTACAAACTTGAGAGTTTATTTCTTGTCCACCACCATTTACATAAGCAGACGATATTCTCACATTACTTTTGTCTCCTAAAGTTTGACATGACCTTTGACCAGTTTCCTCTATTTCACTACTTCCAGATAAAAAAGCAGAATCCGGTGATAAACTGACTCTTTTACTAGCAACAAAACAACGGGTTTCATTTTCCTTATTTTCATCATTTTCTGTCAAATTTTCAGTCTGAGCAGCCATTTCACTACCAAGTGAAGTTGTGTCCATTTCCTGATCATCATGATCTGGGTTATCCATGGATGTCTCTGATTTAGAATGATCTTGTCCCATTTTTCTCGTATCACCTTTATAGCCCTCTTCTAAAGTACTTTGCTGCAGATCTTCAGGTCTGACAGATTCCTCATTACAATCGTCTGCAACCAAAAAATTTAAAAATGTTTTTGTAAACTGTGTAGGGTTTTTAATTTTAATTCTCTGAATTTTCTTATTTACTTCCTAGATAAATAAATAAAAGAAAAAACCAAGTTAAAAATAGTGCAATGTAATTCAGGTATACCAGGAACTTAAAGTCATACCTTGGTACATATAAGGTACCTGTAAAATACATTTTCAGAAAAATATTTGCCGGGGTATTCCTACAGTACAGGCCTGTCGAATATAAAACACAAAGCTATTGTAGAAACCACTGTGATTGTGACAGTGAAATTCTCTTTATATCCATAGAAAATCAAATAAATTTGAATAAAGATTGATATTTTTCAATTACTTGTACCTAGTTGTAACAGGAAATCTGTATGCGCATCCGCGATTAGCCCAAAATATACCTGCATAGGGAAAATGTTGGTGCTATGGGGATTTAACATGTTGAAAAACCATGCAAATGGCGGCTTCTGTTGCGCATATGACGTAAAACGTCACCAAGGACATCACTTCCGGTGTAAACATCGTCATTTTCGCATGTGTAAAATCCCAATACCACCAACATTTTCCTTTTAAAGACATACTTTATGACAATCGCGGATGCGCATACAGATTTCCTGTTACCACTAGGTACAAGTAAGTGAAAAATATCAATCTTTATTCAATTTTATTTGATTTTCTATAGATATAAAGAGAATTTCACTGTCACAGTCACAGTGGTTCCTACAGTAGTGATTTAATGTCAAATCGGCAGCTCATATCAGCCACCCGTTGGCTATAGGTTGACAGCAGCTGCAATCTACATGTATCTCTCGGCAGCTTATCAGCCACTAGCCATTTATGTCTCTGCCACTCAACAGATGAGCTTCGACTTCTTTCATTAGCTCTGTGCTACACTTTCGACAGACCTGTACTCTTCATAGATAGGATATGAGCCACATAAACTTACTTGTAAAATGATTTGACTGATTAAACATTTACCTTTACTTACCAACAGTTTTAATTGATATTTTTAAAATCTACAGGTACTCAAATATCACAAATAAAAATCAATAATTTTTACATATTTTTTGAAAATGCTATGATATACATGTACATAGAGTTCTGCTGTATTTCAACCTGTTTATGCACTGACACCAAGACTTGCAGTAACAGTAAATAAAGTCATTATTTTGTTTTGGAGTTCAAGGTATTACTATTAACCTTTATATGGAAAACATTTTTTGAAAATATATATCTTTATGTGTTTTAAAGTTATGTTAAATAACAGAGACAAATTTTGGTAAAATGCCAAAATCAATCAGGGGCTTACATAATAAATGCTTATAGGTTCAAATCTTAATGGTGGGAACCTTAGTGGCTTAAAAAGGGGTCAAAAAAGGGGACTTATGGATATCACAGTGCCTGTCACCACTTCAATTGAAATTTCTAAGTTTGTGAGAGTTTGTGGTTTTCTTCAGACATTCCAGTTTCCTCCACCATACCAAAACTGATCATATCAATATAAGTGAAAGAATCTTGACTGGGTGTAAAACACCATTACTCCACTATACTCAACTGTGAGTCAGCAGGATATTTTTTCATCTGTCTACACTTTAGAATTATAATTACATGTTGTTATCATCATTATGGAGAAAATGGGTCAAACACTACATGTAAATGATATAGTTGCCAAGGAAACAAAGAAAAAAGGTCACAGCTGCATAGTCATGGATATACAAAAAGAAGTTAAAGAGTTGCCATGGAAAATAAAAAATAGGTCACAGCTACATAGTCATGAATATACAAAAACAAAGTAGTTTAAAGTTATATACAAATGAGTTGTCATGGAAAATAAAAAAATAGGTCACAGCTACATAGTAATGAAGATATATAAAAACATTTACCGATAACAGCTTAGATACTAATAGCCCAAATTTCCATGATAATAAAAGAGTTGTCATGGAAATAGAAATACTAATACTGTGTCATCGTGTAGTGTGTGGAATATTTTTATCATCTGCGCAACTGATACATTACATTGTGTCATTTAAATCAAACATAATCAAACTAATTACAAAAATTATTAATATCTATTACCATCATTTCAGAATATTAACAATATTTTTGTATTTTTGTTTGTTTAATTTATCACTGTCATTTAAGATAATTAATCATATTTATTTATTTATGTTTGTTTGTTTGTTTGTTTACTATCAATAATAAAACTCCACCTAAAATGGCTATATTTAGCATCCTATGTAATATGCCCTATTACAATACTTAGTGCAGGCAAACGACATTGACCTGTCTGCTTGACCTTTAACTTAATTATTTATTACAGACCACTACATTTATGTGTAGAGAACACAGGTGTTTATATCATGCACATCAGAGGAAAACATGTATTGTTTATGTATACTTGCACATCCTATCACTACCTGTGCATTAGGTGGATCATCCTATATCATTATTCCTAGTGAAAGGTCAACCCAACAGGTCAATGTTGTTAGCCTATAATCTAATCTTCCTGTTTAAATATAGAAATAAAAAAGGAAGATATTCTAACAATGAATAAGGACATAAGGCTATCTGTATAAACTTTGATACAGGTCAGATCATATAACACAGGTTATGTCATGTGCTGTGATTAACTGAAATCAAACCTGCCTTAAAGGCCACCTCTATATAAGACCCATGCCACCTGTTTTTAAATGCCAGTAAAATGTTAATCCAATTCCTCTTTATTCTGTTATTTGAACCTATATTCAAACAAGGGATACCTGCCCAAAAAGGCCATTTTTACAAGTTCCCTAAGACAGGTTTGACTGTGCATGAACATATTTTGTATAGAATCATGATGTAATCAAATCATTCAGCACCCATCCACCCTAACTATTCTACTTTTTGTCCAACTACGTAATTTGTATTCCACTGTACAATCCTGCTCTCTCTCTCTCTCTCTCTCTCTCTCGCGCGCTCTCTGTGTGTGTATGTGTGTGTGTTTGCTTGTACTAACCTAATGCCTGGGCAGACTGGACAGACACTCTTAAATTTTTCTCATCTATAGTTATCCTGTGTCCAATTTTTAGAATATTTTGTGGAATGAGTCCATATCGGAGAATCTTTGTAGAATTTGACTTATCTTCAAGGGAAACAACTCTTTGTCGAACACTAAGTGGTTTTTTTGAGTGGCTTTGTATTGTGTGATTCACGATTGTTTCAAAACTTCCACTAAACATACAATAGTTACAACTAAATCCTCTTCTATCCATCTATATCTACAAAATAAAACAATCTACAATTAATTACTATATGGCTAAGGTTTTGATGATATGTGGTGTCATTTCTGGTGTCAATATATAAAAACAACTGCACTGTATCAACAGTATCTGTGTGTGGTGTCAATTCATGGTGTCATTGTAGGGTGTCACTGTATGCTGAGTAATTGTGTAGGTGGTGTCAGGACGTCAGTGCAATGTGTCACTGTATGGAAACTTTAGTGATGTAAATGCATGGTGTCACTGTATGTAGAGCCACATTGATGTCAGGGCATGTGGTCACTGTACGCAGAGTCACTATGTTGGTGTCAGTGTCTGGTGTCATTGTATGCTGAGTAATTGTGTAGGAAGTGTCAGTGCTTGGTGTCACTGTAAGGAAAGCCACTGTAGTGGTGTCAGTGCATGGTGTCACTGTATGGAGAGCCACATTGGTGTCAGTACATGGTGTTACTGTATAGAGAGCCACTGTATTGATGTCAGGGCATGTGGTCACTGTAGGCATGGTCACTATGTTGGTGTCAGTGTATAGTGTCAGTGTCTGGTGTCATTGTATGCTGAGTTATTGTGTAGGAAATGTCAGTGCTTGGTGTCACTGTAAGGAAAGCCACTATAGTGGTGTCAGTACATGGTATCACTGTATGGAGAGCCACTATAGTGGTGTTAGTACATGGTATCACTGTATGGAGAGCCACTGTAATGGTGTCAGTACATGGTATCACTGTATGGAAAGCCACTATAGTGGTGTCAGGACATGTCAGGACATGGTGTCACTGTATGGAGAGCCACTGTAATGGTGTCAGTACATGGTGTTACTGTATGGAAAGCCACTATAGTGGTTTCAGTATATGGTATCACTGTATGGAGAGCCACTGTAATGGTGTCAGTACATGGTGTTACTGTATGGAAAGCCACTATAGTGGTGTCAGGACATGGTGTCACTGTATAGAGAGGCACTGAAGTGGTGTTAGTGTTTGGTAGTGGTGACAGTGCATGGTGTCACTGTATGGAGAGCCACTGTAGTGGTGTCACTGTATAGAGAGGCACTGAAGTGGTGTTAGTGTAGGTAGTGGTGTCAGTGCATGGTGTCACTGTATAGAAAGCCACTGTATTGATGTCAGGGCATGTGGTCACTGTACGCATGGTCACTATGTTGGTGTCAGTGTATAGTGTCAGTGTCTGGTGTCATTGTATGCTGAGTTATTGTGTAGGAAATGTCAGTGCTTGGTGTCACTGTAAGGAAAACCACTGTAGTGGTGTCAGTGCATGGTGTCACTGTATGGAGAGCCACATTGGTGTCAATACATGGTGTTACTGTATGGAAAGCCACTATAGTGGTGTCAGGACATGGTGTCACTGTATGGAGAGCCACTGTAGTGGTGTCACTGTATAGAGAGGCACTGAAGTGGTGTTAGTGTAGGTAGTGGTGTCAGTGCATGGTGTCACTGTATGGAGATCCACTGTAGTGGTGTCACTGTATAGAGAGGCACTGAAGTGGTGTTAGTGTTTGGTAGTGGTGTCAGTGCATGGTGTCACTGTATGGAGAGCCACTGTAGTGGTGCCACTGTATAGAGAGGCACTGAAGTGGTGTTAGTGTAGGTAGTGGTGTCAGTGCATGGTGTCACTGTATGGAGAGCCACTGTAGTGGTGCCAGTACATGGTGTCACTGTATGAGGTCACATTGGTGTCAGTGCATGGTGTCATTGTAGGGTGTCACTGTATGCTGAGTAATTGTGTAGGTGGTGTCAGTGTTTGGTGTCATTGTAAGGAGAGCTGTTGTAGAGGTGTCAGTGCATGATGTCACTGTTAAAAGAGCCACTGTATTGGCATCAGTGCAAAGTGTCACTGTATGGAAACTTTAGTGATGTCAGTGCATGGTGTCACTGTATGTAGAGCCACATTGGTGTCAGTGCATGGTGCCACTGTATGGAGAGCCACAATTTGGCTATTTCCATGGAAAGCATGCATTGTTCAAAATACATTAATGATCGCAATATTTGAAGAAACAAATTAACAAATTACAATATTAAAAAAAATAATTACAGTAACATAGGAAGTCTGAATTAATGCCTGGTTTGCTACCCAGCACCCAGAAAAATTACAAGTGCACTGTGCGACATTTAAAAATCATTCACCACTACTCACATTCAAGTTCATTAGTAAAATACTGTCTCTCAAAGCTCTAGACAGCTACTGGCAGGCTGCACTACTGTAAAATGATTTATAAACATTTATGCGTCGATTCTAAACGGTTTATCATAACTTGTTCCTCTTTGTTTGTAAACAAACGCCGCCATTTGTAACTCTGAAAACCTAAACGCCCGGATTCCAGGAAGTTGGCTATTTATAAACACCATGTGACTACTTTGAATTACGTAATCAATTCTAAACCGAAAGTAGGCCAAGTACATTTCTTCAATAATTATTATGCTACTAGATTTATTTAATTATCAATTGATTGATATATTTCTATGTATTTATTTATTTATTTACCGATCTATCTCCAATCCATGTTATAATCTTTAGATAGCAAATATATATCATATAAAATTATATGCATATATTAAATTTACAGAATATTCAGATAAGTTGTATCTTACTCTAACTCTAAATTAATTTTATATTACACTAATAGATTAATTGATTGCCGATTGATTGATTACTTCAATTTACATGTACTTATTATTTCAGGAGTGAGTGAGTGAGTAATGGTGTTTAACGTCCCAGTCAAGAATATTTCACTTATATCGAGACGTCGCCAGCTATAGGCGAAAGTGCAGAAATTTTGCCTGTGCGTTGCGCTTATGGCATTATACAGCAGGGTTCTTTAGCGTGCCAAGCCCACCGTGACACGGGACCTCGTTTATTTTAAGTTCCCATCCGAAAGAACCGTGACTTTCATTTCGTAATGCCGAGTACTTGGCGAAAGAACAGTCACTACCAACTTTCAAGTCGTGGGTCAGACCCAACACTCTACCGAGCACTCTACCAACTGAGCTACCGCAGTGGTTTTATTATATCAGGAGATGTACTCTTTAATGTAAGATCTATATAATACAGAAAGTTACATGTTACTATAATATCCATATTTGTTGTATGATTCAATGATATAATATGTAATGAATGACACTGTACAATTCAGTTTTCCAATAAAGTTATTATTATCATTATAAGAAGAAAGACGGGTTCGGATGCGGGAAGATTACGGTTGCGGATGCAGAAAACCGGACGTTTTTTCTGACTACGCAAATACGTCAAATGTAAATTATTCAATAGCGAAAGCCGATTGTTTTTCATTCAAAATATCAAAATGATAATGCATGAAACAAAAAAAAAAAAAAAAATAAAAAAAAAAAATAAATAAAATAAATAAATAAATAAAAATAAAAACAAGGAATCTAGACAAAATATTTTAAAATGAACTTGATGGATCGACTACCTGTAAAGGACATATAATTAGGGTTACAAAATGCCCCCCCCCCCTCTCTCTCTCTCTCTCTCTCTCTCTCTCGCAACTTCGAAAAGGTTTTCAATTTCCTACTTAACGCCAAACAATCCTTAGTGTTTCAATCATTAACAATTATAAATAGTAAAAACCCAACCCTAATTGCATACTATCATAGTAAAAACCGAGATTCTTAGCAACGACTTGGTGCTGTTAGTCAATTAATGATAGATTTATACACCTCATTTTGAATATCTGTAAATATTTATTTATCTATTTATTATTAATAATATTTATTCATTTACTCATTTTTGTTTTTGCTTTCTATGAAGTAGGGTAAATAAACGGTCAGTTAAAAAAATTCTCTAGCCCAACCATATAAAATGAACAAATTTACTACTCACCAGTCTTAATGTACTTCCAGTATGAAATAAAGGACCACTGTTTGAAAAGTATATATCAACTAGTGTACCTGTGTACTATTTTCCCGTGGTAATTTTTATAAATAGTTCATTTTCTGTAAATGTTTACAATATGGACTACCAGAGTGTGACGTATCATACTTATATCAAGATCTGGGACTTCCCATTTCTATATTTAGTAACGGATAATGATGTAAACATAGGTTACGGATGCAGGAAAACGGGATGCGTTTGTTATCTTACTGTTAAACTAAATAAATTTCCTAATATTAAACATTGAAACAACTTAATATTTTTTTTATAAAATCAAAATGGTTATACACGTCCCACTATTTTCAAAATATTTATTGATTTTTAATTTCAAATCTCTCTCTCTCTCTCTCTCTCTCTCTCTCTCTCTCTCTCTCTCTCTCGGAGACGGGATGTGTTGTCCTTTTCACTACGTAGATGTTTTAATTCCTTAATTTCCTAACGTCAAATGTTTGTAATTTAACTCTCTCTCACTCAACAGTGTAAAGTGGGGATAAATAATTTAAACAATGTGAAATTCATGATAAATATGTTGGTTCTTTTACCTACAATGTTTTCATTTTTTTAGTATTTAAACCTGTCGTAGATCTGGGGTTACAAGATTTGTCCCCATTTTTGTTGGTGGTGTCCTCACTATGTTTGTAATAGAGCTAATAATTGTCCCCAGATCAATGGCCCAAGCATCCCTAGTCGTGTAAAGAGGGGACAACGTGTCGGATAAATAGGATACAGTGGCACTTAGGGTCAGGTATTCTTTTTTTAATTTATTATTTTATGACCAAACAATGATATATATTACTGTTTTATTATATCTGTCGACGTTCTAAACTAAATGCATCAGAAATAAACTGATTTTATTGCACTTTAAAATTTTCTTAATTTTCTCAATATAAAAAGTTCTTTTTTATTTTTAAGTGCTTGTGGAAATGTGGGGACATTTTTTTGGGGTCAGTGTCAAATGTCCATAAAAAACATAACAGTACTCTATTGAAAATAACATTTTAGACCATTTCAAATAACTTACCGCGAGTTGAACAGAACATCTCTTTAACTCCGAAAATGTTGCCTTATAGTATATAATGTCAAGTATCCCTATTTCTCCCATGGATAAAAATTTTACTACTCACCTCTTGAAATGTTCTTCTGAAATGAAATAAAGCTACCGTTTGATAATTATATATACAATGTGTGTGTGCTACATGTATATCAGTGATTATTTTTTGATGAATAGAGCATTTTCTGTAAATGTTTACGATATGAACTATCAAAGTGTGACGTATGATCTGTTCTATACTTAGTAACAGAGCAAGACCTAGGATTACCTGCGATCTATATTTAGTAAATGGGAAGTCCTGGTGACCATTTGTTGGTTATCGGTATGTATACGTCACACACACACACACACACACACACACACACACACACACACCTGTCATTATTTATCCAACGGTTACCCAAATCCCAATTTCATCTCTCTCTCTCTCTCTCTCTCTCTGGTGTATGTGTATGACGTCAGAGTTGTTGTTAATTTAGAATAGTCACTAGATTTTCCTTCAAAGTAAAACTAATATTTCACACGCGCACCTGCCCCAAGTTCCACAATCATTCCCTAACAACTAAGATTTTCCCGAATTTAATCTTGACATTTGATACCGTTTGATATTTTTAATGTTTAAGATATTCAGGTTTTAAAGATGTCATTTTAAAGACCACTTCAAACTTATCACATTTGTATTTAGTTTTTTTTTATATATTTAAAAAAATACTTATATATATAGTACTAACTGAAGATTTATTTTTTTTAATCAAAACACGGCATAATTTCAGAACAAATTCTCTAAATAATCCGCTTTATATGAAACCGGGAACGAAATTATATGGTAGAGTGCTCGTTCCGTATGTGGGAGGTCGTTGGTTCGAAACTCAGCCGGGGTCTAACCAAGACTTGAAAATAGGTACTGACTGTTCTTTCTCCAAGCACTCAGCATTTAGAAATGAAAGTCAAAAGGTCCTTCGGAAGAGACCTTAAAAGACAATGCCTCGTGTCACGGTACTTTACCCCGAGGTCACTGTAAAGGTAAAAATTATTCAACTTCACCTATAGCTGGTGACGTCTCGATGTAAGTGAGATATTCTGAGACGTAAAATCCTCATTCATTCATTTTATTTTGCCATGTAAGCGTCAGGGCACTCAATATTATGTTACAACAAAACATTGATTTAAATTCGTTAATTGATTAAATGGAGATTCACGTACCAGTCATGAATATTTCACATATATTTAGACGCAACATAACGCTCAACAACACACAACCCGCATGCAGCAAACGCACTCGCAACCTACAGCACAATACATGTAAACAAAAGTAAAAACGTCTTTACTAAAACGCGTACATGTACGTATCCTTTATAGTTCGTGGGCTAAGTGGACCCACCTTGCACCCCACCCACAGGATCCTCCGACACCACGTACACTTTTTCTGGTACCTTAAGGTACTCTTAAATACTGAAGTTTTTGATGTTGAAAGGCCCATTTTATTTGCCGGAGAACATCTTGAATCCATTACTACACAAGGTACCAGGAAAAACTGGTTTCGGAGGATCGGAGGGGGGGGGGGGTAACGGGGGTAACATGGTGTGTTCAACTAGCCCACGGACTATCCTGTCAACCGCCTGGGTTGCGCAATGACACAGCGTCCGTCTCTCTGCCTCTACAGCGGGAGGTCATGTGTTCAAATCCTGGTCAGGTAATACATAAGATTTTAATTTGAGTTACTGCAGGCTTCCTCTCCCAGATATCAGTATTTCGAGGACAGGCTGGTGCACCCGATGTCAGGATAATGTGGGGAGTGGCATGCTTGTCTTTGGGATACCGACTCTGTGGGCTAGCACCCAACTTTAGTGCGCGCTTCCAGTGTGTTGTGTTGTGGTGTACGTTGCGCTGTATTGAGTTGTGCGTTGCGTTGTGGTGTACGATGTACGATGGGTTGTATTAAGCTGTGCCGCGTTTTGTGGTGTTGTGGTGTACTGTATTGTGCAATATATATGGTGTTATACTGTAGTTGTGTTGTGTTTACTGTACGTTGTGTTAAAACTCGTGTTTTGTCATACTGTGCGGCGTGTTGTGTTGCGTTTTTTGTACGTTGCACAGTAATTTTATGTTTTGTTGAACGTTGTGTTGTACATTGCGCTATTTTCATATGCAAATTATGATATGTGCACCTAAATTAAAAAAGGAACACCAAACATCTTTATAATACTAGAATATGAATGAACAATGGATGACAATTAATCGAGGTTTTTCTATAAAGGTTATGTGTTTTAAGAACGTTTTAAACATTGTGATTTTTGTATCAGGCACCCCTTCTTTCTCTCGTATCTGGTTTCTCTGGATGGTCTGTTACACACCACATAACGAGAAAATTAAGACTGATTTAATGATTGTATTAAACCGCATTACCATTAGTTTAGATTTGAGGCTAAGAACAATGTGAAGAAATTTAAAAATGTATGACTATGTAGATACACTGGAATGTATTGATCTCTACTAAATCGAAAATAGAAATTCCAAGTAACCGGCTAAAAATAGAACTCAGTAATTGTATTTCAACATCAAGTGTAAACTGTGATGAAGCCGTCAGTCCAGAGGGATTTGGAGATTTGGTGCTAACACAAAGACTATAAAAGTAAGATATTTTATATTTATTGGTCAACAAAGAAATATTGTAGGAAAGGATGTCTTCGGTTTTTGCGAGCGATTGACCCGGTATGGCTTTAAGATTTTACCTGTGTAAGGCCACTGTTATATTAAATAGCGTTTTCTGTCACTTAATAGGTGATAACGTTCACAGTTTTAATCCGTAGTAAAAATGGATGTACAATGAATAAATACACTTTAAATCAAAAGTAAATTATTTTTATAAATTCACCGATGCCCCAGCAGCATTTTCAACTCGTTGTTCCAGATTACAAACAAACCTACAGCCATGACACTTTTGTTACATTATAACAGTATACGATAACAAGCACGTTGTTGAGACGGCATGTTATATACGAGACTTTCACTTTGTTTTGTCTTGTTATATACAAATATCGATGCTTATACAACTTGGTTAGACAATAACTTTTGACGAAAAAAGTACATTGTATTATAACTTATTCACTTACAATTTAGTTAAATTTATTAGTAAATAATGTGTTTTGAAGATACAAACATTAGGAAATATTTAAAAAAAAAATAAATAAATAAATCCGTGCAATGTATGGGATTCGAACCCACACATTAAAAGAATAGCATTTCGTGATATCTTAGCAGTCCACATACTTTACCACTGAGCTACCGAAGCTCACGAACGCTTTGTATACGCTATAAATTATGAGTGACGAACAAGGATAATAGTTTAATTTTTAAACGTTTTTCAATTTTTCACCATGATGGCAGGCATGCCCGTGGATAATCTTTAGGTCAGTGAAAACTAAATTAAATACCTACATTTTAATGTCGGTTTTGTTCACGGGCAGGCCTGCCATCGGTATGAAATTGCAATATATATGCAGTTAAATGTATGGAAATAACCATTTTTACTTTGAATTACCGTTTTCATGCACATATAGAAATACTTATCCGTTACCTAGAGATGTCTTTTTTGACATGACACTTTAGAACATACTTTATTCTATAGATAGGAAGTACTTTTAACCAATATTTTATTAATGTAAATTTTGACATGCATGAAATTTTCCTACGGGTCATTTCCTTATATTTTCCGAAGACATCCAAATTTTGAAAATTCATAAATTTTACTTTATAATAGATAAGTGTGTTACATTTTTATGCATTTTTCGTGTAAATATAAAATTATGTTTAATAATTGAATTTCAGTTTATAGGATATTTTTATATGGGCATTTTCCGTGTAAATACAGTCAAACCTGTCTATAAAGGCCACCAAATGGAACCAGTAAAAATGGCCTTTATGGACAGGTGACCTTTATATATACAGGTTCAAAAATGAAAAAGGAGTAATTGGGATAATTTTGCTGGCCTTTATAAGCAAGTGACCCTTATATAGAAGTGACCTTTAACACAGGTTTGACTGTATGCTAATAAGATTTAAAATTATGTCTAATAATTAAAAACCAGGTTATGGAATATTTATCTGGGAAAAATCGCCATGATCGAACACGAATGAAAAATAGTTAATTAGAATGTCGGGGCACTTATACAAGCGAAAAATCCGATTTGTTTTTCCCCTTTATTCTTTGTCTTAGATTGTATATTGAACCTGACTCCTTTGGCAGATACTGTATGCATACCGTAATTATACTAATATTTTCTGAAAATGCAATGACGTGGGTCTATTTATAGTTTACCGGGAATTTCTCACGGAGTTATTTATAGATCTTGACATAGATTCGGTAGAACGATTGGATTACGTAGAAATCAGTTGTAGACATTTTTAAAAAACTGTTTTCGGAATAACACATAACTTTTATAATCGTGATGTATAATTTTTCAATTAGAATCGTAAGGCAGTTCATTTTTCCGATACTTAACGACATAATAATAATAATAATAATAATATTTGTTCTCTGCTATGTTGTTACCATTACAGGTTTCTCTGCTATGTTGTTGTTTTCTGTATATAAATAAACTATAATATGTGGTTATGTGATTTTCAATGGTAAATATCAGAATACGTAGCGATAAAAACGTAAGCGGAATAAAATAATTTTGACGATTATTTATAATTAAAAGTTTACACAAATCAAAAACAAACACACTAATTTATATCCGATTTATAATCCAGAAGCAAAGTAAAAACTTTTGAACTGACAAGTAAGGTTAGACACGTGAACGTCCACCAGGGAAGTGAGGCCGGGTGCTCCGGAAGGGTAAGCACATCCCGTTTAGCTAGCTACACCCGTCACGTGTGGAATCAAAATTGTGTGAAAGGAACATGGAACTATGAGACGTCAAATATATCCAGGGCAATCCTGGACACAGAGACATCAAACTTATCAAAAATACTGTGATGACGACCATTAAACCTTTTTTTAAGTAAGGGAAAATGTTTATTATGATAGTGTTAATCATTGCACAGCCAAACCATTACCATTTAAAAAATAAATTACATTGAGTGTAAAAATAATGTTCACTCTCCTGACTTCAATTCGTGATTGTTGACAGTTGTAAGATCCCCCTAAAAGTGCAATACATACTCCGCCCCCCCCCCCCGAAAGTGTTACACAAGTATGATGTCTCTGTATCCAAAATTCTCATGGATACGTTTGACGTCCCATAGTTTCATGTTCCTGTCAATCTCAATTTTGATTTCACACGTGGCAGGTGTACCTAGCTAGACTTTCCGGAGCACCCGGCCTCACTTCCATGTTGGAAGTTCACTTGTTTAACTTAAGTTTTTAGTTTTTACTTTGCTTTGGGAATTTTGATTTAATCTGGACTGGTATGTTTGTAATTGATTCGGAAAAAATAGTTTCTGTTAATCTACTCGCCTATATTGTGGGAGGTCCCGGATTCGATCCAAGGTTTAACCCTGCATTTGTTGGTCAATGTGACCCTCAAATGTGGTGGACTGACGGTGTGTACAATATAAAGTCTATCCGAGAGAAATAGGTCGAGATTCTCAACTTTGGGAAACTGAAAATAAAGGGTATGAATGTAGCGGTCTGGGTAGCTTACATACCACATAACGAGAAAACTTTAAGAATTAATAAATTATTGTATTAAACCGAATCGCTTTTCCTGAGTTAGATTTAAGTTATTCGAGGCTAAGAACAACGTGAAGAAATTTAAAAATGTATGACTATATAGATACACTGGAATGTATTGATGGATTCTTAGATTATCTCTACTGAATCGAAAATAGAAATTCCAAGTAACCGGCTATTAATAGAACTCAGTAATAGTATTTCAAAACCAAGTGTAAACTGCGGTGATGTGGTCAGTCTAGAAGGGATTTTGAGATTTTGCGTTAACACATAGACTGTAAAAGTAAATCATTTTATATTTATTTGCCAACAAAGAAATATTTTGGGAGATTTTGAAAATTTATAAATTTTACTTTTAAAGGTAAGTATGGTTCATTTTTTGCACTTTCCGTCTAAATATAAAATTATGTTTAATAATTGAATGTCAGTTTATAGAATATTTTTATATGGGTATTTTCCGTGTAAATACAGTCAAACCCGTCTACAAAGGCCACCAAATGGAACCAGTAAAATTGGCCCTTTACAAGCGGCTGGCCTTTATATAGAGGTGGCCTTCAACACAGGTTTGACTGTATGTTAATAAGATTTAAAATTATGTCAATCATTGAAAGCCAGGTTATAGAATATTGATCTGGGAAAAATCACCATGATCGAACACGAATGAAAAAAGTTAAGTAGTAATTTGTCTTGGCACCTTTCCAAGCGAAAAAATCTGATTCGTGCTTTATTCTTTGTCCATGTATCTTTGTTAGATTGTATATTGAACCTGATTCCGCATACCCTATTTTCTGAAAATGCAATGACGTGGGTCTATTTATAGTTTACTGGGAATTTCTCACGAAGTTATTTATAGATCTTGACATAGATTAGGTAGAACGATTGGATTACGTAGAAATCAGTAGTAACTGTTTTCGGTATAACTTTTAAAATTGTGACATATAATTCAATTAGAACCGTAAGGCAGTTCATTTTTCCGATACTTAACGACATAATAGTAATAATAATAATAATTATAATAATAATAATAATAATTGTTCTCTGCTAGGCCTATGGTGTTACCATTACATGTTTATTTTCTGTATATAAATAAACCACAATAACAACGATAATATATTATTATTATTATTATTATTAATCAACATGAAATGACCACAATTAAAACAATATACCACAGATTAATATATTGTCTTATACTTTTATACAAAAAATGTGATTGCTAAATACATACATGTTTAGGACTTTCAATGGTAAATAGAGATAAAAACGTAAACTGAATAAAATAATTTTGACGATTATTTATAATTCAAAATTTACACCAAGTTGAATGCTTCAATCGAAAAAACACACTAATCCATGTCCGAATCACAATCCAGAAGCAAAGTAAAAACTTTGGAACTGTCAAGTTAGGTTAGACACGCGAACTTCCACCGGGGAAGTGAGGCTGGATGGTCCGGAAGGATAAGCACATCCTTTTAAGCTAGCTACATTCGTCACGTGTGTAATCAAAATTGTGTGAAAGGAACATGGAACTATGAGACGTCAAATATATCCAGGACAACCCCGGACACAGACATCAAACTTATCAACAATGCTGTGATGACGACCATTAAACATTTTTTTTGAAGTTAGGGAAAATGTTTAGTATGATAGTGTCAATCATTGCACAGTCAAACCATTACCATTTAAAGATAAATTACATCGAGTGAAAAAATAATGTTCACTCTCCTCGACCACTGCTGACTTCAATTCGTGACTGTTAACAGGTGTAAGATGGCCCTAAAAAGTGCAAGACATACTCCCTCCACCAAAAGTGTTACACAAGTATGATGTCTCTGTATCCAAAAACCTTATTGATACGTTTGACGTCCCATAGTTTCATGTTCCTGACATTCTCAATTTTGATTTCACACGTGGCGGGTGTACCTAGCTAGACAGTAGATTATTTCCTTTCAGAAACTGAAAATAATAGGGGATGAATGTAGCGGTCTGGGTAGCTTAGTAGAACACTCGCCTATATAGTGCGGGAAGTCCCGGGTTCGATCCCCGGTCCGTCTCTGATTTTTTCTCTTTTGCCTTCCAAAAACATTTATTGCATGCTCAAAAGTGCAATGATACACCCCATTGATGACTGAAGTATGAATTACATATCGACTATACCAGTTTTAATTTCACAGCACTAGACGGTCGTTTAGGTATACAAGTCCTCATCAGTAGTGCTTGGATCAAAATTGTTAAACCAAATGTTTTTTTAAGATTTTGAAATGATACCCAAAGGACCAACGTATAGTTAAGGAAATTCTTTGCATGAGGGAGTATAGCTTACTTTTTGAGATACTTCAAATTTTAACTAGCAGCATTTAGAAAATAGTATAATTCTGACAATAATGCACAATTATTGCCTACATAGGTTGTTATATCTTCGAATACTTAAAATACTGTGGAAGTAAAAATAAAAATCCATGAATATGAAATACATTTAGAATTTATGCAGAACCTCATTAAATCTGGAGAGAAGAATGTCGCCAAATCATTCAACTCAATATAAATATGTATAGATGACGTTCTGTCTCTTAAAAGTTATAAATTTGGAGACTATGTGAATATCATCTATCCTAGCGAGCTTGAAATAAAAGACACATGCGAAGCGTGTTGTGTTGTGGTTACAATGTACGACGGTTTGTATTAAGCTGTGCGTTGTGTTGTGGTGTACGATGTACGACGGTTTGTATTAAGCTGTGTGTTGTGGTGTACGATGTACGACGGGTTGTATTGAGCTGTGCGTTGTTGTGGTGTGCGATGTACGACGGGTTGTATTGAGCTGTGCGTTGTTGTGGTGTGCGATGTACAACGGGTTGTATTAAATTGTGCATTGTATTGTGGTGTGCGATGTACAACGGGTTGTATTAAATGGTGCGTTGTGTTGTGGTGTACGATGTACGACGGGTTGTATTAAATTGTGCGTTGTGTTGTGGTGTACGATGTACGACGGGTTGTATTAAACTGTGAGTTGTATTGTGGTGAATACGAAATGCATGTAGTATAATAAACAAAACATACAACAATTATATTGGGTGATTGCTCACATTGACCTTACTAGCGTCATTCACCTGTATTTTATTCGTACATGTGTATTTGGACTCCAGACATGATTCATCACGTGATATATTAGAATCTAGTTGCTTCCAAGAAAATTTTAATTTCTGTTCACCCACTTGAAATTTGTAGATCGAATATTGCGCAGTTATAACGTGATTATAGTGTTATGGTTTAGATTTGATTACGAGATGAGTTGTGTTATGTTAAATATTACTGTCGTTAGAAGCCTGTCTGGGGTAATGTCAGGTAAGGTTTTGTTTCAATTTTCTGAAAGTGTGATGTATTATTTATTGTTTTACTTGAATTTGGTAAAATCAGTTTAGGAACTTCTTCTACTGTTCTCATTTTAACATATCTGATGAATTTAATTTATAAACGACAGTCCAGTGATTCAACAATAAAATGGGTTTAGTAATAATTATATATTATTACAAATATTTATTATATACTAGTAGTATATGGTGTTATAAATCCCTGTAAGATAGTTAAAATATGACATATCAATACTTCAAATAACATCGTTTTATTCATTTCTATCCTGGATATATTTGGTGTTCTGTACTTTCATGTTCCTTTCATTCTCAAGTTTGAATACACACACGGCAGTTGTAGCTAGCTAAACAGGAGGTGCTTTCCCTTCCGAAGCACCCGGATTCACTTCCCTGGCGGAAGTTTACATGTTTAACCTAATTTAAGTTTTCAAAGTTTTGACTTTGGGGTTACGATTTGAACATTGCAAAGATTGGTGTGTTTTTTATTGTCGAAAATATTTTTTAATTGTAAAGTTACTCAATTGTTCATGAACATCTTGCGTTTTGACACGACCCTATGAAATTTATGAAAACTGTACAACTGTTTTATAAAGCAAGGCAAATTAATTTTCAGTCACACATAAACAATGAGTTCGCTGTACAATTGTTTTATTAAAAAATAAGTTTGATTATTTTTAGCTTGTCGAAGAAACGAACCATTATCGAAAAAGTACATATCATTGTTTAGGTTTTCTCAGTTACTTTTCTACTGTTTAGTAACCTATTTTGTTTTATGAACTTTGTGTTTCTTTTTGTTGTATTGTTTTGTGCCATATGTTGTGTTTGATATATATGACATTTTTTCATGATTGCATTTACAATTTTTGTATTAACATGCAAAGTTTGTTTTTATTATTATTTTATTGGCACAAGTTGACGTATAAACAATCCCTGAATCACACAATTATTATAATTATATAAAAGTATGTCATAAGAAATGAAAACACGGTGTATAATGAAAATAGAAATAGTAACATTGTTATGATTTCTGAATAATAGAATAATAACAGGTAGTTTCACACGTACCATAAATTCAATGCCGAAAACATAGTGATTAAAATTAGTAGAGAACACACACACACACACACACACACACACACACACCACACACACACACACGTTTTCCCTGTATTATGCATTAGTAAATATAGTTTCTTGTTAATAACATAATAAAGTTGAAAGGGTTAAATTCTAAAAATCGCAATTTCGGTCGTAATATCAAATGTTATATTCGAATTTTGTATTCATCAATATAAAACCCATTAATTATTAACAATTGCACATTCCCAGAATAAATAAAGAATTAAATCATTTGAGTTTTTGCAAAAAAAGAACATTTTGAGTCGTGTTTGATACCTGTTTTTGTTAATAACGAATTAGTTGCTAAAATCCCTATTTTTATTAGATATTGTAAACATTGCAATTTCGAATTTCTGTGCAATAAAAAGGTAAAGCATAAATAGCTTTCCAGTTTTTGTTGTACATATCCTTTGCATATGTTTTAGAATTATATCAAAATAGAAAGGAATAAATGGTAATAAAACAGTATCTTCAGTGATATTTATTTTCATTTCTTGAATTGCACGTTTTATTACTATTATTACGCTATTATATTTAAAATAGTTTGATCTTATTTTATATTGCGTTGTAAAATTGGTAAAAGTAAAAAATTGCGATTTTGCATTTAGTGGATCGTATACAAATAAGACTTTTTGTTTAATCAATTTTGATTATTTAATTTAAAGTTTTAATTTAAATGTGTTGTTGTTCAAAACTGGCAGTATTTGAAAATCAACACAATTATCAACAGTTAGTTAATTTTGGACTTTGTCAACAGCCTCTATGACATTTTTCCAAAATCTGTTTATGATATTTATTGATTTTTGTTCCATATAATTTGGACGAAACATAAGATTTTTTTTAGAAAAGAGAACATCGTAGAACAAAGTTTAACACATTAAGAATTTTGACTAATAAAACGTCTTGTCCAAGTTCATTTTAGGGCATCTATAACATCATGAATATTTACTATCTTTAGTCCTCCATTTATGTAATTCTGAACTATAATTTCCCTTTTTACTTTATCAACTTTAGAATTCCATATAAAGTTCTGTCGAAAAAATAGTATTGAATGATTTCAAAAATATTCTTGGGGCTTGGTAAAGTTATAAATAAGTAATTAAGCTTCGAAGTTATTAGTGTTTTGAGAACTGTTATTCTATCTATTGGTGTTAAGTTTCCGGTTTTCCAACTAGCAAGTTTTGTCTTTATATCATTAATTTTTCGTTCAAAAGTTATTTTATATCAATTATCCAAATTAACAGAAAATTCAATACCAAGTAAAGTGAAAAAATCGTAAACTTTTAGTTTTAATCCATGGTTCAAACGTTTCTCCTGAAAATTTCTTACTCCCTATCTAAACGATTGTACATTTGTTTAGGTTCATTGCTAGACCAGAAAAACTTGCAAAGTATTCTAAGATATTTATAGAATCTTTTAAAAAATCATAAGAACCATCTAACATAAAGGTTGTATCATCAGCAAATTGTGATAATAAATGTTCGTTATTTTCAATAGAAATTCCTCTGATTTGTTTCTTGTTTTTTATCAGTATTACTAAAATTTCAGCACACAACAGCAACAAGTAACTTAAAACTGGATAACCTTGTCTCACTCCTCTGCAAATTGGGAAAGGGTAAGACAGAAAGTTGTTTGGTATTACAAACATTCACAGTTTTTGGACAAAAATGGTTTTTAACACAAACGACAATTAGTCAAAATATTTTAATCGAAGGGTCTGCAAATTAAATGTCTAACTTACCGAATGTTCAAGACTATTCACCATGTTTTGTCAAATCTTGTCAGACCCAGAGTTTCTAAACCGTTTTCCATTTCAGCCATTAAAAAAGTATATGTAAAACTGACTCCGATATTCAGCAGATTTTTCTCAATTAACTCAAAGTACCAAACTTGAATTATGTTTCTCTCTGATACATGTATTGAATTTTAGGGTGTTTAAATATGTTTTGTAAAAATACCACCATTTTGTTTTATTTTTAATTTAATTTAAATTTAGTTTTAATTTTGAGTTTACGAATAAATAGTACTTCATTTGAATATTGAAACAAATTAGCAAGCAATGGAGCACATTTTGTGCCTATTTGTATGTCGAATGTTTGTTGTAAATTATATGGTTGAATATCAAATACGTTGTCCATCGGAAAAATTGAAGATCACAGTTAGCTACATTTGCTAGTTTTCAAAGCTTTGCTTTTTGAATTGCCATTTGAACACGGACTGTTTGGTATGTTTGTTTATTATTGTTTAATGTATCAGTATATTTTGTATGGAGGCTTTTGGTGATTAATAAAAACGCAGAATCACAGTTTAACACTAGATATTTATATCGCGGCTTACCAGTATTGTAAAAGAATGACAGGTAAATGAATTGTTGTTAGACGTTATGTTCATTTAAACTTTTGGATGGTGGTGTATTTAACGGTAGAATATATTTAATAAGCATATATTATAGATCAATGAACAGTCTATTTGTTGCATAGTATATCTTAAATTCTTCAAGTCAAAAAATTATTTAAAGATAACCACTTAGTATAGTTGTATAATAACGCGTGATATTTCATGTTAAAACAGTGCAGTAGTTCTATACAAAGGGTCATTGAAGTATTGATTTAGATTGCATATCGTTGATACAAACAAGATAGCCTAATAAACCAAAACAAAACATACATGCAAGTATATTTCTGATTTAAATTGATATGTTTCGTCTTGCATAATGCACCAATGTTTTATTTGGACCAATGCCAAAATTCATCACGTGATAGGTATTTTGAGGTTTTTAATCTCCTGGCTTCCAAGAAAATATAAATTTCTGGCTAGTGTGTTCTGTTAACTCAGTGGAAACTTGAATATCGAACCATTACGCGTTTGTCATGTTAAAATGTAGGTTTGAGGACAAGGTAAGGCATATTATTAAATATTACTTTCATGTAGTATTTTGTCGTTTCTCTGAGAAAATGTCATTTTATTTTTATTTGTTTTAAATTTTGAAAGTATTATTTAAATGATATATTTTAATAGAATGTGAAGAATCAACAAGGACATTCGGCAAGTTAATCATTCATGCAGCTCTTACGTCTTGACGCGACTAAAAGTCGATGTATATTGTAAATATTTTATTTTCAGACGCGATTAATGTGCTGACTAAGACTTAGGCTAGTAAATGCAACCATTTTCAAAAGTTACAGGATTTTCAATGATTGTTTCGAAATTTTATATGTAGTTTATTTTATCGATTCAGTTGTCTCACTTTTAAGTTTTTTCCTTAGCTTTTTGTACGTGTCCTTGTTTCTATTTTTGTTACACGACCATGTTTTTTTCAATTACGTATTAAAATTTAAAAGTACCAAGTTAAAATGTTTTCAGTATACCATTGATTTCAATGTTAAATGCATTTTAGTAAAAAAACGATATTAATCATAATCAAACAAACCAATTACCAAATTAAAATCCGATAGCCAATTTGGTTAAACACATGGGTTTCCATCATAAGAGTGAGACTGGGTGCTTCGGAAGGGTAATAACATTATGTTTTGCTAGCTACATCCATCAAGTGTAAAATAAAATGTTTTTAATTTGTTTCCTTACCAATTTTTATTATAAATTTATTACTAGAAGCAGAACCTATCAAATAGTGTTTGTCATAATTTTAAAGTTTTTGTCATTATGTAATCCCAGAAAAACCATTAAAAACAGCAAAAGCTAAACTAGTTACCATATAATTATAGTAAAATGTGTCTTAAAGCTTTAACTGTGTTCAATTTGTGACCTTCTTACAAAAAAGTTCGATTCACTGAAAATAAATGTAAACAATTCCGTGACTCTTTATAATAAAAAATCGTACAAAAGTATAGAATTACTGGAAGAAACAAACCGTTCTGCATCTAATAATAGTAACTGTATTGAGATCTGTCAAGGAAAATACTCGGGATAATTTAAAAAAAAAATCAACATAGAAAGCAATGGCGCAAATTTTTTTTATGTAAATAGAATATGGTGGCAACACGTAAACAAATGAATTAATCTATTATGGACCTCTCTCGAGGGGAACTGTTCTCCTATAGTGTTGTTTGTAGAGGTATAGTGCCCGAGCCGATAGCCGAGGGCGAGGTTCATAAAAGATTTAGTATATCACATGTCTTTGTTTCAATTAATTTTTCAAATCAACTCTTTATTTTATTCAACATCATCTGTAATAAAAATTAAGTAGAAAATAAATAAATAAATAAATAATTGAAACAAAACTAAATCTCAACATCAATGCGTTTTCACGCATATCTTAAAATGATAAAGCATAGTCCGTCGCGTCAGGGACTATATCTAGGTATTGTCCCGTTGCTATGCGTTGTCAAGGACAGATAATTTCTACATTAAATAGTATTGATGTAGTTATCCAATGAATATTCCCACGCCAGGTGATAGGTATATTAAGGTTTAATTGAATCTTTCTGCTTCCAAAAAATCATATATTTCTTGTAAGTCCATTATATTCACTCAGTTAAAACTTATAGACCGAAGCATTTGTTATTTATTATAACATACAATTTATTTTCGGTTTAAGTGCAAGTTAAGACGCGTATGTGAATATTATTTTTCATTTAAAAGTATTTCGAATTTTTTCAGCGATGTCATGTAATTTTCTGATTGATTGAATTAGGTTTTACAGCTATTTTACTTATATCGAGACGTCACCAGATATATGTGATGTAGCAGACATTTTTTTAAATTTCTATTATGAGTCGTGAGATGATTTTATTTGGACCCACGCCAGGTGATAGGTATATTTAGGTTTAATTGAATCTTGTTGCTTCCAAGAATTCATATATTTCTTGTAATTCCTAAATATGCACTCAAAATAAGAAACAGTATGTGAATATAATTTTTTCATTTAAAGCCAGGTATTTTGAATTTCCTCTGAGAAAATGTCATGTAACTTTCTGATTCATTGAATTAGGTTTTACACATATTTTACTTAAATCGAGACGTCAACAGCTATATGTGAGGTAGCAGACATTTTGATCTTTGCCGTGCGTAAAGAAAAAAATGATATGTTTTTTGAATATCTATTATGAGTCATGAGGGGTTTTTATTTGGACCAACGCCAGATGATGGGTAATAATGTTTAATTGCTGCTTCCAAGAATTTATATATTTCTTGTAAGTCCATTATATTCACGTAGTTTAAACTTATAAACCGAAGCATTTGTTATTTATTTTTTCATAGTTAAGGCTTGAGTGCAAGGTAAGAAGCGGTGTGTGGATATTATTTTTAATTTGAAGTCAGGTATTTTTCTTTTTCTTTAAGACAATGTCATATAATTTTCTGAGTTATTCAATTAGGTTTTACACCACAGGCATAGAGAACTAATATTTTTAACTAACACACATTTTTCCTTTGAGAAAAACATTGACACGTCAAAAATATCAAAGACTGCTAACACACACACACACACACACACACACACACACACACACACACACACACACAGAGAATACACAAATAGTTTTCATTGATAAAGTATTTGTTTCATTTTTTCAGAAAATGCATTTTTGGGTGACAAAACGTATATCAGAAACCAATATGTAGAAATATAGCCTGGACTTGTTTTATATATTGGGATACACGTATTGAAGATATTTCAGTCATTGCCATTTAATAAACTGAAAGTAGGAAAGTAGAAATTCCTAATAACAGGATAAAAATAAAGCCAAGTAATGGTATTTCCGTAAATTGTTAAAGTCAATTGAGAGGAGATTTGGTGTTGGATAACGTCAAAATTATGGTAAGTCACTTTTTTACATATATATAGATTTTATTATAAGCTGTCTTATTCATCATTGTGTAAACTTTTAAATTTCTCAAAAACTAGGGTATACTCCCTCATGCAAAGTGTCTACTTAGGTAAATTTGGTAATATACATTTTCGGGATATCTTTTAACGATTTTAAGTAAATTTTATGCAACGAGCATTGTGCGAGTGACATAAAGATTTTTTCAACGAGTTTAATAAATTCAATATTACATAAACACTAATGTATGATTCTGTTTTATATAATGCAAGAAAACTCGAATTTTGGTATCTGTGAAGCGATTTCTACTCTGGTGGAAGTTAAAGTGTTTTACATAATTTGTTAGTTTCAAATTTTTTACTTTATTGTGGCTATTTTAGTTTGGACATGGATTGGTATATAACAGCAAAGGCAAACTAGCTACAAAATACAAGTTACACCTGGTAAAATACCATGTAACAATAAACACATGACTTCATTACCATGGATACAAGAATGATTATGATATTAAACGAGTGTTCTATGATTCTTAATTTTTCTTTCTTACTTGGGTTTTTTGCGTGGCCATTCGGGTATTATAAATAAATGTATATTAGATTTAAAACATATTACACAGCTACACAATAGTGTACAAAAGTACAATTGAAATGAAATAACAAATCAAAAAACAAGCATACCAATCCATGTCCAAATTGCAATTTCAAAAGCATAGTAACTTAAAAACAAACTGAAAAATAATTTAAACACGTGACATTCCTTAAGGAAAATTAGGCAAATGACACCGGGTGCTACTGAAAGGTAAGCACCGAATGTTTAGCCAAATATACCCGCTATGTGTACAATAAAAATTCAAATTTAGAATTTGTACTCCAACATTTTGTTGGATAATTCTCTTGTCTCCTCGACTTGTTTTTATTAAACTTGCACGGTTATCTTTCTCCTGTTTAGACAACACTGTTAGCTTCACAATTAAGGGAAAGCTCAGTAGTTTGTATAGAATATAGGTTTGTGTATTGATCGCATTGACTATATTCATAAAACAAGAAATGGTTTGTATAGTTTTTAGGGGGTTGCTAATTTCTAATTTACTACAAAACTTTATTACTTTACAAATAAATTATTGAAGCAGGGATATTGCAAGCCTATTTTTATGGAATTTCATAAAACTTTACGGAAAAAATACAAAAATAAATTTTTTAAGCAAGAGGTAAAAACCTAAAAAACTACTAAGCTTTAGCTGAATGGTATTTTCAAAGATTAAATTTTGTAAAAAATTGAAATTTGTCAGCCTGTAATGCTACAAACGGTTTTAAACATGGTAAATTAATTAATAGATGACTATTTCTATACAGGTTGTTACTTCATGTTTTGATAAATACATATTATATACACAGTATGTATGTACAACCCTCCGTATCAGGTCGAGTCCTTTTTTAGTAGCCGTATCACTATGAGTCGCGCTTGCGCTCGGCTACTAAAAAAGGAGGTGGCCTGATGCGAAGAGTTGTACATACACTCTGTTTATATGATATTGTTATCTATCATTTCCAACTAGGTTATTCAACTTATAAAAAACAACACTTTATATGAAAAAATTATTTTACCACAGAAAAACACTGAACTATGTTGTGACATATGTTCTGTAGTAATGACGTCATTATTTTCATTTGACAAATCGGAGATTCCAAATGACGTCACAATGAGAAAGTACACGTGCACTTTACCGCCAATGTTGTATCACCACAGATTCTGTATCATGCGTGCTCGATAAAACTTGTATTTTGCCAAATCAGACAGAAAAACTAGTCTAATGTTAGATAAAATAAGGTCTATTTTAAACATGGTAAATTGATTAATACATGGCAATGTTTATACCAGGCATGGGGTAATGCTAATTTGTAATTGTAATGCCCTGTAATGCATTACATTTTCTCAAAGTAATGCATGTAATGAATCAAACTTAAAACTTTGGAACTAACAGGTTAGGTCAGACACGTAAACTTCCACCAGGGAAGTGAGGCCGGTGCTCCGGAAGGATAAGCACCTCCTGTTTAGCTAGCTACACTCGCCACGTGTGTAATCAAAATTGTGTAAAAGAAACATGGAACTATGGGACGTCAAAGTATACGTTTCCAGTTTGCATATATTTTTTTCTATATTAAACAACCTGATGAACCATGACAATTGAACAAGGAATAAAACGTCTAATTATTTAAAAACAGAATTTAATAACGCTGATCAATGAGTCATATACCTGATAAGGAAAAATAACTACCTTATTTTACACGGCTGATGTAAATTAAAAATTCATGTGATTTAAATAAAACTTGTTTCTCTCATTATCTTATCACGTATTATTCCAATGGCGTTGTTAATAAAACAGGAGGTGCTTACCCTTCCGGAGCACCCGGCCTCACTTCCCTGGTGAAAGTTCACGTGTCTGACCTAATTTGTCAGTTCCAAAGTTTTTACTTTGTTTCTGGATTGTGATTCGGAAATGAATAAGTATGTTTGTTTGATTTTAACATATTCAATCACCACGTGATAGATAATTATATTAGGTTAACCCGTATCTTTGTTTCCAGGAAAATATTAATTTCCGATCACTCGGTCTACTGAATGAAACCTGTAATACGAAACGCGATGTATAAAATTGTTATATCTTGACATATATTTTTTGCAGGTTAATGTTTAAGGCTATCAATGTGAAATGTTTCGCTCATAACATTACTGAAGATGTATTTTTAAGGTTTATAATGGCTTTTATTACTTTACAAATAAATTATTGAAGCAGGGATATTGCAAGCCTATTTTTATGGAATTTCATAAAACTTTACGGAAAAAATACAAAAATAAATTTTTTAAGCAAGAGGTAAAAACCTAAAAAACTACTAAGCTTTAGCTGAATGGTATTTTCAAAGATTAAATTTTGTAAAAAATTGAAATTTGTCAGCCTGTAATGCTACAAACGGTTTTAAACATGGTAAATTAATTAATAGATGACTATTTCTATACAGGTTGTTACTTCATGTTTTGATAAATACATATTATATACACAGTATGTATGTACAACCCTCCGTATCAGGTCGAGTCCTTTTTTAGTAGCCGTATCACTATGAGTCGCGCTTGCGCTCGGCTACTAAAAAAGGAGGTGGCCTGATGCGAAGAGTTGTACATACACTCTGTTTATATGATATTGTTATCTATCATTTCCAACTAGGTTATTCAACTTATAAAAAACAACACTTTATATGAAAAAATTATTTTACCACAGAAAAACACTGAACTATGTTGTGACATATGTTCTGTAGTAATGACGTCATTATTTTCATTTGACAAATCGGAGATTCCAAATGACGTCACAATGAGAAAGTACACGTGCACTTTACCGCCAATGTTGTATCACCACAGATTCTGTATCATGCGTGCTCGATAAAACTTGTATTTTGCCAAATCAGACAGAAAAACTAGTCTAATGTTAGATAAAATAAGGTCTATTTTAAACATGGTAATTGATTAATACATGGCAATGTTTATACCAGGCATGGGGTAATGCTAATTTGTAATTGTAATGCCCTGTAATGCATTACATTTTCTCAAAGTAATGCATGTAATGAATCAAACTTAAAACTTTGGAACTAACAGGTTAGGTCAGACACGTAAACTTCCACCAGAGAAGTGAGGCCGGTGCTCCGGAAGGATAAGCACCTCCTGTTTAGCTAGCTACACTCGCCACGTGTGTAATCAAAATTGTGTAAAAGAAACATGGAACTATGGGACGTCAAAGTATACGTTTCCAGTTTGCATATATTTTTTTCTATATTAAACAACCTGATGAACCATGACAATTGAACAAGGAATAAAACGTCTAATTATTTAAAAACAGAATTTAATAACGCTGATCAATGAGTCATATACCTGATAAGGAAAAATAACTACCTTATTTTACACGGCTGATGTAAATTAAAATTCATGTTATTTAAATAAAACTTGTTTCTCTCATTATCTTATCACGTATTATTCCAATGGCGTTGTTAATAAAACAGGAGGTGCTTACCCTTCCGGAGCACCCGGCCTCACTTCCCTGGTGAAAGTTCACGTGTCTGACCTAATTTGTCAGTTCCAAAGTTTTTACTTTGTTTCTGGATTGTGATTCGGAAATGAATAAGTATGTTTGTTTGATTTTAACATATTCAATCACCACGTGATAGATAATTATATTAGGTTAACCCGTATCTTTGTTTCCAGGAAAATATTAATTTCCGATCACTCGGTCTACTGAATGAAACCTGTAATACGAAACGCGATGTATAAAATTGTTATATCTTGACATATATTTTTTGCAGGTTAATGTTTAAGGCTATCAATGTGAAATGTTTCGCTCATAACATTACTGAAGATGTATTTTTAAGGTTTATAATGGCTTTTATTACTTTTTCAAGATTTTTTATGTTATTTTAAATTTGATTTAGAGACAATCGATGCCGTTAAACCTTCTAACATTAACCATTAACTCTATAGGATTAACGAAATTGAATTCAATAGCAACTAAGGTCGTCATTTAATTATTCAGTGTACATTTTTATTAAAATATAATAATTCCAACAATATGTAACAGGAGGTGCTTACCCTTCTGGAGCAACCGGCATCACTTCCCTGGTGAAAGTTCACGGGTCTAACCTAACTTGTCAGTTCCAAAGTTTTTACTTTGCATCTGGATTGTATCTAGCTAAACAGGAAGTGTTAATTCCCATGAGCACTCAATATGAGCCAGTGCATGCGAAAACCTACAACTTGGCAATTACGTCACAATTGAGAAAAATCGCGACGAAGTTACGTCACAAACACGGAAGTCAACTGCAAGTATTGTGCGTCAATTTACAAGTTTGACGTTTTAATTTTTAGAACGAGTTGAAGTTAAAACTGAAATTAAATTGAGTGATTTTAAGTGTTGGAATAGTAAGATATGGTAACTGAAAGGAAGACAGATGAGGTTGAGTTTTTTAATTCATCCATATGTTTTTATAGCATCAAGTTATACGGGCTTAAAGTAGATGTGGACGAGCACTTATTTTCGGTCATGTATCTTCGGAGTATGGAGATGGTTGTATTAAAAATATTTCGAAACTGATATTGGTCACGTTTTATAAATATTTATATCAATATTAATAATATAATACAAAATTATAATAAATACAAACATCTTCCCAATTTTATCTGAATAAGAGAGATAGAGAGAGAGAGAGATGACCCGGGAAAATTATGTGTGTATCACCCGGGGTTTACTTGAGTTATTGAATAATAACATACAACGTGTTTAATAATATGTGTCTTACGATTTTATGTCTTTTCAATGCCGATATAATAATTACATGAAATATTAGCCTATCGGTAACAAGATCCAGCAACACTACCGTGGGTACGTCTGTGAATGTAAACAAATGAAGAGTTACTGCCCTTAGCGGTGACATAACAAATTTTATATATTGTATAACATTATGATGCATATGTGGTCGTCGTGGTGTAGTGGATAAAACTTCGGATTTACACTTTTTATCTAACACAGGCTCCGGGAGTTCGAATCCCACTGACGTTTTTTTTTTTTCACCATAGCGGGAAGGTTGCATGATAGGGTCCATTAGTATGAAGTATAAGACAATCAAAGAATACAAACAAAACGAGGAGAGAGACAGAATTAGCACCATAATTTCACCTTAAACGTACAGTAATTTGTCGAGTAGTAATTAAGATACGGTATGCCATCAGAGAAATTGTTTAAAGCTTTATCATCCGTCATGTGAAGAATAATTTAAATGATCCAAGAACACATGGGAACAGGGTTCAACAACCTCATAATGACTTCAATATCAATATATGGCTTGGTTGGTTGAATGTTGCTTAACGTCGTATCAGCAATTTTTCAGCTTTTTGCGACGAGAGCTATTTTATTAATCTCTATGGATAAATCTATGAACAATTTCATGTTTGCATGTGAGTTGCGAGTGTGTTGTATGGTCTGCCTTGTACTAGCGCGCACACAGGGCGGCATTTAAGGTACTAGCGCGCCGAGTCAGTACACAACAGACAAGTGTACCATTCCCCCAGTCCATAAACTGATACCAGGTTAACCAGTAAAGGCCAACAGCATCTGAATCACTTAATGGACGAGAACCAGGCACTGGATGAAAATGGCAAACAGTACCGAACTCGTCTGTATTTTTAATAAATGTATTAATTTTGATGTCTTACATTAATAAGGGCGAATTCCAAATATACAGCAGTTTGTTTGCTATTACAGAAATTTAGAATATTTTACAAGACAGAACAAAAATATGTATACAATGACTTATTTCGAATGGTGCATTTTGGCAGGACTCAACACTGCAGTCACTTTTTTAATAAATGCAGATTGCAGGACATGCACCGTAATGCTTCATAGACAAGAGTTCTATAGGATTTGCGCAATTAAAGCGCCAATGCTGTCCGATCAATGTTGGCACTTTTGGATACTAGTACTGTTACAAAATCGGCATATAACAATAAAAAGCATTGCATACAATGTTTATTGGCCCAGAAACTGGGAATTGAAAGATTGGAAAACATTTTAATCAGCTCATTTCTGATCAGTCCTGTATCATTTTGGATCATTTTATCAGCACATTTATAAGATATAAAATTTAACTGAGATAAAATAGGTCAAAATATCAAATCGATAGGATGTTCATTGGAATGCACAAGCACCAGAGCATTCAAGAAGTTTATTTATTTTTTTTTTAAATCTAGAATTATAATGCACTCGATTCATTTAAATGACCACTTAAGTCAAGAATTATAAAATACAATGGATTTAAAAAATTGTAAACAAAATGTTTTTAATAATTGAAACTACTTTTCTTGTAAAATGACCAATCATAACTAAACTTTATGGTAGGTGTCGGCATGATATTGAGTTTGTAGGGAGATTTAGAAATGTAATAACATTTATCAGTAATAAATATTCTGAATTTTTTTACACAAACATCTAATACATTTGAGATTTTCAAGTACAGAACCCGGTAAAATTTTTGTGAAGATCAGGGACCGTAATATCGATGATTCTCAGACTACCTTTACACTTGTAAAGAGGTCTGTTGGTCATGTACCTTTATGGACCGACCAGATCAAGTCGCACCAAGTCTATACAGCAGAGACCGACAATTAAACTAAATAACACCATATGACGTTAATGTATCAAGATATCACATGTCCAGCACCGTCGGAAGAGTGACAATCATTTGTTAAACGATGTTCAAGTATTGAAAATTGAATGCAAAATTGAAAGCACACATGAACACTTGACCAATAAATTGTGACGTCATCCAAGTTTTTATGACGTCATTTTTACATTTTAGGATTTGCGTTTTACTTTATAAATTTGTTTGCATGTATAAAACATTATGGACTTTCATAATATGCAAAAATCTCAATTTTGAAAATTTTGACCAAGTTGTAGGTTTTCGCATGCACCGGCTCATATGATTTCCCTTTTGGAAGTTCACGTGTTTATTTACATATTGTACCAGTTTTGTTTAACTAATTCGCTAGTTTCAGTTTTTACTTGTTTGGGATCGTTATTTTTACATGGATTGGTGAGTTTATTTTTGATGAATGCGGCATTTTTCCTATATGTACAGTCAATAATTAAAAATGAATTAAATATTTGTAGCTTGAATATCAACGATTGAATAACAACCAAGTAAAACTATGTGGTTTATTTGATATATAATAAAAGCTGTTGTTGATAAAACTAGAGACTAAATGCTGGTACTTGTGCTTTATTCAGGTGTTGTCTGTTTGTTGTGTGTCTGTCTCGTCGAGGTGTTCCAACAACCTTTGACTGAGGGTCCCGGACTGGCTTCAATCCCCGTTGCTCCTCGTGTAGTGCCTGTATGTGTGGGTCTATCTGTATGTAGATGTGTGTGTCCAGTCATATGAATTACATAACTTTTGGTAGTCTAGAGTATGACATACAAAGATGTAATATGTTATACAAGCAGACTATTATATAAGGCCAATATTGACAGGTTCACATGTCTACATGCCTACAGGGCCGTTAAGGTGTATACCTGTACAAATCAGCATTACTTATATCCAAACTTATTAATTAATGTCCGAAAAATATTTCTTTTACTATAATTTCTTATAATCACACATACGTTTTATGCCATATTCAAAAAATGAAATTATCAAATAATTTTATTTTTTGAAAAGGACAAAAATATTTCTTTTACTATAATTTCTTTTAATATCACAATTTGTTTTGCGACAAAAAAGGCAAAACCGCATATATATTTTGATTAGACGAGTACAAATCATTTATTAATTTACTAAACCGGATCGAAAGGTTGAATGAAGACAATATAACTACGTCGCGACATTATACTAGTTTTCAAATCATTTATTAATTTACTAAACCGGATCGAAAGGTTGAATGAAGACAATGTAACTACGTCGACATTATACTAGTTTTCATTTTACAGGACTAGACGGCTGTTTCGGATCGAATAAAATTCCTTATCAGTAATGGTTGGACCGAAATTATAAAACCAGATGTTGAAAACATTTTCAAAGGACCAAAATATATTTTACCAAATTAAGCTAAGGAATTACATATAGAATATACCTTAGAGTATACCTAACAATATAATTATTACAATAGGGGAGTTTAACAATTTTATCTCCCTTGATTACTCTCTATGGATAGAGATAAGAAAGTGTACCATCTGCAAGCCAGGGGGCATTGCCCTATTACCTACATGCATGTGCTAGTATGAAACTTAGTATATGTAATACTTACAAATGTATATACATCATATTTTATTTTCTTAAACGATATACTTTTAAGTATTACGTCTAAAAAAATAAATAAATAAATAAATAAATAAATAAATAAATAAATAAATAAATAAGACTGAAAAGTAATCTCGACCCAATAAGTACCCACAACGTAATTAGATAATGATTGATGCAAGGTTGAATTATAGTATTTAAATAAATAAAATAAATAAATAAATAAATAAGTAATTGAATTTTTAAACATGACCTTTAATGTCGCATCAATATACACTTTAAATACTTTAAATCTTTATTTTATTTTTTATTTTTATTTATTCTTTTTTTTCATTGACACACAGTGAAAAAAATTCATGTCATGTCTATCAATTAAAATTTTTTCTTCATTTATTTTTTTATTTTTTTTTATTATTTTTTTTAATTTTTTTTTGGAAAGTAACTTTATTACGGAATGGTTGGTTATTTTAGTTAAAAATGTTTGAAATAAATCGGGATTTTTTTCTAGAAAGTAATTAATCGTTTACCATTTCATATGCCATTTTTTATGAAATCCTAAAATACATATGTATTTTATGAAAAAATAAAAACATATGACAACCAAAATATAAACGGATAAAATTATTTAAACCACGATACTTGTAAATTCTTAATGTTATCAATGGATGGTGACCATAAAGGGTTTCAGAGTTTCCTTCCGACGCGTCTAGTCGACTTTGTCGTTTGTCGGTACGTGTCATATATTGAGTCATCCGGTAATGTTGACAGGTGTGCGGAGGTATGTGAATTACGGATACTAATTAACAGATTTAAACTTCAACATCATAACCTTGGTAATACATTACGGGATAAACAATTCATCAATGAGAAACTTTTTACTAAACAGTAATGTTACATGTAGATATGAGGAGCATCATACTTCTCGGAGGAAATATTGAGTAAGGGAAAAATAACATGTAATTGTAATCGCCATAAGTACATCATAATTTTGGGTTCGTTTAATTAATTAAAATTAGTTAAATGTAATTCTGTCAAAGGCAATTATATGCATGTATACAGAATATATCGATTAAATTTTCTCCCACATCGGCTTAAACTTTATAAATTTTGATACTCTTTCAAGAAAACTTCTTCCACAAACTTGTATGTTACATATTCAAGGCTGCCTATTGTTAGTATCATATCTTTGTCCTTATAGCAAACATAACCATTTTATTTTATTTTTAAAGTTTAAAATGCTAAACAAAATATATTAACTATACTTCTTCATTTTTATCATCTTTTAATTTTAACTGTTTTTTTTTAATTCTTGATGGTTTTAATTTCTAAAATATTAAATAATTAACATATTTGACTAAAAGAAAATATAAATTTATTAGTAAGAAAAAGTTTTTTCACATAAAATATATATTTATTCATGAATGAATGTAAAAATATCCCATTTACGGCAATATTTAACCATTTAGAAGTGTTACCAGCCATAGACCATTATTAAGACTGCCCCCTCGATTGCAGATCACTTTTAATCACGTCCAATCTCGTAAGGTCACGGGCCTTGCGCATGCGATGTTAAACTCCTCTATTATTACAATAATTAAATTTAGACATATTTGGTAGTCATTACTACTTATATCATGTTGATTTTAAAATTTTTTGCTTTCTACAGACACCAGCTAATGGTAGCCATGGAGACAATAGTAAACATCCAGGGATATTTTTGACAAGGTAAGATGTTTATCTTATTCATGAACTTAAGTTTATATGCAGATATCACTTTATTTGCGTATTGATGAAATACGAAAAATGAGACTATTTTGTTTCAGTGTAAGTAAAAAAGTGATATACATTTCAAAATGAAAAAATCGCACCAATCCATGTCCAAATCGCAATCTCAAACGATTAAAACTTTGAAACAAGCAAATTAGTAAAACACGCGAAGTTCCGCAAGGAAAGTGAGACCGAGAGCTTCGGGAGAGTAAGCACCTCCTGTTTAGCTAGACAAACCTGCATTTTGTGTAATCAAATGAAAAACGAACATACTTAACCATGTCCAAATAAAAATCATCCAGAAGCAAAGTCAAACAGTGAAGCCGCCTGGTTACTAAGGTGAATTATGATAATCAAGGCAAGCAAGACTACCAAGATCAAATTACCAGGTAGCGACAGATATAACCACGCAAAAGATAAAGAGTTAATACATTAGTAACATATTCTTGGCATTAATATATTTTTATTAAAATGTACACTGAATAATTAAATGGCTACCTTAGTTGCTATTGTATTCATTAAGCATTAAACTTTGTTTGTAATCGATCTATGATAGTTTACATCAAATGGCTCTCGCGCTAATTTGAATAAACCGCGAATGCTTATATTTCAACCTGTCGCTTACAGCTTACAAAGCTTGTAAATGTGAATAATTCTGCACGTTTTGGTGGAAACTCCTTGTTAACAGCAAACGGGTTTTAATTGGATCTAACTAGGTAAGCTCCGCCCATTCGTTTTCCAGATAAACCTGTGTATTAAAAATTCATAAATGTACATGTATTTATATTTACACTACAATTATTAATGCAATTTAAAAGTGAAATTTACGTTTAACGTTAATTTTTTTTACATTCCGCTGCTTGATACGATGATTTGTTTACAATCCGCGACTTGACACGTGTATTTGTGTTGTTGCCGGCGATACATAACTATGATGTCAAAAAAAAGAAAGATCGCACGTGAAGATTTCGGTCTATCCTGAAACTCAATATAGAGTTAAGGGTCAATGTTAGAAAGTTTAATGTCATCGATTGTCTCTAAATAAACATTTAAGAATGCAATAACAACTACAGTATAACCTGTGTATAAAGACCACCCAGGGGACTAAGCAAAATAGGACTTATTAGACCGGTGGACTTTATATAGAGGGTCACCTCTTATGAACGAGTGAACATTTAATGTTGATACTGGTTTACAAATGAGTGGAAAATGTGTGATACCTATTAAAATATTTAATTATTTCTTAAATGGTTTTTGTAAAAAGAATTTTTTTAATTGATTAATTATATTTATTTACGAAATTTATTTGAAAGTGTACTTTAATCTTGAGGGACTGTATTTCTGATTATATGGTAACAGTATCTAATCAGTTTACACCTGGCTGATTCTCTTTGTTTTCTTAAGAAGCAAGCTATCACTAATTAAGTGATAGGTATAGAAAACATTCTACCTGTAAATAATAAAGACTATTTTACCTTCTAATCTAATGGCTTCAGTCATTGAAATGAGAATAATGAATTCATGTATTTATTCCTCAAATTTTAACTTATTTTCAAAATTAGACTCTTTTACAGAAAATTGTAAATGTACCTATATATACAAAATTTAAATCATTCTCATTCTTTTCTTCATGCATTTAGAATATAAGAATTACTTGGCTAAAACTGTTTTGCATAAACTAGAAATCATAAAATTATAAAAACTAAAAAAAGTTTATTGAAAAAGTGGATTTTATAGGCAGGTTGAGGAGTCATTTGGGACTAAAAAGGGTGGACTCTATTCACATCAGACAGGTGGACTTTATATACAGGGTCATTATATAGTAAAATCCATTGGGGATACTTCAGACCGGTTGCTATAGACAGGTGGAATTTATACAGAGGTGGACTCTAAAGCAGGTTATACTGTATTATAAACCTTAAATAATAATCTACAGTACTATCATAACCTGGCTTGTAAGTTCCAGTTTATATTTTGCTTCTGGATTCTGATTCGGACATGGATAAGTATGTTTGTTTTTAATTATAATGCATCGCGTTTCGAAGTACAGGTTTCATTCAGTAGACCCAGTGATCAGAAATTAAAATTTTCCTTGAAACAGAGATATTACGGTAAAACTTATATAACTAACTATCGCATGATTTGACAAGGTAAGATGTTTATCTTATTCATGAACTTAAGTTTATATGCAGATATCACTTTTATATTACTATTATAAACCTTAAATAATAACCTACAGTAATATCATAACCTGGCTTGTAAGTTCCAGTTTATATTTTGCTTCTGGATTCTAATTCGGACATGGATAAGTATGTTTGTTTTTAATTATAATACATCGCGTTTCGAAGTACAGGTTTCATTCAGTAGACCCGGTGATCAGAAATTAAAATTTTCCTTGAAACAGAGATCTTACGGTAAAACTTTATTATATAACTAACTATCGCATGATTATTGAATCTGTTCAAACAAATATTTACAACGCAGTTAAAATAACAAACGTGATAAGATAATAATGGCAACGAGTTTTATTTAAATCATATGAGTTTTAATTTACATCACCCATGTAAAATAAGGTAGTTATTATTACTTATCAGTCATGACTCATTGCTCAGTGTTATTATAATTTATTTCTAATTTATTTATGATTTCTTGTTCAGGTGTCATTTGTTCCATCAGGTTGTTCAATAAAAAGAAAAATATATGCAATAAGAAACGTGTACTTGAAAAAAACAACAAAAGAAAAATATAGACCTTATCTTACCAAAACATAAAATAACAACCCGTATTAACATTGCCATCTATTTATTATATAACGTTTAAAACCGGTTGTAACATTAGACTGAAAATTTAACAAAAAAAATTTAAGACACAATTCAACTAAATCTTAGTTTTTTTCGTTTATTAGGTATTTGTCTTGAAAAATGTATTTTTGTATTTTTCCGTAAATTTTCAAGAAATTCCAAGAAAAATGGTTTTCAAGAAAAACAAGTTCAATACACGTATAAAGATGGTTGAGTTTCTACTTTTAATAAAACTTGACAATATGGTTATAATTAAAAAAAAAACTGGATATTTGAACGATTCAGCAAACCTTAGTTTTAAAAAATAATAAGCAGATAATTTCGATTACCAATGTTATAAAAAAACAAACGTACTAAGCCATGTCCGAATCACAATCCAGATGCAAAGTAAAAACTTTGGAACTGACAAGTCGGGTTAGATACGTAAACTTTCACCAGGGAAGTGAGGCCGGGTGCTCACGAAGGGTAAGCATTCCCTGTTTAGCTAGCTACACTCGCCACGTGTGTAATCAAAAGTGTGTGAAAGGAACAAGGAACTATGGGACGTCAAATATATCGTTGGCTATCGTGGACACAGCGACATCAAACTTATCAACAATACTGTGATGACGGCCATGAAACTTTTTGAGGGCCTTGTCTTGCAATATCTCCGAGTCATCAATTAATTTGCAAGCAACTTGCTTCGTTGTACAAAGTCCCCATAGTTGGAACAAACTCTACCATAGCGTATTTATTGATAAACAAATACACTATAAGCAGGAAAAGCAGGTAGATTCTGCATAGAAAAGGAAAGTTGTCAATAGGAACATTGTCATCACGTTTGTCATAGAGTTTCAAATGTAGCCTTTTGTGAACGATATCCCCGAGGATGTATATGTAGTCCACCGGCAGCCCGACATTTTTAATTAGTACTAAACATGTTTTAATTGTGGAAAACCAATGTGAAAAAGAAACTTACTGTATTTGACCAAATCCACTTTTAGCAAAAATTTGAACGATTAAGATAGATAAGTTTTTGAGAAATTTCTAGATTTTTATGAAGCATACAATTTCTAATAACTATCTGATAATACTATTGCCTCCTTGCCTCATGTCTTAGCGATAACCTCGAGGATGTTAAAATCAGACAACGGCATTGTAATCGATCTTATTGTTTTGTTTTTCAGAAGATTACTTACAACTTAAAGAATTATGGCGACAAATATCAAAGTCCAGATTGAATTTGATCAAAATGCACAAAAACATTTTATCAGCTGTTCAAAGAATGGAAATAATCTATATTTCCATGTATCAATTACATCACCACTTATTGGAGTGGATGAAGAACTTGCTGTATCCGACGAATGGCAAGCGAAACTTGTAAAACAAACTAGTAAAGCAAATCAGCCATTTCTCTTCAAAATCTGCTCACCTAGTAATAACAAAAAGGTATTTATTATTCATATATTTTTGTCCTTTTTTATTCTTTTCATTCATTTCACTATTGGGACATTTAAAGGCTACCATTCGCTATAATTATCAGATTGATGCCGACTGGACTGACCAGCTGCATAATTCTCCTAATTTCTTAACAACTATCCGACTAACTTAATTTACTAAATTATCTCATCACATGCTGGAAATAAAACACAGAAGAAGTATAAAAATGGATAAATCCATCAGAGTATCAATATTTAATATGAATGATGTGACAACTATTTAATATTTTATCAAATCCACTTAGAAATTTCTAAATTATCTTTATAAGAGCAACTTATACTCTGTGGTTCTGTTGTAGGGTGCTTCGGAAAACCATGTTATCACTTTGGAATGTCGGATCACGAGTCAAAACAGATGTAAGGTAAGACTTACAAAGTTTAAAAGCAGAATTGTGGATTCTTTTCATATAAATGCCTACGAAGTGGTGATTCCTAATTTTTTCTCATTGAAAGGAGAACTTATGATTTTTACAAAAGCCGACATTAGAATACAGGCCATTGTACAATGTCCTAAAATAACTTTGGAAAGTAAAAATGGAAACATAACTGTTACATCAGAGGGGACAGTAAGAACTGCATCAATTTTACTCAATAGTAATTCCAACACATCAAAAATCGATGGTATCATATGCGGCCTTTCAGAAAGTTTCTGGGAGAGCAAGAATAAGAACTATCCAATCCAGAGCCATTCTACAGATGCAGATACAATTTTGTCTTCTGAAAACAATAACATAAAAAACATTCCTCTTAAGGTTGATGTTGTTGGGAATCTTCACATTGGGACTGATGGGAGAATCGGTTGTGGACGGAATAAGCTTTCCAATAGTCTAGTTACATTTCTTCAAACAACGGTAAAAGGAAATATATACAATTTTGGCATCATAACAGCTTCTATTCAGATTGATTTGGAAGCAGAGAATGTACTCTCGGGAAGATATTGTAAGGACGATACAGTACAGCGATATTACGATACAATAAGAGAATTATATGGATTACTTAATGATATAGAGGATTTTCAAATCGACCCAACAACTTCCAACCTGATCATGGCCGTAAAGAACCAGAATCCAGAAATTGTTGCGTCTTTATTGCAAATTGGAATGGATCCTTTGTCACCTGCATTTAAAAATGGAAAGACAGCTAAGGACCTGGCTTCCAGAGAACTATGGAAAATATTCAAACCTAACACAGAGAAAGACACACATGACACACATTTTGGACATAAAAGGGATCGTCCAGACATAGTTCACTCTTTGATTAGAGCCTGGGACAAACGATCAGGTTCCATTATTTCCCGAAAAATCCAATGCAGGTTAGAAGGCGACATAGAAGACTGCTCACAACTATTAGGTCTTGAAGAGGTCAACTTTGATGTAAGTGGTGACATAATAGTTGAAGAAGATTCAATTTGGACTTCTGGGACCGTCACAGGGAAATGTGGAGGTAGTCTTACTTTTCATGGAAAGACCAAACTTCGACGATTTGAAAACATGACAGTTGGAAAAACATGCCACATTAAAGATACTGGAATGGTATTATTAGTTGAAGGAGGTACACTTGTGGTCAAAAAGTTGTTTAAAAATAATAGTGTTTTCTTCGTATGCAGTAAAGATACTACAAGCCAGTTACATGTGACAACTGATGTACTTGAGCAAACCGAAAATGCTACCATGGGAACGAACAGTAGGCTACAAGTAACAGTGTTGGCAGATACAACTAACTGGGAGGGGAACATTAATGGAAAGTATCTGTGTTTCGATGTTCGAGCTAAAGTACAAGCCGATTGCAATATTGAATCATTTAACTTATGTTTAATAAAGATAATGGAAGGAAGAAGTGGTCTAGGGCAGTTTATCTTAGGGCAGAGAGGACTAATGAAAGTCAAAGAAGGTGAATTTGTCGCAGTAAAAGAAAATGTCGAATCTCGAAAATTTGCTGACATTTTAGTTGCCGGGAAAATATCTTCTAGAGGTATTCGTGCTCCAAATGTGAACATAGATTTGTTGGATGATTCGTTCGTGGAAATTTCACCCGATGCCCATTGCTTTATAAAAGAGTTGAAAACACGACGAACATCAAAGGTTCACTTTATTGTCAACGAAGAATGCAACACTATCGTCTGCAAGTTTGTTTATTGGTCCCACTTTGGAGAAATGATAGTAAAGAAAATGTCTCCTGTTTCATGTCTTATGAACATAGAAGCTTCGAATATATTACAGAACGGAAAGATTGAAAATTGCGACAAGATGAATCTAACCATACACGAGGATTTGATCAATACAAAACAGATAATAGTCGAAAAAGAATTAAACATCAAAGGACCAGGGAACATTTCTAATGGATATGGGTCTGTTATAAAATGCGAACATGGATCAGTGAAAATGGAACAAGTAGGAAGAGTCAATTTATGTCCTAGTTCTGAACTTGAAGGAAAAGAAATTATAGTTTGTACAAATCTATCAAAAAAACCGCCAACACGAAATGGGATTTTAAGAACAAAGGCAAAATAACTTCCGAGGAAAAGATTGATATTACAGCATGGAATATTTTCAACAAATCAGGAGAAATTTGTAGTAGAAATTCAGGAATTAATATGAGGTGGATGACCCAAGACAGAACTTGCCTCGACGGAATAGTTACATCTCCAGGACGAATTGCTATATTTGCAGAGAATGGAAAACATCTCCACTTTAAGTGTACAGGAGGTAGTACACAATGCCAAAGTAACAATGATTTTAAGGTTCCAAAAGATGGACTTATAATATGTTGTCCGAATGGAGATGTATTGATTGACAGTGAAATTCATGGAGAGGCGTCAAAACTAGCGATATACTCAAAGAAAGGGATCTTATTTTCCAAAAATGCCAATCTTTCAGTCTTGCATTTCCAAACAGAAACAACCAAACCAACTATGACAGACACCGAAAGCAATGACACTACATCATCATGGATCAGTATTACAGATTATGGCCTTGAAGCAAACACAATAAATGAAAAAGATGACAGTTTTGGAATCAGAGAGGCAAACTCCTCAGTACGGCTGATCAGGAATAGTGTTATTAAGGTGAATGAAACCATTTTACAATCCAATGACAGTGAATCCAACACCTTTTTGAAAACATATGATTCCAGCAAATTTATTAGCACAAATACCATTCTTGCTGATTGTACAACGTACGTTGATGGTTCTTTCGAATTTTTAGGCCATTGCACGATCCAAGCAAATGTGATTAAGTTTGTGAGAAAATCACAATGTATGATGTCTCAAGATGTACCTCAAAATCGGGCTGTATTGAGCATTCGAGGAAATGATCTATCATTTGCTGGAAAATTAATACCAAACAATTGTCTTTCCAAAATTGAGATCTCAGCCAAAAACATAGATGTATCGGGACTAATTAAAGCTGAAGGACCATTATACCTACATAACGCCAAAGATATTAGGATTCAGGGTGCACAGATGTTTTGCCATGGACTTTTCTGCCTCCAAAACAAAAACCAGTCTGGCTATACAGATTGTTACACCTCATTAACATTACTGAGTGGATTCGTAAGTGCGAAAGGTTCAGTGAAGTGTGATGTCAAAGATTTCACTATGAATAATATGTCCACCATTAAAGTCCAAACAAAGACGGATAATTGTATAATCAATGCAACAACGTCAGCCAATGTTTCCGGAACATTTGAATGTACAGGTCACGGTATATTTCAACTCCATTGTGGTGAAAACCTTATCATGGAAGAAGTCATGTTAAACGTCACAATGTCGACATGTTCACTGAGGGCTCGAAACACATTCAGGACAGACAATAAGTCCGTTTTACGATTCGGCGGACAATACGGTCAATTACTATTATATGAAATATCAAGGAACAAATATACAACAAAAATTGAGCTTGCGGCTGAAAAAATAAATATTTCAGGGCAAATGGAATCTGGAGGACCATTATACCTTAATGATGCAACAGAAATAAAGATCGAAGCTGCACAAATATCTTGCCATGGACTTTCCTGTAAACAATCAGTCGGCAAAGATAATTACGCTATGGTATCATTACTTAGTGGATTGGTGAATGTGATTGGTCCAGTGGAGTGTTATGTCAAAGAGTTTAGCATGGATACACTGTCTTCTTTAAAAGTTCAAACAAAGGAGCACTGTGTAATCAATGCAACATCGTCTGCCAATGTTTCCGGAACATTTGAATGTACAGGTCACGGTATATTTCAACTCCATTGTGGTGAAAACCTTATCATGGAAGAAGTCATATTAAACATCACAATGCCGACAAGTTCATTGAGGGCTCGAAACACATTCAGGACAGACAATAATTCAGTTTTACAATTCGGCGGACAAATCGGTATATTGTCATTATCTGAAATATCAACAAAAATGGAATATACAGCAGAAATTGAGCTTGCGGCTGAAAAATAAATATTTCAGGGCAAATGGAAACTAGAGGACCGCTTTACCTTAATGATGCAACAGAAATAAAGATCGAGGCTGCACGAATATCTTGCCTCGGACTGTCTTGTACCAATAAAGATTACGCTACAGTATCATTACTTAGTGGGTTGGTCGATGTGATTGGTCCTGTGGAGTGTTATGTCAAAGAGTTTACCATGGATAGAAAGTCTATTCTTAAAATACAAACAGATGATGACAACATAATCAATGCCACACTGTCTATCGATGTTTCTGGGAAGTTTGAATGTAGCGGTCAAGGTAACATCTTACTGGAGTGTGGCGAAAATCTTATTTTAGAAGAGTCTGATTTTGAAATCTCGTTGACCAAATGCACACTGAAAGCTGTAAAATCCATTAAGACAAACAGAAACTCCGTTTTACAGTTCAATGGCGGGAAAATAGAATTGTCTACCGGTTCCGAAAATGATGAAAACGTAGATGGTGAAATATCACTATGTGGAAGTATATATTCCTCTACATGCGATTCAGATGCAAAAGCGTGTTTCGAAATCGAATGCAGAGTTTTACAGCTAACTGGTTCAAAAGTAGCAGGTTTTAAGTCAGTGGAACTATATGCAGCCTCCATAATCACAGATTTGAACAGTGGTATTAACAATGTAGGGACTGTAAAAATAGAAGCAGCAAGTATTGATGCCCAAGGCCAAATCAGTACAGTAGAACTATGGAGATAAAGGTTGATGATATATTAGTTCGTGGTCTTGTACAGGAGGTTTGTGATCTGAAAATAGATGCCGAACATACAGCTGTGAACTGTGGGACATTACATGCCAACCGTACCGGAATTTCTGCACCAGTTTTCTTAAATTGTCCAGAAAGTGAATGGGAATTCATTGTGACTAATTACCAACATGGTAAATCAAAAGAATGATCGTTGAAGGGCTTTTATGTATAATTGTAGGTTCTTTTGTTCAGGGTACAAAAAAATAAATATCAGTGATGCGTTTCGACTTTTCAAGCAAGACATCGACAAAATTACCCAATGCAGACGATCTCAGTAATTGGAAAAAGGTGGTAGATTCTTCACTTTGCAGTTTATCTAATTCGGACCAATCGGATATCCACAACATAGTCAAAGAAGCATTACAAATACCACAGGTTGTGTGTCAGCTTGGTGTAGGGAGTCATTTATGTAAGGATATTGTCAAAATCACAGAAGGAATTCAAAAGCAAGGGCTAGGTGCAGTTCAGTTACAAGACATTGTAAGTTGTCTAAACAAAGCCCACACAGAATATACCAAAATAAGTACCTTACAAATATGTATTCAAGTTATACCAAAAAAATTGAAAAAAATCAAGAACGCCGCAAAAACTGCTGGGAAGAAGATTATGGAAACCATATTTGGTCGTAATTCGTTCACTAGCACACTTGAATTTAAGAAGAATGATGACGGCAAAGAATCAATTGAGTCACAGTCGTTTTGTTTCTTTGGCGAAAACACTGATGTTACAACTGGACAATTTGTATCAAAATCGCTCGTTCTCGGTGGTGATAAAGGTATCTGGAAAAACGAAGGAGTATTTGAAAGTTGTGGTGACATTATCATTTCAGCAAAATTTATAGAGCATGGTGACAAACAGAAGAGACTCATGCGGTCCCTACATGGATGCATACAAATGCAAGCTGATAAAGTAATTGCAAAGGGACTGGAAGGTAAATCACTACATGTCAAATCTGCTGAGGGCGTAAAATTAGAATCAGTGGATGTTAAAGAGAATGCCGTGGTAGAATGTGACAGTGGAAAAGCTACTATCAAAGACATTAAAGCGGACAACTTGCATATGGATGGAAATGCAAATGTAGATTTAAAAAGAGCAAGTGTAAATGACAACATCGATATTACAGGCAACAAAGTGGAAGCGAAAGATGTCTCATGTAAAGATATGTCAGCAACTGCTGAAAAAAACGTCGATATTGGTGATTTTAAGATCGAAAATAACCTTTCAGTCGAATCAAAATCGGGAAATATCAAGTCAATTCAAAGATCAAAGCTGGCAAAGCAGAACTAGTCGCAGAAAAGGGTAAAATTTCTCTAAAGAACAAACACGGAGAAGCAAACCACGAACTGCAACAACTCATCATGAAGACAAAACGATTCGACGATGTTCAAGAAATGTTAAGTAAAACAGGAGTTTATCAGGACCTTAAAATAGCAGAAGAAATGGACCTCGCTGTCTCTGAACAAAGTGTTATACTTGCAAACATGGACAAGATAGATTTTACTCTGAAATTGAATGCTAGAGATATTGACGTACAGGGCAATGTTGAATCAAGTAAAAGCGTGCATTTAACCGCTTCGGATGGAAGTCTCAAAGTCAGAGAAAATGTCCGGGTAAGCGGTAAAGAAGATGTAAGCTTAAAAGCAAAATATAATGTCAGTCTTGAGGAGGATGCATATGTCGAAGGCGACTATGTCTTGTTGAGTCGGAAAATAGTTCAGTGTCATGTACTGCTAGCACAATCAAAGCAGGCAATTCTGTTGCAATGAAGGCAAAAGAGGACATCAATATTCAATCAACGAATGGTAATGGACCTGCAAAGAAAAGCAACATAATAGCAGGGAAAGGTTCACCAGACTCACCTTCAGTTAATCTAGAGTCGGGCAGAGACGTGAATATATACGCATCTGGTATAAAAAGTGAAGGAGAAAATAAAATCAAAGCTGCTAGAGATATCAATATCACAGGACACACATATCAAACACGTTCCACTGTGAAAAAGAAAAAATATTTGGGTCTAATGACTGAAACTACAACAACGACAACAACACATGTAGATAAAGCTGAAATATCAGGGCATAAAAATAGTTTTATCGCTGGTGGAAATTTTACAAGTTCAGCAGGGAAACTGAGATCGGAGTCTGGACAGACCATACATGCTAAAGGCAAAGTTACAATGAAAGATATCGTAGGTAAAACAATTGAAGACAAATCAACCGACGTTTTAGGTGGTTTTTTGTATCATAGAAATGACCACAGTGAGTCTGAACAGTCCCATGGAACATTGGTTGAAGACACTTCTTCCATGGCAAACACTACAATTATCTCTGATACTTCAGATATAGAATGGACCGGAAGTTCAATAAAATCATCTGGGGGAGTACACGAGGAAGCAAAAATGGGTAGGGTTGTACACAAATCAAGAATTCTAACGAACAAAAAGAGCACAACAGAGTTAGGGTTTTTTACTTCAAGCTCCTCTGGTGAGACTGACAAAACAGTAGGATATGGCTTTCACTATTCAGATCAGTCTAATCAAAGTGTGAGCGGGGACTCTATGGATGTAGGCAAATACTCTGTCAAAGCAAATGAATTCAGCGCATTGAACGCTTTCGGTGTTAAAGTCGATGGTGACATGACATTAGATGTAAAGGAATTCCATTTCCAAGGCGCAGAATTGTTATCTTCAAAGAATAGTTTTGACTTAAAAATAGAACTGGATAAAACAACATTACAAGCCAGTGCAAACTATAGTCACGGAAATGGAAGTACAGTTCAGCATCAAGCGTTGAACGTTGGTGGAAAACTGAAAATCCAAAATGCACAAAAGGGAGTTTTTGATTGTAGTCAAGCAGATATTGGGGAAATCGAAGGCGCAGTTGAAAACTTGGATATTATTTCAAGGACAGACAAAGAAAATGGGTTCAACATAGGATGTACAGTTGGTGTAGATGTTGTGACAAGAAAACCAGAAGGTGGCCTATCGGGGGGCATAAGTCACTCAGAGGTTGTTTCTTCACAAACAACTTTAAACGTTAGAGGCAGTAGCAAACAATTTGAAGTGGGTACATTAAAGATGAAAGGTGCTGTAATAACATTCGATGATGATGTACACAATTTTGCAAAAGAGATTATCACAGAAGATGTCAAGGAAACGGAAAGTAATTTTGACATTCAGTTTTCAATCAGTAGACCTAAAAAATTAACAAAAGGTTCAAAGACGTTAAGTCTGTCGGTAAACCACAAGGATGGCAAGATAAAATCTTGCATAGCATCTCGGCATGGAAAAGTTGATGACAAAATGAAACAGAGGGTTAATACAGATATTGACAAATGCCGGGAAGTAAATAGGGAGTTTTCTTTTTCCATTAAACATACTTTTAAAGGAAAACTGTCAAAAAATCTTGCTGAAATAGGAAAGAAAATAGCAAAATCAGCTGGGGAAGAAATTGCCGTTGCATGTCTTGAAGAAGTATCAAAAGAATTAGGTTTACCAATGGATATTTTGAAATCAATTATAGATATTGCACAAGGACAAAACCCTCTAGAGAATGCGTTTGATTATGCGCTCAAACAGATTGGCAAATGCGTTATACCTGATCATCTTCTAGAAGCATTACAAGATTTGTTGACAAATGGCAATCCTCTTAAGATTATTGTTTGGATTGGTAGTAAAACAAATATACATTCTGACATTATTGAAGCCATCCTTGAGGTGTTGCAAAGCGGAACTATCACAAACACTGTCGTTATCAAAGTTATCAAGACAGCTGCGTGCTATATCGAATTTCCAAAGGAAATAGTATCTATAGTTATAGATTTACTCAAATGTACCAACCAAAAAGGAAATATCAAAGACTCATTAGCCAAATTCCTGAAGTCTAAAGATGGACAGAAGAGCATTGAAAATGTCGCCAAATGGACTTGTGGAAAAGCAAACATACCACCTGAGTTAGTTGAAAATACACTAGAAATAGTGTTTCGTGGTCAAGTCACAAATGCAGCAATTGTCAATATTATACAGACGGCTGCTTGTTACTTCAAATTCCCAAATGAAATTGTAACCGTTGTTGTACAGTTATTACAATGTTGCTGCAAACAAGGAAATGTTAAAGACTCTACAATGAGCGTATTAAAATCAAAAGCAGGACAGAAGAGTATCAAGGATTTAGCAAAATTGCTTGATGTTCCTGTTGAAATAACAGATTTAATACTAGACATAATGAGTCAGCCAGACGCTGTGGCCGTTGGGCAAGTCATGCTCCAGTTTGTAGCATCTAAAACAAACATACCGTCCCATATAGTACCAGCAGTCATATCTGTTATGAAAGACCCTAACATTAAAACCATTGCTACCGTTATTTTTGGAACCGTATGCAAAGACAAGAATCTAATACAGACTTTAGGAAGCTCAATCGTTGATTGCAAGGATACTGAATCGGTATTAAGAGAAATGTTCAGGGTAACTGCACAACATTTTGGAATCTCTAGAAATATTATAGACAAAATCCAAAAGATTTTACAAGGAAAGTGTCAACCAGACATACAAACGGGAATTGACTTTCTCAGAAATCTGTCCGACATCATGAAGAGAGGGGAAGCCAGAAATCCAAAGTTGGAACAAGTTCTTTCAATCATACAGAATTGTTTCAAAAACTACGAGAAATTTTCAGCTATTTTTGCAAACTGTTTGCGTCATGGTTTCTCGATTTCTGCCTGTTTCCCTATTTTCGAGTTAATATTGGAGTTAGTTGGTGTGGAAAAAGAAGTGTGTGAGAGTTTAAAGTCCATTTTAGTTGACAAGAATTTAACAGCACTGAAGCGATGGTTACCAGTAATAAGAGAAGTTGACACCGACACCCTTTTTCTTGTAGCTAAAGATATCATCAATGGGAGCAACATCAAAGATATTTGTATCACACTATTAACTGTACAAGCAAAGAAACTGAAACTAACAGATGATGTTACAGCAGATTTAGTACACATTATCAATGGCAATAAACCTCAACGGTATTTTAGAGCAGCAGAGGAAATTGTTTCATCTGGTAAGGACGATCAGTTAAGGGGATTCCTTCGTGACAAACTGTCATTACTGCCTCATCAAATTACTCCAGTAATTCAAGTCCTGAATTGTTGCTTAGGCAATAAAACCAAGCATGTTGAATTGTTTGTTTTCCTTTCGACAAACATAGGAGTTCCAGGAGGGCTAACTACTGGGATCAAAGAATGGGTACACGGAGGGCATCCGGATGATTTGGCAGACTGGATTGAAGAGAAAACAGGTCTGGAAAAGCCTGTCACAATTGAATTCATGAGGCTTTGTTCTGGAGGATATACCAGTGAAACGATAATAGAATTTATGTTCTCGTGTTAAAAAGTCTTGGCCTTTTGAAAATAGTTGAAAGCCTTCGACCAATTGTTCTGTCACACAGGTGCTTGGAATTGAAGGAGAAACCCGCTTTGATTTACACGATCATTATCGAGGTGGTGTCACCACATATCAAGGAAATAGCTAAGTATACTAGAATACCCTCTGAGACCATTGAGAAATTACTTAGTTTTAGTGCTCCAAAAGAACAGTGCCTTGCTGTCTTGGGGTTGATATGTGAAAAAGTAGGAATATCAAAGGATGTTTTCGATAAATTCACAGCATTTATAGTAGACAAGGACGTTGATCCTCTCGCAGATTTGATTGCCAGGAAGACTGAGATGGATTCAAGTTTAGTCAAAGCGATTTTATATGAAGTTCGCAATACCAAAAGCGTTAAAAGTTTGATTAAAGATTCCAATGTGTTTACTAAAACACGTTGGGTTGTCAGGAGAATCAATTTTCTTGGTACAGCAGTTATTGTCTGGAAAAATGCCCAAAGGTGCCAAATCTAGATTGTTGAAAGCTGTTATTGAAGACATCATGAAATCAGAATTCGGACAAAAAATTATACAGAAGATATTTGGTCAAGCAGACAATCAGGGAATGACAGATGTGTTTGTGTCATCAGTACAATCAATACTAACTTCCGACACTCCGTTAGAAGCTGTATGTTTAAGTATAGAATTGTTATCGGAACCAATCGGCATTCCTAAGGATCTTTGCAAAGGAATTTCAAAACTTGTCTTACGCAATGACTCTTCAACTCTAATTCCGTATTTAGCCAAAAGCACAGGGTACCACACCATTCCATGGATACAGACACTTATCGAAACTATTCTCAATTATGACAATACGTCAGATGCACTGCAACAGACTTCATCGCTGTTAATGACAGAAATTGGATTTAGTTCAAAAAGTGTCGACTGTGTTTTGAAAGTTTATGAGGGGAATTGTCAGCCTCTTTTCATCCTTACGTCATTGCTTTTTGTGATGGCAGATATCGTAAAGATATGTCAACCCTCGGGCGTTGAGGAGTCGTCGTTTCTACTCGACAACAGTTATCTTCTTGCTGTAGAACGTAGTTTGGCAGATAGTCATGACAATCCGGATACCTTGGTCCTCCATCTAATAAGTCTCTTTTTGAACATCACCGGAATAGATCGTTCTGTTTTACGTGAACTTGAATCGTTTATTTCCTCCGGTAACTGTGAATCTTTTATAACACAGATATGCAACCATCACAATGTTGACCACGAATTAACATCAGTGATTATTAGCATGTTTTCATCAGAAATATCCAACAAACAAAAGTTACAGAAAGTAGCCATTTTTAGTATCCAGCGGTGCAGATTTCCAAAATCTGTCGCTGAAAATATTATAGATATTATACAAGGAAATACAGTCAACAAAACAGCATTACTGCAAGAACTAGGACACTCCTCCTGTTGTGGTGATATAGCATCAGACGTAGTTCAAATCTTAGAAGAAATATCAGATTTCGGACATACAAACAGAGGACTTGTTGAAACTGATATCCGTTATTCAAGTTCCTATATACCAAGCACCTTTGTCAATGCTCTGGTTACATACGTTTATCAAGGGGAATTGGAACCACTTGCAAAATGGATTAGCGAATACGTTCAAATTGATACAGATATAATCAATGCATTTCTTGAAGCTGTTTTTCATAAAACAGGCAAACAGCGTATAATAGAAATCATAGCAGCCTTTGCAAAACTGACTGGCATGGAGGATAACATGGTAAAAGATTTAGGGTTATTTCTGGAAGGACAAGTATCTCTGCCTCGAGGACAATCTCTTCTGACAAAACTAGTTCGATTTATCCTGTCGCAAATTGCAAATATTGCTGCTGAAAAGGACTGCTTCCAAAACAAATCCTGGCTCCAACTAATCAAATTATCAACGGTGGCGACTTCAAAGAAAATGTCACATTAGTAGTGTCTTATTTTCTGCAGCAACTGGGGCTCCCAAAAGACCTTATTGAAGGTTGCTTTGCCTTTATTCAACACAGAAAAACTCAGGCGTTAGGTGAATGGGTAGCTAAAGCGACAGGTGCCGATAGAGCTCTTATCTTCAAGCTTCTGGAACCTTTTGAGGACAATGAAAATATTTTGTCTGGAATAAGACGTATTCCCAATCAAATCGTCAGGTATTTAGGAATGTCTGATCGGATGGTCAAATTAGTGGAGGATTTAGTTAATGGAAGGCGGCCTGAAGGAGATTTAAAATCCATAATACAAGATGCTACATTAGAGGTTTTAAGATCAAGGGTTACAACAATGGCAGTAGAACATTTGTCGGATAGGTTCCCAGTGATCAAACATTTACCAGGTATTATAGATTTGATCAGTGATATAACAAAGGCGGAAAATGTCGTCCAGATGGTGGTTGTTTGTGTCAGATATTTTGCTACCAAATTTGAAATTCCAGCCGAGATCGTTGAAGGGGGTATTGATTTGTTACAAAACAGAGATCCAACGAAGCTCGTCTCTTTATTGGCTCACAAAGTCGGAATTGATCAGCGTCCTTTGATGGTACTGTTAAAGGTTTTGACAAACCAGGAAATTATATCCTTCGCCTCTGATTTACTTAAAGGTGGCGGCCAGATTGGAAATGTAAAAGACACCACCGTAAAATTACTGAAATCAAAGGAAGGTCAGGTTACAATTACAGAATTCGCAAACGTGTTCGGTGTACCGACCCAAATTACAGACCTGATATTAAATGTTATAAATCAATCCGATGCATCAACAATTGGTCAGTCTGTTTTTAAATTTATTGCATACACAATTGGTTTACCTGGAAGCATAGTAGATGACATCATATCTGCTGTAAAGAATCCCACAATAATATCATTTGCTGTTGTATTTCTTGAACAAATATGTGACGACAGGAGTCTTATACAATCCCTAAGGAAATGCTCTCTTAATGAGTGTACGGATATTGAATCTGCAATTGGACAAATATTAAAGATAACTGCACAACATTTTGGAATGTCAAGTAAAGTTACTATATGGAGCAGATTTTACATGGGGAGTGTCAACTAGATTTCCAAATTGGATTGGAAATAGTAAAAGACCTGGTTAACATGGTCAAAAGAAGGGAATTCAAAAATACTAAACTGGACGAAGTACTTTCGGTAATGCAGAACACTTGCAAGCGCCTCGAACAATTTTCAAGCGTTTGTAGAAAGTTGACACAAACAGGTTTCTCCATTTCAGCCTTTGTTCCAATCGTACAGCTTATACTGGAAATGATTGGTGTGCCTAAGGAATTGTGTGATGGAATAAAGTCTGTTTTGATTGACAAAGATCTGACACCTTTTCAGCAATGGTTACCAAAAATCAAAGAACTGGAACCTAAAATATTAATACTTTTAGCAAATGATATCATGAATGGGAGAGGTCTCAAAGATATTTGTCTCACACTGTTAAGTGCGCAAACTGAGAAAATGAAACTGTCAGATGATGTTACAACAGAATTAAAACGCACGCTCCAGGGTAATGAGCCTTTGCAATGTTTGAAAGCAGCATATAAAATGTTTTTGTCTTGTGCTGAGGATATGTCAGAAGAGTTGCTTTGTGAGAAGTTAGGATTATCACCAAATCACATGGATAGTAAAGCTATACAAGTCCGACTGTTTACATTCCTGGCGACACATTTAGGAGTTCCACAAGAGATAACAAAAGGGATAGAAGAATGGATGGATGGGCGAAACTCTGAATACTTGGCAGGCTGGATTGACGAGAAAACTGGTTTGCAAAAATCTATCACAATTAAATTTATGAGACTTTGTTCTATTGACACTGTCAATGAAACAATGATATTAGAGTTCATGTTCTCTGTGTTAAATTGTCTTGGCCTTTCGAGAATAGCTGAAAGCCTTCGACCAATCGTTCTGGCAAAAAGGTGCCTAGAGAGGGATGAGATTGCGACTTTGATTTACAAGATCATTCATGAAATATTATCACCACATGTCATGGAAATATCTAAATATACCGGGCTTCCCATAGAGATCCTTGAGGAATTACTTAATTTCAGTTCTCCAAAAGACCAGTGCCTTGCTGTCCTTAGATTAGTTTGTCACAAAGCAGGAATACCTAAAGAACTTTTAAATGTAATTACAACATTTATTATAGACAAAGACGTTGAACCAATGGCAGATGTGATTGTTAGAAAGACTAAGATGAATTCGGTTTTAGTAAAAGCAATTTTATAAATTCGCAATACCAAAAGCATCAAAGGGCTGATCACAGAGCTTCCAATGTGTTTACTAAATCATATCGGCTTATCAAGAGAAACGATTGGATTTGTTCAACAGTTACTAACTGGGAAAATGCCTAAATGTACTAAAGTTGGACTGTTGAAAGCCATAATCGCAGACATTATGAAATCATCAGTTGGAAAACAATTATCTGATAACTTCCCGATTGTCGAACATTTACCAAGTGTAGTAGATTTGATCAGTGATATAACCAAGGCAGAAAGTTTGATTGGGCTAGTAGTCGTTTGTATAAGGTTTTTGGCTCCAAAATTAGAAATTCCCGCCGAGATTATGGAAGGGTTGGTTGTGTTGTTGCTAAGTAGAGATCCGGAAAAATTAGTCTCTTGGCTTGCATCTAAAATTGGAGTTGATAAGAAACTGTTGATGGCGATAACAAAAGCAATTGTTAATAAAGAAAAGCCATTTAACATTCTAAAATCGGTGGCAAAACTATTTGGCCTTCCAAAGAAGCTGTTATCTTGTTAGAGGAAATTATCAAAAACAAGAAAGGACCCGTGAAACCCCAAGGACAGAAAAAACAGCCCAGAAAAAAAGGTGGATCAAATGTTGCACGGAATATGATAAAAGTTGTTGCCTAGTGGAATTATATAATGTTATACTAGAACCTTAATTTCTGTAAAACTTAAGAGTCACAAATTAACGATTTGTGTTTTGTTTTCGACATTCATATGCATATAGACAAACAATTTTGACCTGTCCGCTTGACTTTTTATATGGAAAAGTCATATACAACAATCCACCCAACACATATGTAATGTTAGGATCTGCAGTTAATACATATATAATACATGTACACAAAACATCTGTGTTCCCTATACATAAATGTCCTAATTCATGAAAAATATTTAAGTTAAAGGTCAAGCAGAAAGGTCAATGTTGTTTGTCTATACAACTATAGGAAGGTTGTACCAGATTTGAGTCTACCGTGAAACAGAAATATGTATGTAATATTTTGGACTATTATACATTCAGGAGAATTACATCAATCAGTCTTAAGTCAAGCTCATCGTTCGGCTCAAGAAAACTGATTTAATCATCCCGTTGAACTTGGAAATGTTGGTCTGAAGTCCGACTTGCAAGTTATATTAAAATCTTTCCCCATCGATTAATAAAACTCGAGTCTGGTCTTACAAAATTTTGAAAGAAATTGGTATATTTATTTGATAAACCAATTGATTTTTACTTTAGTTGATTGATACATTTATATCGCTTCTATGAAGGATTGTGTGGGGTATTTTTCTATTTACATTTCGTGCATTTTATTCTTTTGACAAGATCTAGTACATTGTATACGTCTTTGGTAGGTCAATCTAGTTGGATTTAACACACGAACTTACACCAGTGAGGCAGGGTGCTCCGGAAGTGTAAGCACCTATCTGTCAACTGGTTATAAAGCATTTCAAATAGCCAGTTTCCATAAACCTTACAACTATTTATGGTGATAATAATCGCACAATTTGCTTTTGTTTATGAAATAAAATTCATATAATTAGAAATCAGTCAAAATAGTTTCACATATTTATTTGAATTTCTATTGCCATGAATTTAGCCCTTCCGGACAAGGCTAAAAAGTAAACTGTTATTTCGGATTTGTGTCACGAGATAAAAAATGTCATGTCAGATTTCAGTCGAATTTTGACTTAAGGCAGATATATGCAATCGTTCCTATGTATTTAGTATTTTAAACATACCTCCGTGTAATATAGTACAAATACTTTATGTCTTTTTATTTAGCTAATGTTTTGTTTTGTTTTAAATATTACACACAGACATCACATAAATATTGTATATAAATAAAAAAAAATGTTTTTTTCTATTTGAAATATTTGTATACATTGATTTTAAGTTGTTATAAACTAGCTTTTATCTTTTCAAAATGTTGAAATCATTTAATAATTCGTTTTGGATTCTAAATTCATTTATTTATTTTTTTTGCTTGTCTAAGAAGCTTGTATATAAGATTGTATGGTTTTTGAAATAGACTAAACATTAGATACAATACAAACCTGTCAAAAGTTTAAATTTTAAACGTTTAAGATAAAGTTATTGATTAGTGCTAAACCGGCTTGACAGCTTTCCTAAGTGGCTATTTATCTCTACTTTAGCTATAATTATCTCGGTCAGTCGGCAGCCGAACTTCGACTCAGACTTTTTGTTAGCTCGGAGGTGTTAAACATTAGACTGGCTTGTACTCCCTGTTTCAATGACAGACTTTGTATATATACAGTAGTGTGTAGCCAGATCTGGATTTATTCCAGTGTCTATTGTACTTATCTTGCAATTTAATGTCTGACATACATTTCAAATTATTTGGCTGAAGATTTCATCTTAAAATAGATTTAAAATAGAATTTTTATTTAACTGTTGCAATTCCTAAAGGAGCAAAAGTCTAAAAAAAAATGTGTATAATATGAGAAAGAATTTTTAAATACATAACTACATAATGTACATATAATAGTTTTTGTTGAGTTTTTTGTTATGTTTGTTTATCAAGCATAGGCAATCAACATTGACCTTTCTGCTTGACCTTTCACTTGAAATATTACCCCATGGGTTGTGTTAGTATTCACAGTTAATACATCAACAATGGAAGTTTCCCAGTGATGTAGGCCAAAAATCACAAACACTTCTGGTCGAAACACATAAATATACTTGTCCATAATAAATATTTAAATTAAGGGTTAAGCGGACAGGTCAATGTTGTTTGTTTACATGCAATGTTTAAATCAAAGATAATAAATATATATAAGCAATGATTGATAAGTAGGACCAATGTGCCTCATGTACACAATATGATTGTTATTGAGATATCTGTAATAACCCAACAATTAGTAATACATCTAGACTTAGCTTATACTTGTGGTTTTTAATTTTTTTTGTAATTTTACTATAAATGTGTGTGTGTGTGTGTGTGTGTTTGTGTGTGTGTGTGTGTGTGTGTGTGTGTGTGTTATCCGAGACTTACTTTTTTAAATGTTAAGAGTCATTTCTTTACGCAGTTTTCCAATTTTTGTTGTTTTCGTAGACATCCTGGTTAACATTTCGGCATATGAACATTTCGTTAATCAAGGAATGCATTTTTTCTCAAAACTACAAAAAATTTGACACATGATTTAATGGATTTCATTGATTTACAGTGATATAAATCAGCCAGTGTTTCAGAAAACATGTGCAAAAAGCCATAGTTGACACTACAAAATAAATTATTTTAATGAAAATTATTGGTTTACAGTATATAAATCAGAGTTTAAGAGAAGATGTGAAAAAGGCTATTTGATAAACTTTTCACACCATAATTTAATTATGTGTCCTGTACATAAGATCAATGCCATTTAATTGATTTGTTTTTAATTTTCTGAATTAAATATTTAAAAATTTTAATATGACAAATGATTTTTTAAAAAAATATTTTATTCAGATTTTTTTTAATATTTCTATTAGAAATCCTTGTATATAGATAATGATGTTTTAAATGTGTCTTGTAGACCAATTAAGGCTGAAATATATGAGTATTTCAAATACGTTGTATTATAAATAAATTAATAGATTGTGTCATTTTAATAAACATGTACTTTTTATTGATTATCCACGATCTGGTGGGCGGTGGCAAATAAATTTTGATTTGGCCCTATAATAGTATTATAGCAACAAATCTCAACATTTACTCCATTGTTCCATTTACTCAGAGTCAAATTTTGAGTTGAGACCGATTAGTGCAATGGGATTGTTGAGTCTTCTGTTAAAATTAAATTTTTGCTGTATTTATTTCTATGTTCTAAAGGAATGAATTGACATCAAAGAAGGCGTAGCTGTTTGCTCTTATGGGGTGAATGACGTTGTTCTGTTTAATGACAAAAACAGTGGATGAGAAATGTAAACTAGCATTTTTGTATCGCTAATTATATGCAGAAATACCAACAATTATTATTGTAAATATAAGAAATAACTTTCGTTTTGTTCTGGTTTACTGAATATTATAAACAAGATTTTTGAAATGTGTGACAGACACAATACAGTCGTAAACGATCCAGTGTCCGTCGATAATTCACCGGCCTAAAGCTTTAATACTTTGCCATCAGATCGTGAACAACCTTTCACAGTTTATTTTGTGTGTATTTTAATTATTTTTGTTGTTTTTTTTATTTTTAAGTTTTAGTTAATCTATAGATTCTAACCCGTTATATCCCATTGCTCCGTTAGCTTACCCAAATGGTTAATGAAATGAGATTAGGACAATAAAATTTAAAAGAAAACAGTTTTATAAACATAAAGCTTTGAATTTAATTTGATAATGGTAATTGTTTGCATTATTATTATTTTTTAAACTTTTTAAAATTAAAAACACATTGTACGTTACACAAATTTTCGTTAATCAGCTGGTTAAGCTAACGGATCATTGAACATGTAATCCGACGTCATCGATGTCATATAAAACTATTTGTATAAACACGTTTGTTACAAACTTTTTATATTTTGATTTTAATTTTAATATTTCAATACGAATTGTTTTATATATGCTTTTATCAATAATTTTAAAACTTTATATTTATATAAAGACTTAGGAAAAGGAGAGGGTTCCATTTTTCGATAATGCGAAAGAGGTACGGGGATTTTGGGTATGCTCCCCCAGACAATTTTTGAGATGTGGAATAAAATCTTAGCAAGTGATACGCATATAGATATAAGATCATGAACAGAAATAAAGAGGTTACGAGGAGGAACCCCCCTCTGGGTCCGCTACTGATTTACTATATGGCTTATTCGATGTTCTAAGTATTTTCTCTAACTTGTTTCTAAGGTGTGACGAAATTACAGAAAGGCACCAAGAGGACAAATGTTGTTTCTACTCTTAAGTGTCAGTGAAACGATCTACTATGATTATACCATTATAATTATTGTATTATGATATTAGACTGCACATTAAAGGATTAGTTTAGCATACAATTTTTTAGACGGCATTGTGAAATATTTGTTCGCAAATATTTCTATTTCATGATAGAGTATGACGTTTATAAAACGTTTATGTGAGCCAAAGATATTTTGCTGCGAAAATTTTATGTCACAATTAACAACTCTAAAACCATTAATATTCTTGGGATTTAATTACATGTTGTGTTTTTTGTGATTTTATAAAAAATATGATTTGCTAAAACGAAAATAGTGAAATTTAACCACCAACTTTCATGAATATTTGTGATTTTAAAATATTCCTTTTTGTTCATTAACCCACGAAAATAAGGAAACTTAACCACCAACTCCCACGAATATTTGTGATTTTACAATATTCCTTTTTGTTCATTAACCCACGAAAACAGTGAAACTTAACCACCAACTCCCACGAATATTTGTGATTTTACAATTTTTTTTTTTGTTCAATAACCCACGAAAATTGTGAAATTTAACCACCAACTCCCATGAATATTAATGATTTTACAATATTTTTTTTTATTCAATTACCAACGAAAATAGTGAAATTTAACTACCAACCCCCATAAAATAGTGAAATTTAACCACCAACTCCCATGAATATTTGTGATTTTACAATAATCCTTTTATAGTCTTATTTGAAATGCTAATTAATACCTTTATGTTTTTGATAATTTTTTTTTAATTTGAGTTAAAATATAGATTGAATATTACACATTAAAATAATGCCATAACTGCTTGTAAAGTCGCTGTAAATCAATTTGGTTTTTAATAAATATGATTTTTGATGTGTTAATTATTTATTTTTATTATTTTTGTTAAGAATACCCTAGAAATAGCATAGTCAAACTTGTCTATAAAGGCTACCTAAATGGCTTTCATGGGGAGGTGGTCTTTATCTAAAGGTTTTAATCAAATAAAAAAGAGCAATTGAGATAATTTTACTGACTTATAAAAGCAGATTATCCTTATATAGAGGTGGTCTTATGGCAGGTTCGACTGTATTGGCATATTATAATTGCCCGTTCGCTTGCTAAAGGTCAGTAGTTTCTTCGGGCACTACGGTTTTCTCCACAATCCCATGAACTGACCGCCTTGATATAAGTGAAATAATCTTAACTGGGCGTAAAAAAATTACTCCACTATTACTCTGCACTTAATTGAAGCTTGTCCATTTTCAATAAATTCTTAAAAGTTGATATAAGCTCGTATTTTACTGTTACCATGGTTACTTGATACACAACGTACTTATCACAAGTTTAAGAATCATCGAGGGTTCGAACCCCACCGGCGTCTGGCTAAGCCTTGAAAAAAGGTAGTGATTGTTCTTTTTCCAAGCACTCAGCATTAAGAAATGAAACCTATGGGTCCTTCGGGAAAGAGCTAAAACCGATGCCCAGTGTCACGACAGGAGTGACACGAAAAAATCTCTTGCACATTGCATTTTACCTATATTGTTGACTGACGTGAAACGTAAAGTTACGGTACAAAGTAATCACTGCAAACTGAGCTAAGATATGAGATTATCACTGCAAACTGGGCTAAAATACGGAATAATCACAACAAACTGAACTAAGGCACTGAGTTATCACTAGAAACAAATCTCTTAGGTAGAGGAAAATCACTACAAACTGACCTAAGATATGGGATTATCACTGCAAACTGAGCTAAAATACGGAGTAATCACTGTAAACTGAGCTAAGATACGGAATTATCAATGCAAACTGACCTAAGGTACGGAGTAATCACTACAAACTTAACTAAAATACGGAGCTATCACTAGAAACAAATCTAAGGTACGGAGAAATCATTGCAAACTGAGCTAAGGTACGGGGCAATCACTACAAACTGAGCTAAGGTACGGAGTTATCACTATAAACTCAACTAAAGTACGGCGTTATCACCAGAAACAAATCTAAGGTACGGAGTAATCACTACAAACAGAGTTAAGGTACGGAGTAATCATTGCAAACTGAGAAAAGACACGGAGTAATCACTGCAAACTTGGGTAAGGCACGTAGTAGAAACTGAAAACTTAGGTGAATAGAGATTAATCACAACGAACTGGGGTAAGGTAAAGAGTGATCACTGCAAACTGAACAACGGTACGGAGTTATCACTGCAAACTGAGATAAGGTACAGAAAAATCACTACAAACTGAGCTAAAGTACAGAGGTATCACTATAAACTGTGATGAGGTACGGAGTTATCACTACAAACTTAGCTAAAGTACAGAGTTATCACTACAAACTTAGCTAAGGTACGGAGTTATCACTACAAACTGAGATAAGGTAATGAGTTATCACTACAAACTTAGTTTAAGTACAGAGTTATCACTACAAACTTAGCTAAGGTACAGAGGTATCACTATAAACTGAGATAAGGTAAGGAGTTATCACTACAAACTTAGCTAAAGTACAGAGTTATCACTATAAACTGAGATAATACATGGATTTATCACTTCAAAATGGGGTTAGGCACGGGGTAAGCCCTACAAACTGGGCTAAGGTACGGATTTATCACTACAAACATTGGTTAAGTATAGAGTAATCATTACATACTGGGATCAAGTAAAGAGTGATCACTGGAAACTGAAGTAAGGTACGGTGTAATCACTACAAAGGGAGATAAGACACGGAGTTATTGCTACAAACTGAGCTGAGGCACGGAGTTATCACTACAAACTTGGGTTAGGTACGTGATAATCCCTACAAACTGGGCTAAGGTACGGAGTAATCACTACAAACTGAAGTAAGGTACGGAGTTATCACTACAAACTGGGGTTAGGTACGGAGTTATCGCTACAAACTGGGCTCAGGTAAGGAGTAATCACTACAAACTGAGCTAAGGTACGGAGTTTTCACTACAAAATGAGCTAAGTCACAGAGTAATTACTACAAACTGAGGTAAGTCACGGAGTTATCACTACAAACTGGTGTTAGGTACGTAGAAAACCCTACAAACTGAGGTAAGTCACGGAGTTATCACTAATAACTGGGGTAAGGTACGGAGTAATCCCTACAAACTGGGCTTAGGTACGGATTAATCACTACAAACCTGGGTTACGTAAAGAGTTATCACAACAAACTGGGGTTAGGTAAAGAGTTATCATTGCAAACTAAACTAAGATACGGAGTAATTACTACAAACAGGGGTTAGGTACGGAGTGGTCACTTCAGACTTGGGTTTGGTAAAGAGAGATCACTGCAAATTGTGCTAAGGTGCGGAGTTTTCACTACAAACTGAGGTAATGAGTAATCAATACAAGCATGGGTTAGGTACGGAGTTATCACTACAAGCTTGGGTTAGGTACGGAGTAACCCTACAAGCTGGGGTTAGTTCAGAGTAGTCACTACAAACTTAAGTTAGGTAAGAGTGATCACTACAAGCTTGGCTTAGGTACGGAGTTATCACTACAAGCTTGGGTTAGGTACGGAGTGATCACTACAAACTGGGGTTAGGTACGGACTAATCCGTTCAAGCTGGGGTTAAGAACGGAGTAGTCACTACAAAGTGGGTTAGTAAAGAGTAGTCACTACAAACTTAGGTTAGGTAAAGAGTAATCACTACAACTTGGGTAAGTTCGGAGTAGTCTCTACAACTGGGGTTATGTACGCAGTAGTCCCTACCCTACAACTGGGGTTATGTACCCAGTAGTCCCTACAAACTGGGGTTATGTACGCAGTAGTACTACAAACTGGGGTTAGGTACTGAGTAATCACTACAAATAGGGTTAGATACAGAATAATCCCTAAAAACTGAGCTTAGGTGCGCAGTAAGCCCTATAAAGGGGTAACGCAAAGAGTAATCACTACATACTGGGGTTAGGTAAAGAGTAATCACTACAATCATGGGTAAGATAAAGAGTGATCACTGCATTCTGGGGTTAGGTAAAAGACTGATCACTCCAAAGTGGGCTTAGGTACAAAGTAATCACTGCAAATTCAGATAAGGTACGGAGTTATTACTACAAACTGAGATATGGTTCGAAATAATTACTACAACTTGAACTAAGGTACAGAGTTATCACTAGAAACTGAGCTAAGGTACGGAGTTATGGATACAAACTGAGCTAGGTTACGGAGTTATCACTACAAACTGAGATAAGGTACGGAGTTATCACTAGGAGTTGAGCTAAGCTACGGAGGTATCACTACAAACTGAGCTTAGGTACGAAGTCATCACTACGACTTAAGCTTAGGTACGGAGTTATCACTACAAACTGAGCTGAGGTACGGATTTATCACTAAACTTAAGCTGAGGTACAGAGTTATCACAATAAACTGAGCTGAGGTACGGAGTTATCACTACAAACTAAGATAAGGTACGGAGTTATCACTACAAACTGAGATGAGGTACGGAGTTATCACTACAAACTGAGATAAGGTACGGAGTTATCACTACAAACTGAGATAAGGTACGGAGTAGTTACTTCTTACTGAGATTAGGTACGAAGTAATCACTACAAACTGAAATAAGGTACGGAGTTATTACAACAAACTGAGATAAGGTACGGAGTTATCACTACAAACTGGGCTAAGGTACGGAGTTATAACTACAAACTAAGATGAGGTACGGAGTTATAACTACGACTTAAGTTAAGGTACAGAGTTATCACTACAAACTGAGATAAGGTACGGAGTTATCACTACAAACTGAGATAAGGTACGGAGTAGTTACTTCTAACTGAGATGAGGTACGACGTAATCACTACAAACTGAGATAAGGTACGGAGTTATAACTACAAACTGAGATGAGGTACGGAGTTATCACTACAAACTGAGATAAGGTACGGAGTTATCACTACAAACTGAGCTGAGGTACGGAGTTATCACTACAAACTGAGATAAGGTACGGAGTAGTTACTTCTAACTGAGATGAGGTACGAAGTAATCACTACAAACTGAGATAAGGTACGGAGTTATCACTACAAACTGAGATGAGGTACGGAGTTATCACTACAAACTGAGATAAGGTACGGAGTTATCACTACAAACTGAGCTGAGGTACGAAGTTATCACTACAAACTGAGATAAGGTACGAAGTAATCACTACAAACTGAGATGAGGTACGGAGTTATCACTATAAACTGAGATAAGGTACGGAGTTATCACTACTAACTGAGCCTAGGTACGGAGTAATCACTACAAACTTAGCTAAGGTACGGAGTAATTACTACAAACTTAGCTAAGGTACGGAGTAATCACTACAAACTGTGATAAGCTACGGAGTAATCACTACAAACTTAGCTAAAGTACGGAGTTATCACTACAAACTTAGCTAAGGTACGGAGTAATCACTACAAACTGTGCTAAGGTACAAAGTAATCACTACGACATAAAGTAATCACTACGACATAAGCTAAGGTACGGAGTTATCACTTCAAACTGAGTTGAGGTACGGATTTATCACTTCAAACTGAGCTGAGGTACGGAGTTATCACTACAAACTGAGCTAAGGTACAAAGTAATCACTACGACATAAGCTAAGGTACGGAGTTATCACTACAAACTGAGCTAAGGTACAAAGTAATCACTACGACATAAGTTAAGGTAAGGAGTTATCATTACAAACTTAGCTAAGGTAAGGAGTTATCACTACAAACTGAGATAACGTACATAGTATTCACTACGAGTTGGGGTTAAGAAAAGAGTAATCAGTACAAACTGGGGTAAGGTACGAAGTAATCCTTACAAACTCGGGTAAGGTATAAAGGAGTAACTACAATCTTGGGTTAGGTAAAGAGTAATCAGTACAAACTGGGGTAAAGTACGGAGTAGTTACTACGACTTGGGGTTAAGAAAAGAGTTATCACTACAAACTAGGGTTAGGTACAGAGTAGTCCCTTCATACCGGGGTAAGTTACGGAGTAATTCTCTACAAACTGGGATTAGGTACGGAGTAATCACTACACATATTGTTAGGTACAGAATAATCCCTATAAACTGGGCAATAATCCCTAACGCAGGTTAGGTAAAGTAATCACTACATACTGGGTTTAGGTAAAGAGTAATCACTACAAACATGGGTAAGGTAAAGAATGATCACTGCAATCTGGGGTTAGGTAAAGACTGATCACTAGTAAGTGGGCTTAGGTACAAAATAATCACTGCAAACTGAGCTATGGTACGGAGTAATCACTACAAACTGAGCTAAGGTACAAAGTAATCACTACAAACTGAGCTGATGTACGAAGTTATCACTACATTATGAGCTATAGTACAGATTGATCATTACAAATTGAACTAAGGTACGGAGTAATGACTATAAACTGAGCTAAGGGACGGAGTTATTATTACAAACTAGGCTGAGGTACAGAATTACCATTAGAAACTGGGGTTAGGTAAGGAGTGACAAGTGAATGAATAGTTTAAGATGTTATTTTCATTTAGTTTTTTGGATGTTGGTATTTAATCGTAAAATACGTAATGCGCAATACTTTAATAAGCATCATAGTTCAATGAACAGTCTATTTGTTGCATAATATTTCTTAAATTCTCCAAGTCAAAAATTATTTAAAGATAACCACTAAATATGTACTTGTATTATAACGCGTGATATTTTATGTTAAAAACTGCAGTAGTTCAATCCAAAGGGTCACTGAAGTATTGATTTAGGTTGCACATCGGTGACGTAAATATAAAATTACAAACAAAATAGCCTTATAAATCAAAATATAATAATTGTAGGAAGCCCACATGCAAGTATATTTCTGGTTTAAATTGATATGTATCGTCTTGCATAATGCACCAATAATCTATATGGACTAATGTCAAAATTTATCACGTGATAGGTATTTTGAAGTTTTTTAATTTTAAGAAAATATAAATTTCTGGCTAGTGTGTTCTGTTTACTCAGTGAAACTTGAATATCGAACCATTACGCGTTTGTCATGTTAAAATGTAGGTTGGAGGACAAGGTAAGGCATATTATTAACTAATACCCTTATGTAGCCAAGTATTTTGTCGTTTCTCTGAGGAAATGTCATTTTATTTTTTGTTTTGAATTCTGAAAGTATCATTTAAATGATATATTTTAATAGAATGTTAAGAATCAACAAGGACATTCGGCAAGTTAATCATTTTATAGAGATCTAACGTCTTGACGCGGCTTATAATCGATGTATAGTGTGAATATTTTATTTTCAGACGCGATCAATGTGCTGACTAGAATCATATGCTTATAATTGCAACAATGTTTAAAATGATTTCGTATATAATGTTTTATATTTATTTTTTTACCTTTTTTATAGTTTTTTTTGCTAGAAGCAGAACATCTTAAATGATATTGATCATAGTTTTTAAATTTTTGTCATTATATAATCCAAGAAATCATAAAATAGAAAAGGAAAATGTTAACTCAACTAGTTACCATATAATTATTGTAATATGTGTCGTTAAGATAAAAGTTCGATTTTTTTTCAAAATAAATGGAAACAATTCCGTGACTTCTTAGAAAAAATCGCACAAAAGTATAGAATTACTGGAAGAAAAACAATTCTGCATCTAATAGTAATTGTATTGAGATCTGTTCAGGAAAAGGCTCGAGATAATTAAAAAAAATCAAATCAACAAAGAAAGCAATGACGCTAATTTTTTTTTGTAAATAGAATATGGTGGCAACACGTAAACAACTACATAAATCTATTATAGACCTCTCTCGAGGGGAACTGTTCTCCTATTGTTTTGTCTGGAGAGGTATATCGTCCGAGCCGATAGACGTCTCTAGACAACACTATAGGGGAACTTTTCCCGAGGGAGAGGTTAATTATATATTTATTACATCACATGTCTGTTTAAAAAAATCAAATTGTTTTTTATTTTATTTCTTTTTAAATAGAATAAGGTGGCAACACGTAAACAACTTCATTAATCTATTATGGACCTCTCTCGGGGTAAACTGTTCTCCTATTTTGTTGTCTGGAGAGGTATATTGTCCGAGCCGATAGACGAGGTCACTATTCCTCTCCAGAAAACACTATAGGGGAACTGTTCCCGAGGGAGAGGTTCATAATATATTTATTACATCACATGTCTTTGTTTAAATAATTTTCAAATTATCTCTTTATTTCATTAAACATCAACTGTAATAAATAATAAAATAAATAAATGAATAAATAAATAATAATAAATAAATAATAAATAAATAAATAAATAAATAAATAAATAAATAAATAAATAAATAAATAAAAATAAATAAATAAAAAATAAAGAACATTGAAACTACAATAAATCTCAACATTAATGCGTTTTCATACATATCTAAAAATAATATAGTATAGTCCCTAGCGTCAGGGATTAAATCTAGGTATAGTCCGATTGCTATGCGTTGTCAAGGACAGGTGATTTCTACATATAATAATATCGATGTAAGTAACCAATGATTCAACAAATTAACATGCAATGTACTAAACGTTATTAGAATTAAGTTAAATATACACATTGTCAGAATCCTCTTAATTAATGTCAACCTACCCGTTTCTATACAATGGATTATTATGTTCTATAGTGTTATGGACTATGTTGTGTTGTGCTGTATGTTGTGTTTTCTGTTGTGTAGTGTAGTGTTGTTGTTTGTGCCAATATTTGTGTTTACTCTGTGCTGTGTATTGTATTATACTTTTTGTTTTGTTGCAACACTGCTTATTGTGCTGTGTTGTATATTCTGTTGTGCAATATAATTTGTTTAAAGTTGTATTGCTTGGACATATATGTACTGTTGTATGTATTTTGTGTTATCTCTGTACGTTGTGTTGTGTTGAACTTTTTGCTGTGTTGTAATTATAGTGCGTTTTGATGTTTTGTTGTGTTGTGCTGTAGAATTACTTTGCCATGTTTTAGAGAAGGCCACAAAACGCCCTGACATATTTCATGTTTACACAAACATTGATCGGAACACCCGACCTCAATTTCCCTTCTGGATTTTTATTTATTTTGAGAATATGATTTGATAATCGATAGGTATGTTTGCTTTTGAATAGTTTTCATGTTTAATCTTTAGAGATGAAGGTGTTTTGTCTCCTTGTGTTGTGCATATTAATGTATGTTTAAAAAAGAATAAAAATATGTGTTTAAAAATCTTTAGAGATTGATTAATTCGATAAAACCTTTGAACTAAATATAAACTCATATAAAGAAGTCTTATTAACTAAAGCATACAACAATAACAATTGTACGAAGGGGTGGTCACAAACAGGTTCATCTTTAAAATATACATATTTCCGACATGAGTCATAAGATAGGTTTCATTTGTACCCAAGCTATATGAAAGGTATGTAAAGGGATAATGTAATCTTACTTATTCCAAGAATTCATAAATTTCTTGTAAGTCAGTTATATTCAGTCAGTTTAGACCGCAGCATTGCGTATCTATTGCATAGTTTAGGTACGATTTTTCGTAAATATTATTTATAATTTGAAACCAGGTATTTGGATTTTTTCTTAGGCACTGTCATGTATTTATGATAAATTGAATAAGGTTTTACACACCAGTCAATAATATTTCACTTATATCGAGGTGTCATAGGTGATGTAGCATAAATTTTGATCTTTGCCGTGTACCCAAAAAAACTAATTTGATGGTTTTTTTAAATATCTATTATGAGTCATGAGAGGTTTTTTTGGACCCACGCCAAGTAATAGGTATATTTAGGTTTAATTGAATCTTGCTGCTTCCAAGAATTCATATATTTCTTGTAAGTCCATTATATTCACTCAGTTAAATCTTATAGACCGAAGCATTTGTTATTTGTTGTTTCATACAATGTATTTAGGTTCGAGTGCAAGGTAAAACGTGAATTTTTCCGAGATAATGTCATGTAATTTTCTGATTGATTGAATTATGTTTTATACCTATTTTACTTTAATCGAGACGTCACCAGCTATATGGAGTAGCAGACATTTTGATCTTTGCCCTGCGTTCAGAAAAAAATTTGATATGTTTTTTTTTTAAATATTTATTATGAATCTTGAGAGGTTTTCATTTGGACCCACGCCAAGTGATAGGTATATTAAGGTTTAATTAAATCTTGCTGCTTCCAAGGATTCATATATTTCTTGTAATTCCATTATAGTCACTCAGTTAAAACTTATAGACCGAATAATTTGTTAATAATTATAACATACAATGTATTTTCGGTGCAAGTTAAGACGCGTATGTAAATATTATTTTTAATTTGAAGGTATTTCGAATTTTTCTCAAAGATGTCATGTAATTTTCGGATTGATTAAATTAGGTTTTACACCTATTTTACTTATATCGAGACGTCATCAGATATATGTGATTTAGCAGACATTTTTATCTCTCCCGTGCGCCCAGAAAGAACTGATTCTTCTTTTGTTTTGAATATCTATTATGGGTCGCGAGATTTTTTATTTGGACCCACGCCAGGTGATAGGTATATTAAGGTGTATTTGAATCTTGCTGCTTCCAAGAATTCATATATTTCTTTCTATTTCACTCTCTTAGTTAAAACTTATATACCGAAGCATTCCATGTGTTATTTTATAGTTTAGGTTTTAGTGCAAGGTAAGAAGCGGTATGTGGATATTATTTTTAATTTGAAGCCAGGTATTTTTTATTTTTAAATTTATTAAATTTGTATTTTATTGACAATGTCAATGAGAGAGAAAGAGAGACTGTGGAGAGAATACACAAATATTTTTCATTGATTTAGGATTTATTTCATTTTCAGAAAATGCAGAAACCAATATGTAGAAATATAGCCTGGACTTGTTTTTTTATATTGGGATACACATATTGAAGATATTTCAGTTAATGCCATTTCATAAACTAAAAGTAGGAAAGTAGAAATTCCTAATAAAAGGATAAAAATAAAACCAAGTAATGGTATTTCCTTAAATTGTTAAAGTCCGTTGAGAGGAGATTTGGTGTTGGATAACGTCAAAATTATGGTAAGTCACTATTTTACATATATAGATTTTATTATAAGCTGTCTTATTCATCATTGTGTAAACTCTTAAATTTCTCAAAAACTAGGGTATACTCCCTCATGCAAAGTATCTCTTTAGTTAAATTTGGTAATATACATTTTCGGGATATCTTTTAACGATTTTAATTAAATTTTGCAACGAGCATTGCGCAAGTGACATAAAGACTTTTTCAACGAGTTTAATAAATTCAATATTACATAAACACTAATGTATGATTCTGTTTTGTATTATGCAAGAAAACTCCATTTTTTGTATCTGTAAAGCGATTTCTACTCAGGTGGAAGTTAAAGTGTTTTACATAATTTGCTAGTTTCAAAGTTTTTACTTTATTGTGGCTATTTTAGTTTGGACATGGATTGGTATGTAACAGCAGAGGCAAAATAGCTACAAAATACAAGTTACACCTGGTAAAATACCATGTAACAATAATCACATGACTTCATTACCATGGATACAAGAATGATTATCATATTAAACAAGTGATGTAATTAATCTTAGTTTTTCTTTCTTGGATTTTTGCGGGCATTTTGAATAAATGTATATTAGATTTAAAACATATTACACATAAATATAAACTACACAATAGTGATGAATGAAGAAGGGAAAGTACAGCGGAAATGAAATAACAAATAAGAAAACAAACATACCTATCCATGTCCAAATCATAACTTAAAAAGCATATGAATTTAAAAAAAACCGAAAAATAATAAAAACACGTGACAGTCCTTAAGGAAAATTGAGCAAATGACACCGGGTGCTACTGAAAGGTAAGCAACCAATGTTTAACTAGCTATACCCGCTATGTGTGCAATACAAATTCAAAATTTAGAATTTGTATTGTTTTGCTGCAACATTTTGTTGAAAAAATTCTCTCGTCCTATCTAAACTTGATTCTTATTAATCGTACACGGTTATCTTTCTCCTGTTTTTACAACGCTGTTTAGCTTCACAATTAAGGGAACGCTAAGTAGTCTGTATAGAATATAGGTTTGTGTATTGACCGCATTGACTATCTACATAAACAGGAAATGGTTTGTATAGTTTTAGGGGGTTGCGAATTTCTAATTTACGACGGAACTGTATTACTTTACAAATAAATTATTGAAGCAGGGATATTGCAATCCTAGGCCAATCAAGACCCTCAACAAGTTTTATGGCCGTCATCATAATATTGTTGATAAGTATCTTAATTTCCCTATGTATTTTACGTCTCATAGTTCCATGATCGTCATACTCAATTTTGATTGCAAACGTGGCGGATAGTGCTAGTTAAACACGAGGTGCTTATCTTATCGGAGCAGCCGGTCTTATTTCAATCTTTGGAGTTTACGTGGCTTTGACTTTATACATTGTATAAGATTAAAGGTTTAATAACTTCATGTTCTGTCTCACGACATTTCAATAAATTGCATCTGAAATTTCATACAGGAATTATACTTGTGAATATATTTTTTTGATATTTATTCACATTCTCATTCTTAAACAATATTCTAATGTATAAAGTACAATATAATCTTGTTTCTACCGTTTTTTAGAGAGAGAGAGAGAGAGAGTGAGTGAGAGATTGTAAGAGAGAGAGAGAGCTTTACATACGTATATTTCACAATATATAACATTTATAGTAATTATAGTACTTATAGAAATTGTTTTTTTAAATAATTTAAACAATAAAATCAATTAACTGACCAGACAGAACGCAGGCGAGCTTATCCCTCATATTCTTCCGAAAGTAATAATAAGAACAAAATATTAATTTAGACAGTTTTGTGAGTAGCTTTTACCAGTAAATACGCTGTCATCCAAAAATATTACGCACATTTATTTTTGCCATTTGTTTAATTTATTATAACCATAATGTCAAGTTTCATTGATAGAAATGAAAAAATGAAGGTTCTGCAACAATTGAAAATGGAAACTTAAATATCTGAATGTTTGTATTAAAATGATTGTCTTTTTCTTGGAATATAAAGAAAATTTAAGGAAAAATACAAAAATGTGGAAAAATACTTTTTTCAAGATAAAAACCTAAAAAAAATCTTTTATTTTAAACAACCTGATGGAAAAAATGACAATTGAACAAGGAATAATATGTCTAATAAATAAAATATAGAATATAATAAAACTGAGCAGCCAGTCATATAAGGATTAACACTATCGTATTTTACAAAGTTGGTGTAAATTAAAGTTTATGTGATTTAAATAAAACTCGTACACTTGTTATTTATTATATCTTATCACGTTTTATTCTAACTGCGTTGTAAATATTTGTTTTCACGTGATAGATAGCTTAATCCGTATTTCTCTGTTTCAAGGAAAAAAATTATTTCTGATCATTCGGTCTGCTGACTGAAACCTGTACAACGAAACCGGACGTATAATAAAACCGTTTATATCTTGACCTATATTTTTTTCAAGGTAAGATTAAAGTTGTCAATATAAAAACGATTTACATATTGGACTATTTCGGTAATGTCGTTATATCTTGATTTATATTTTGTGTAAGGTTTAAAGTTATCAATATACAAAAAGTACATTTTATAACAATAACAATATAATCATGCCAACAACGTGTTACAATGTGTTTGTTTCTTTATCTATTGTGTGGTTATATCTGTCGCTAACCTGGTAAATGTTTCTTGGTAGCCTTGGTTGCTTAGTTGTCTTAGTTGACTTAGTTACCCGGTGGTTGATTGTTTTATTTTGCTTCTGGATTTTCATTTGGACATGGATTAGTATATTTGTTTTCAAATTGATTTCAAAATGCAAATGTAGCTAGCTTTAACAGGGGTGCTTACTCTCACGGAATCCCAGAAAAACCATTAAAAACAGCAAAAAAACTAAACTAGTTGCCATATAGTTATAGTAAAATATGCCGAAAAGCTTTAACTATATTCAGTTTGTGATCTTCTTACATAAAAAAGTTCGATTACTATAAATTGAAAATAAATGAAAACATTCCGTGACTCTTTATAGGAAAAAGTCGTACACAAGTATAGAATTACTAGAAGAAACAAACAATTATGGATCTAGTAATGTATTGTATGAGATCTGTTCAGGAAAAACACTTGAATAATTAAAAATAATAATTCAACAAAGAAAGCAATGACGCATTTATTGTAAATAGAATATGTTGGCAACACGTAAACAACGGCATTAATCTATTATGGACCTCTCTCGAGGAACTGTTCTCCTATAGTGTTGTCTTGAAAGGTATAGTGCTCGAGCCCATAGGCAACCTATAGGAGAATTGTTCCGAGGGAGAGGTTCATAATAGATTTAGTACATCACATTTCTTTGTTTAAATTAATTTTCAGATCAACGCTTTATTTATTCAACATCAACTGTAATAAATATTGAATAGAAATAAATAATAAATAAATAAATAAATAAATAAATAAATAAATAAATAAATAAATAAATAAATAAATAAATAAATAAATAAATAAATAAATAAATAAAAAATAAAAAAATAAATAAATAAAACACATTTAAACAACAATAAATCTCAACATCATTGCATTTTCACACATATCTAAAAATAATAAAGTATAGTCCTCGAGTCAGGGGCTATACCTAGGTTTAGTCCCGTTCCTATACGTTGTCAAGGACAGATGATTTCTACATATAATAATATTGATGTAGTTATCCAATGATACTTCAACAAATTAACATGTGATGTACTAAACGTTATTAGAATTAAGTTAAATATACACATTGTCAGAATCCTCTTAATTAATGTCAACCTACCCGTTTCTATACAATGGATAATTATGTTCTATAGTGTTATGGACTATGTTGTGTTTCTGTTGTGTTGATAGTTTTGTTGATTTGAGCCAATATTTGTGTTTATTTTGTGTTGTGTATTGTATTATACTTTTTGTTTTGTTGCAACACTGCTTATTGTGCTATGTTGTATATTCTGTTGTGCATTATGATTTGTTGAAAGCTGTATTGCTTGGACATATATATACTGGTGTATGTATTTTGTGTTATCTCTGTACGTTGTGTTGTGTTGAACTTTTTGCTGTGTTGACTTTTATAGTGCGTTGTGATGTTTTGTTGAGCTGTAGAATTACCCTATTTGCCTATTTTCAAGGGTTTTTTTATTTTGAAAATGTAATTTGATAATCGATAGGTATGTTTGCTTTTGAATAGTTTTCATGTTCAATCTGTAGAAATGAAAGGTGTTTGTGTCTCCTTGTGTTGTATATATTAATGTATGTTTAAAAAAGAATAAAAAAAATATGTGTTCAAAAATCTTTAGAGTTTGATCAATTTTATAAAAATGGAGAGAGTTGTTTGAAACCTTTGAACTAAATATAAACATAAAATAAAGCAGTCTTATTAACTAAAGCATACAACAATAACAATTATACGATGGGGTGGTCACAAACAGGTTCATTTTTAAAATTTACATATTTTCGACTTGAGTCATGAGTTTTATTTGTACCCACGCCATTTGATAGGAATGTAAAGGTTTAATGTACTCTTACTGCGTCCAAGATTTCATTAATTTCTTGTCCGTTAGATTTAGTCAGTTAAAATTTGTGACCGAAGCATTGAGTATTTAGTTGATAGTTTAGGTTCGATTACATGGTACGATGTGTTTTGTGAATATTACTTATAAATTTGGAGCCAAGTATTTTGAATTTTCTCTTAGTCACTGTCATTTTATTTTCGGATTAATTGAGTTAGGTTTTACACACCAGTCAAAAATATTTCACTTATATCGAGGTGTCATAGATGATGTAGCAGAAATTTTTATCTTTGCCTCGCGGTCATAAACAAGAGGCCCATGGGCCTAATAAGCTCACCTGATAACTAATGCCTAGCTGATAGAATTAAAGAAAACATAAATACTAAACCCCAATGACATTTTACTTTACATCATAACCGTTGTATCAATACCTACAACATTCTAATATACATGTCTATACAAAAACTTTATAGTTTTCAAGATAATTTACCATTTGATTAGTATTGTTTCACATCTGTGACCTTGACGTTTGAACCCATGACCTTTTTCTTTACAACAAAATGATCGTTGTATCAATACCTACAACATTCTAATATACATGCCTATACAAAAAGTTTATAGTTTTTGCAATAATTAACCATTTCGGTATTATTTTGCATATGTGACCTTGACCTTTGGACCCATAACCTTTTTCTATACATCAAAATGATTGTTGTATCAATACTTACAACATTGTATATACATGCCTATACAAAAAGTTTATAGTTTTCGAAAAAATTAACTATTTCCGTATAGTTTAGCATCTGTGACCTTGACCTTTTAACCCATGACTATTTTTATACATCAAAATGATCGTTGTATCAATACCAACAACATTCTAATATACATGCCTATACAAAAAGTTAATAGTTTTCGAGATAATTAACCATTTCGGTATTGTTTCGCATCTGTGACCTTGACCTTTGAACCCATTACCTTTTTCTATACATCAAAATGATCCTTGTATCAATACCTTCAACATTCTAATATACATGCCTATACAAAAAGTTTATAGTTTTGGAGATACTTAACCATTTTGTTATTGTTTCACATCTGTGACCTTGACCTTTGAACCGTTGACCTTTTTCTATACATCAAAATGATTGTTGTATCAATATGTACAACATTCTAATATACATGCCTATACAAAAAGTTTATAGTTTTCGAGATAATACTTATAATCAGAGGTAAAAGAAATAGGTCACGACCTTAACAATTGACCTTGACCTCATTTTGAAGATACTAACAAGAAAATGTCAAAACTGAAAACTCCATGTCATTATGTGGTCAAATAGTCAAGTTATACCAATTTGAAGCTATTTTACGATTTCTTTCAAAATTAAATGCAAAAACGCTTAACCTATTTTTCGACCGAATTTCACAAAATGAACAAATTACAGGCTTAAGACCCTAGAGAAGCCAAATATCACATCAGATTTTTTCTCCCATCATCGGTTTCAGAGAAGAAGATTTTTCAAGATTTTTGCACCCCTAGGTCACTGTGACCTAGTTTTGGTAGCCATGGCAATGCCATGAAAAAATCTAAATTGCACTAACCCAGACATGCTTCTGACCAAGTCTCGTTGAAATCTGCCGAGTACTTTCAGAGGTGAAGTCGAAAATGTTTGTTAGCGACGCACGCACGCACGCACACACGCACGCACACACGCACATACACACTCTGCACCATACCATAAGCTCACATGACATTTGGTCAGGTGAGCTAAAAACCATTTTGATATGGTTTTTTTTTTAAATTTTTATGGTTCGTGAGAGGTTTTTTACCCACGCCAGGTGATAGGTATATAAAGGTTTAATTGAATCTTGCTGCTTCCAAGAATTCGTATATTTCTTGTAAGTCAATTATATTCACTCAGTTAAAACTTATAGACCGAAGCATTTGTTATTTATTTTTTCATAGTTAAGGGTTGAGTGCAAGTTAAGACGCGTTTGTGAATATTATTTTGAATTTGAAGGTATTTCAAATTTTTTTCAGAGATGTCATGTAATTTTGTGATTGATTGAATTAGGTTTTACACCTATTTTACTAATATCAAGACGTCACCAGATACAGTAGAACTTCGATAACTCGAACTTCGATATCTCGAATACCACGGATAACTCGAAGTAATAATTTTGTCCCGACCAATTTTCTGTATAAACTATATAAATACAACTTCGATAACTCAAACTCCTGTAACTCGAATACCCCCGATAACTCGAAGTAATTTTAAGGTGCAAAATTAAAAATTATAGGAAAAACAACCTTCTAAAACTCGAAATATTTTTAACAATGGGTGACCAATAAATCGTTTCAGTGAGAACACGGTAATTAATCGACAATTAGCTATAATACTTCCGTATAATCCGATTAATGATTGGAGAAGTGGTACAGATCAAAGGTTTTGCTACTGTATTAATGAGTATGTTTACTAGCCAGAGCAAAAATCTTACTCGCCACATATTTCTTTTATAAATATCAATTTAATTTGGATTCAATTACACTGGAAACATTTCTTATTACTGCTTAATTTTAAAGATGGAGACAAAACAGTTGGACCCAACATTTTTTATTCAATTTACTTTTATTGTGGTATCAAACACAAAAATTGCGGCGCATGTTTAAAAGCAAAGAAAAAACTTTAAAAACCGGCAAACTAAGTTCAAACACATGTACTTAAATCAGAGGTGCGAGGCGAGTTGCTCCAGAAATATAAATATCTCCTGTGTAGCTAGATACACCCACCACATGTAAAATTTTAGATATATCTTTTAAAGTTTTTTTTCCCCGGTTTAAAACTCTTTTTTCCCGGCAAACTTGAGAACCAGATTTCCTTCATCGTTATAAAGGATTACGTTTGTTTTTCCATCAAGGTATCACTGGAACTGAGTCAAATACGAGATCTTTTCTTCCTGGTCATTTATTCTAATTTTTATTCGTACTCGTGCCTTGAAAAACAAACATATCTGCCGATTTTGTTTACAACTCAGAGCGATGAAATCGGCACTTGAGAACGTGATCACAGAAACGTTTAACAACGTAACGGATTGCAGCTATATGAATTTAAGCGCTTTAAAGATGTTGCTTGATGAGAGTAATTTCATTGTCGAAAACGGACAGGAAAAATCCGGATTTGACTTTCTACTCGCACGTAGGCGAGTGAATTTGACATATCCACTCGCATTTACAAATAATTACTCGCATATGCGAGTGTTTTACTCGCATTGTAGAGCCCTGTTATAACATACAATGTACATGGATATGTTTATCCGATTCAGTTCTTCGAATGCATTACGGTCATGTATTGGTAATACACGTTTTGTGTATTTCATGTATGCGTTTGTTGTCGCCATCAGTCCTTATAAAAACATAATTAATAATTTGATTTTAATTCATTTATTATTTTATGTAATACCGCTACATATTACACCAGTGTATCAGTAAACAGTTTTACACCATCCAACATTTCTCTCAAAGAAATGAAAGTTACATTGTGACGTCATTCTTCAACTTCGAAAACTCGAACAACCCGATAACTCGAAGTCATTATCGAAGTCCCGTGCACTTCGAGTTATCGAAGTTCTACTGTATATGTGATGTAGCAGACATTTTTATAATTTCTATTATGAGTCGTGAGATGCTTTTATTTGGACCCACGCCAGGTGATAGGTATATTTAGGTTTAATTGAATCTTGCTGCTGCCAAGAATTCATATATTTCTTGTAAGTCCATGATATTCACTCAAAATAAGAAGCAGTATGTGAATATTATTTTTAATTTGAAGCCAGGTATTTTGAATTTTCTCTGAGATAATATCATGTAACTTTCTAATTCATTGAATTAGGTTTTACAACTATTTTACTTTAATCGAGACGTCACCAGCTATATGTGAGGTAGCAGACATTTTGATCTTTGCCGTGCGTAAAGAAAAAAATGATATGTTTTTTGAATATCTATTATGAGTCATGAGGGGATTTCATTTGGACCCACGCCAAGTGATAGGTATATTAAGGTTTAATTGAATCTTGCTGCTTCCAAGAATTCATATATTTCTTGTATTATAGTCACTCAGTTAAAACTTAAAGACCGAAGAATTTGTTAATAATTATAACATACAATGTATTTTCGGTGCAAGTTAAGACGCGTATGTAAATATTATTTTTAATTTGAAGGTATTTCGAATTTTTCTCAAAGATGTCATGTAATTTTCTGATTGATTGGATTAGGTTTTACACCTTTTTGACTTATATCGAGACGTCATCAGATATATGTGATTTAGCAGACATTTGTATCTCTCCCGTGCGCTCAGAAAGAACTGATTCTTCTTTTGTTTTGAATATCTATTATGAGTCGCGAGATTTTTTATTTGGACCCACGCCAGGTGATAGGTATATTAAGGTGTATTTGAATCTTGCTGCTTCCAAGAATTCATATATTTCTTTCTATTTGACTCACTTAGTTAAAACTTATAGACCGAAGCATTCCGTGTGTTATTTTATAGTTTAGGTTTTAGTGCAAGGTAAGAAGCGGTATGTGGATATTATTTTTAATTTGAAGCCAGGTATTTTTATTTTTAAATTTATTAAATTTGTATTTTATTAACAATGTCAATGAGAGAGAAAGAGAGACTGTGGAGAGAATACACAAATGTTTTTCATTGATTTAGGATTTATTTCATTTTCAGAAAATGCAGAAACCAATATGTAGAAATATAGCCTGGACTTGTTTTTTTATATTGGGATACACATATTGAAGATATTTCAGTTAATGCCATTTCATAAACTGAAAGTAGGAAAGTAGAAATTCCTAATAAAAGGATAAAAATAAAACCAAGTAATGGTATTTCCGTAAATTGTTAAAGTCCGTTGAGAGGAGATTTGGTGTTGGATAACGTCAAAATTATGGTAAGTCACTTTTTTACATATATAGATTTTATTATAAGCTGTCTCATTCATCATTGTGTAAACTCTTAAATTTCTCAAAAACTAGGGTATACTCCCTCATGCAAAGTATCTCTTTAGCTAAATTTGGTAATATACATTTTCGGGATATCTTTTAACGTATTTAACTAAATTTTATGCAACGAGCATTGCGCAAGTGACATAAAGATTTTTTTAACGAGTTTAATAAATTCAATATTACATAAACACTAATGTATGATTCTGTTTTGTATTATGCAAGAAAACTCTATTTTTGTATCTGTAAAGCGATTTCTAGTCAGGTGGAAGTTAAAGTGTTTTACATAATTTGTTAGTTTCAAAGTTTTTACTTTATTACGACTATTTTAGTTTGGACATGGATTGGTATGTAACAGCAAAGATAAAATAGCTACAAAATACAAGTTACACCTGGCAAAATACCATGTAACAATAATCACATGACTTCATTACCTTGGATACAATAATGTTTATCATATTAAGCAAGTGTTGTAATTAATCTTAATTTTTCTTACTTTTTCTTACTTGGGGTTATTGCGTGGACATTCAGGGTATTATAAATAAATGTATATTAGATTTAAAACATATTACACATAAATAAACTACACAATAGTGATGAATGAAGAATGGAAAGTACAACGGAAATGAAATAACAACTGAAAAACAAACCTACCAATCCATGTGCAAATCATAATTTAAAAAGCATAGTAATTTAAAAAAACAAACTGAAAAATAATTAAAACACGTAAAAGTCCTTACGGAAAATCAGGCAAATGACACCGGGTGCTACTAAATGGTAATCAACTAATGTTTAGCCAAATAAACCCGCTATGTGTACGATAAATATTCAAATTTAGAATTTGTATTGCACTGGTTCAAAATTTTGTTGAAAAATTCTCTTTTCTCATCTTGTTTTTATTAAACGTACACGGTTACACTGTTTTTACAACACTGTTTAGCGTTTCAATTAAGGGAACGCTAAGTAGTTTGTATAGAATATAGGTTTGTGTATTGACCGCATTGACAATCTTCATAAAACAAGAAATGGTTTGTATAGTTTTAGGGAGTTACTAATTTCTAATTTACTACGGAACTTTATAACTTTACAAATAAATTATTGAAGCAGGGATATTGCTAGCCTATTTTTTATGAAATTTAATTAAAATTTAGCTAAATGGTATTTTCAAAAATTAAATTTTGTGAAAATTTGAAAATTTTCAGTCTGTAATACTGTAAACCGTGTTTTACCGTGTTTTAGTAATTAACAGCTATGCCAGTGTTCCCTTATTTATCCGTTTGTCGGTGGTCAGTCTACGGGGTGTGGATAATTTTAGCGGCAGTTTTATTTTAGCGCAATTGGCGATATGAGTGTCAGCGCTAAAATAAAAATGTCTCTAAAATTACCACAACAAAAAAGGTCAATACTGTACATCGCTGATGTGACTATGAATGTGTATGGATGCACGTTAAATGGTTATATAGTCGGTGTTAAAATAATAAGAGCTCTGAATGACACTGGTATGGCTTCTATCAATATACCCGCAGGTGATAAATAATTAGGGATTAATTACTCAGACCCCGTAGACTGACCACTGACAAACGGATAAATAAGGGAACACTGGCATAGCTTTTAATTACTGGCCATTGTATGTGATACGTACAATCTGACAAGTCTCCTTTTCAGGTAATTAATTTTGATTTACCAGTAGTTGGTCTCAATCATTAAAATATTAACAATTATATCAACAAATTAGACTCGTTATGCGAAAATTGTTTATTTTTTCTGTGATGTCGGCAACATAATATAAATCCTAATTATTGACCTCTATAATGATCTAAGCGCCTGTTATCGGTGATACATCGACAATGTATCGAAATATTTATATTTAAAAACAGTTGGTATTTAAATGAATAAAAACAAAATAGGTTATTATTGATTTAAATATTTATTCAGTAAAATGTCTAATCAACGAGGGGCCAAATTATGATGAAAGCTTCCTGCAGACATCCGTCTCGTGACTTCCTGGGTCAGTTACGGAGATTTTCTTTCAGTTAAAGCCAAACAAATAAAACACAATTACATAGTTATTTTTATTGTTTTTTTTTACATGGCATCCCCTTCTAAAAATTTATTTTTTTTGGCTTAAAGTTGTGGGGTAATCAAACAGTTCAGACTGGAATTGATTACGCTAAAATTAAACTGCGCTAATATATGTACCAGTCATCAATCGCTAAAATAAGTATGCGCCAATATAAAGCGGTTTACAGTAATAGAAACGCTTTTAAACATGACAAATTAATTAATAAATGGCAAAGTTTATACAGGTTGTTACTTCATGTTTTGATAAAATATGGTATATTTTTATTTTATTTTCTTGTTTGTTGGATGTTTAAATCAAAAACAAACATACTAATCCATGTCCGAATCATTATTCAGAATCAAACAAAAAACTTTAGAACTAACAAGTTAGGTCAGACTTGTGAACATCCATCAGGGAAGTGAGGCCGGTGCTCCCAAAGGGTTAGCACCTCCTGTTTAGCTAGCTACATCCGCCACGTGTGTAATCAAAATTGTGTAAAAGAAACATGAAACTATGGGACGTCAAAGTACACGTTTACAATTTGCATATATTTTTCTTCTAAATTAAACAACCTGATGAGCCATGACAATCCGACAAGGAATAATAAATCTAATTAATGAAATTTAAAATGTAATAACGCTTATCAATGAGTCGTATACCTGATAAGGTATAATAAGTGCCTTATGTTGCACGGGTTAAGTAAATTAAAATTCATGTGATTTAAATAAAACTCGTACCCTGATTATCTTATCAATTATTATTCAAATTGCGTTTTAAATATTTGTTTTAACACATTCAATCTTAACGTGATAGATAGTTATATTAGATTAACCCGTATCTCTCTGTTTCCAGAAAAACATTTATTTCTAATCACTCGGTCTACTTAAGAGTGATCCAAGTAGGAAAATTAAAGTGAAAACCATTTGGTTGAAACACGTGAAATAGGGGTACAATTATGAAATTACCTACACAAGTGTGAAGATTTATGGATAAAAATAAAGCATGAATAGATAATTTAAGAATTTTTTAAATATATTTTGCATTTTTTTATAAAAATTGTGCAAAAATACACGTGTTGGGGAAAAATAGTTTTCCCCTTGTATACCGAATTAATTTAAAAAATGAAAACATATTAACATAGTCAACGCCAAAAAGCAGTGCAAAGGGGTCAGAGTTTGTTAAATAAAGTTTTTGAAAACTCATTTTATGGTTGATGTTTTCAACGATTTATTTTACTTTTAAAAATGTGTGTACCAGGCGTAATATTTATATTCTAAGGCCACTAATAATCCAAAATACAACAAGTCATTAAAAGTACACTGTCACACAATACTGTTCTATTTGAATTGAGGTGAATATTGTTTGGTTTGAACAATGTTGAACTATATACAGCCGAATATGCCTTAACAATAATCAAGTAATTTACAAACTTAGCTTTTATAATCTTACCTTGGATCGTTGGTAGCCTAAAAATATGAACTATCACGCCTGGTACACGCATTTTAAAAGGAAAAAAAATCGTAAAAACCTTCAACCGTAAATTGTCGAGTTTACCAAGGCCAAATCAATACAGTAGAAACTATGGAGATAAAGGTTGATGATATATTAGTTCGTGGTCTTGTACAGGAATTTTGTGATCTGAAAATAGATGCCGAACATACAGCTGTGAACTGTGGGACATTACAGCCATACCGGAATTTCTTCACCAGTTTTCTTAAATTGTCCAATAATGAACGGGGAAAATTAATTGTTGACTAGTCTACCTAATTGGGGAAATCAAAAAAAACTTATCGTTGAAGGACTTTTATGTATATAATTGTAGGTTCTTTGTTTAGGGTACAAAAATAACAGTATCTTCAGTGATGCGTTTCGACTTTTCAAGCAAGACATCGACAAAATTACCCAATCCAGACGATCTCAGCATTACAAATATCACAGGTTGTGTGTCAGCTTGGTGTAGGGAATCATTTATGTAAGGATATTGTCAAAATCACAGAAGGGATTCAAAGCAAGGGCTAGGTGCAGTCCAGTTACATGACATTGTTAGTTGTCTAAACAAAGCCCACACAGAATAAGTACCTTACAAATATGTATTCAAGTTATACCCCCAAAAATAAAAAAAAAATCAAGAACTCCGCAAAAACTGCTGGGAAGAAGATTATGAAAACCATATTTGGTCGTAATTCGTTCACTAGCACACTTGAATTTAGGAAAAATGATGACGTCAAAGAATCAATTGAGTCGCAGTCGTTTTGTTTCTTTGGCGGAAACACTGATGTTACAACTGGACAATTTGTATCAAAATCGCTCGTTCTCGGTGGTGATAAAGGTATCTGGAAAAACGAAGGAGTATTTGAAAGTTGTGGTGACATTATCATTTCAGCAAAATTTATAGAGCATGGTGACAAACAGAAGAGACTCATGCGGTCCCTACATGGATGCATACAAATGCAAGCTGATAAAGTAATTGCAAAGGGGCTTAAAGGTAAATCACTACATGTAAAATCTGTTGAGGGCGTCAAATTAGAATCAGTGGATGTTAAAAAGAATGCCGTGGTAGAATGTGACAGTGGAAAAGCTACTATCAAAGACATTAAAGCGGACAACTTGCATATGGACGGAAATGCAAATGTAGATTTAAAAAGAGTAAGTGTAAATGACAACATCGATATTACAGGCAACAAAGTGGAAGCGAAAGATGTCTCATGTAAAGATATGTCAGGAACTGCTGAAGAAACTGTCGATATTGGTGACGTAAAGATCGAAAAAAACCTTTCAGTCAAATCAAAATCGGGAAATATCAATGCCATTTCAAAGATCAAAGCTGGCAAAGCAGAACTAGTTGCAGAAAAAGGTGAAATTACTCTAAAGAACAAACACGGAGAAGCAAACCACGAACTGCAACAACTCATCATGAAAACAAAACGATTCGACGATGTTCATGAAATGTTAAGTAAAACAAGAGTTTATCAGGACCTTGAAATAGCAGACAAACTGGACCTTGCTGTCTCTGAACAAAGTGTTATACTTGCAAACATGAACAAGATAGATTTTACTCTGAAATTGAATGCTAGAGATATTGACGTACAGGGCAATGTTGAATCAAGTGAAAGCGTGCATTTAACCGCTTCGGATGAAAGTCTCAAAGTCAGAGAAAATGTCCGGGTAAGCGGTAAAAAAGATGTAAGCTTAAAGCAAAATATAATGTCAGTCTTGAGGAGGATGCATATGTCGAGGGCGACTATGTTTTTGTTGAGTCGGAAAATAGTTCAGTGTCATGTACTGCTAGCACAATCAAAGCAGGCAATTCTGTTGCAATGAAGGCAAAAGAGGACATCAATATTCAATCAACGAATGGTAATGGACCTGCAAAGAAAAGCAACATAATATCAGGGAAAGGCTCACCTTCAATTAATCTAGAGTCGGGCAGAGACGTGAATATATACGCGTCTGATATAAAAAGTGAAGGAGAAACTAATATCAAAGCTGCTAGAGATATCAATATCACAGGACACACATATCAAACACGTTCCACTGTGAAAAAGAAAAAATATTGGGGTCTAAAGACTGAAACTACAACAACGACAACAACACATGTAGATAAAGCTGAAATATCAGGGCATAAAAATAGTTTTTTTGCTGGTGGAAATTTTACAAGTTCAGCAGGGAAACTGAGATCGGACTCTGGACAGACCATACATGCTAAAGGCAAAGTTACAATGAAAGATATCGTAGGTAAAACAATTGAAGACAAATCAACCGACGTTTTAGGTGGTGTTTTGTATCATAGAAATGACCACAGTGAGTCTGAACAGTCCCATGGAACATTGGTTGAAGACACTCCTTCCATGGCAAACACTACATTTATCTCTGATACTTCAGATATAGAATGGACCGGAAGTTCAATAAAATCATCTGGGGGAGTACACGAGGAAGCAAAAATAGGTAGGGTTGTACACAAATCAAGAATTCTAACGAACAAAAAGAGCACTACAGAGTTAGGGTTTTTTACTTCAACTTCCTCTGGTGAGACTGACAAAACAGTAGGATATGGCTTTCCTATTCAGATAGTCTAATCAAAGTGTGAGCGGGACTCTATGGATGTAGGCAAATAATCTGTCAAAGCAAATGAATTCAGCGCATTGAACGCTTCCGGTGTTAAAGTCGATGGTGACATGACATTAGATTTAAAGGAATTCCATTTCAAAGGCGCAGAATTGTTTTGACTTAAAAATAGAACTGGATCAAACAACATTACAAGCCGGTGTAAACTAGTAGCAAACAATTTGAAGTGGATACATTAAAGATGAAAGGTGCTGTAATACCGTAAATTGGGATTCTTTGCTGTGGTTTTATTTTTGGCAATTTTGCAGATGAAAAAATTCGCAAAAATTAAACCCGTAAAAATATATCGCAAAAAATGCACCTAAAATTTCCCAGAATTATCGATCTTACTTTCCGGGAAGGTGGTTTTCATCCGATAAAGTATTTGTCTCAGTACGATGTATTACATGTATTTATTAACTATGATTAGATTCTATTTATTTTTTATCAATTAACAATTATAAAAAAAATTGTCTGATTTAGTAGAAATCATATACATGATATTAAAAAAGCGTTTCTCTGTTGTTTATATCTACACTGTTTGCCGACATAGGAGCTTATTTATTAAAATACCTATTAAGATATAGTTGTTTTCTCAAGTCACAAGTAGATTTATCAATAAAAACGAAATGAAAACTACTCACAGGTGTTGCGAATTAGGTTTAATTAACAATTAACATCAGCTTTTTAACGCTTTAATCTCAGCTGACTATGACTCAATCTCTGACCATACAGAATATATTTATAAACTGAATTCTGATTGGCCGTAATTGTTGTCTTCACCCAGATCGATGTGTTGGTTGTTATTTACGGTAATTAACCATTTTAAATTTCTGCTGAGATTATGGAAGGTTTGGTTGTGTTGTTGCTAAATAGAGATCCGAAAATATTAGTCTCTTGGCTTGCATCTAAAATTGGAGTAGATAAGAAACTGTTGATGGCGATAACAAAAGCAATTGTTAATAAAAAAAGCCATTTAACATTCTAAAATCCGTGGCAAAACTATTTGGCCTTCCAAAAGAAACTGTTATGTTGTTAGAGGAAATTCTCAAAAACAAGAAAAGACCCATGAAACCCCAAGAACAGAAAAAACAGCCCCGAAGAAAAGGTGGCTCAAATGTTGCACGGAATATGATAAAAGTTGTCGCCTAGTGGAATGATCTACTAGAATTTTAATTTCTGTAAAAATTAAGTCACAAATAACGATTTATGGTTTGTTATCGACATTCACATGTATATAGACAAGCAATTTTGACCTGTCCGCTTGACTTTTTATATGGAAAAGTCATATACAACAATCCACCCAACACACAGGTAATGTTAGGATCTGCAGTTAATACATATATAATACATTTACACAAAACATCTGTGTTCCCTATACATAAATGTCATAATTCATGAAACATATTTAAGTTAAAGGTCAAGCAGAAAGGTCAATGTTGTTTGTCTGTACAACTATAGGAAGGTTGTATCAGATTTGAGTCTACCGTGAAACAGAAATATGTATGTAATATTTTGGACTATTATACATTCAGGAGGATTAAATCAATCAGTCTTAAGTCAAGCCCAACGTTCGACTCAAAAAAAACTAATTTAATCATCCAATTGAACCTTGAAATGTTGGTCTGAAGTCCGACTTGCAAGTTAGATTGAGATTTGTCTCATTGATTAATAAAAATCAAGTCTGGTCTCACAAAATTTTGAAAGAAACCGGTATATTTATTTGATCAACTACTTGATTTTTACTTAAGTTGATTAATACATTTATATCGCTTTTATGAAGAATTGTGCGAGTTATTTTTCTATTTACATTTCGTGCAAGATCTAGTACATTGTATACGCCTTTGGTACGGTCAATCTAGTTGAATTTAACACACGAACTTACACCAGTGAGGCAGGGTGCTCCGGAAGTGTAAGCACCTATCTGTCAACTGGTTATAAAGCATTTTAAATAGCCAGTTTCCATAAACCTTACAACTATTTATGTTGATAATGATCGCACAATTTGCTTTTGTTTATGAAATAAAATTCATAAAATTGGAAATCAGTCAAAATAGTTTCACATATTTATTTGAATTTCTATTGCCATGAATTTAGCCCTTCCGGACAAGGCTAAAAAGTAAACTGTTATTTCGGATTTGTGTCACGAGATACAAATGTTATCGGATTTCAGTCGAATTTTGACTCAAGGCAGATATATGCAATCGTTCCTATGTATTTAGTATTTTAAACATACCTCCGTGTAATATAGTACAAATACTTTATGTCTTTTTATTTAGCTAATGTTTTGTTTTGTTTTAAATATTACACACAGACATCACATAAATATTGTATATAAATAAAAAAATGTTTTTTTTCTATTTGAAATATTTGTATACATTGATTTTAAGTTGTTTTAAACTAGCTTTTATCTTTTCAAAATGTTGAAATTATTTAATAATTCGTTTTGGATTCTAAATTCATTTTTTTTTTTTTGCTTGTCTAAGAAGCTTGTATATAAGATTGTATGGTTCTTGAATTAGACTGAACATTAGATACAATACAAACCTGTCAAAAGTTTAAATTTTAAACGTTTAAGATAAAGGTATTGATTAGTGCTAAACCGGCTTGACAGCTTTCCTAAGTGGCTATTTATCTCTAGACAACTTTTAGGACTTTAGCTATAATTATCTCGGTCAGTCAGCAGCCGAACTTTGACTCAGCCTTTTTGTTAGCTCGGAGGTGTTAAACTTTAGACAGGCTTGTACTCACTGTTTTAATGACAGACTTTGTATATATACAGTAGTGTGTAGCCAGCTCTGGATTTATTCCAGCGTCTATTGTACTTATCTTGCAATTTAATGTCTGACATACATTTCAAATTATTTGGCTGAAGATTTCATCTTAAAATAGATTTGAAATAGAATTTTTAATTAATTGTTGCAACTCCTAAAGAAGCAAAAGTCTAAAAAAAATGTGTATAATTGAGACAGAATTTTTAAATACATAACTACATAATGTACATATAATAGTTTTTGTTGGATTTTTTGTTATGTTTGTTTATCAAGCATAGGCAATCAACATTGACCTTCTGCTTGACCTTTCACTTGAAATATTACCCCATGGGTTGTGTTAGATTCACAGTTAATACATAACAATAGAAGTTTCCAGTGATGTAGGCCAAAAATCACAAACACTTCTGGTCGAAACATAAATATACTTGTCCATAATAAATATTTAAATTAAAGGTTAAGCGGACAGGTCAATGTTGTTTTTTTATGCAATGTTTAATCAAAGATAATAAATATATATAAGCAATGATTGATAAGTAGGACCAATGTGCCTCATGGACACAATTGATTGTTATTGAGATATCTGTAATAACCCAACAATTAGTAATACATCTTATATCTTAAATTTAGACTTAGTTCATACTTGTGTTTTTTAATTTTTTTGTTGTTGTAATTTTACTATAAATATATATATATGTGTGTGTGTGTGTGTGTGTGTGTGTTATCCGAGACTTACTTTTTTAAATGTTAGGAGTCATTTCTTTACGCAGTTTTCCAATTTTTGTTGTTTTCGTAGACATCCTGGTTAACATTTCGTTAATCACGAATGCATTTTTTCTCAAAACTACGAAAATTTGACACATGATTTATTGGATTTCATTGATTTACAGTGATATAAATCAGCCAGTGTTTCAGAAAACATGTGCAAAAGCCATAGTTGACACTGCAAAATAAATTATTTTAATGAAAATTATTGGTTTACAGTGTATAAATCAGAGTTTAAGAGAAGATGTGAAAAAGGCTATTTGATAAACTTTTCACACCATAATTTAATTATGTGTCCTGTACATAAGATCAATGACATTTAATTCATTTTTTTTAATTTTCTGAATTAAATATTTAAAAATTTTTATATGACAAATGATTATTTTTTGAATATTTTATTCAGAAAATTCAAAAATTTTTAATATTTCTATTATAAATCCTTTGTATATAGATAATGATGTTTTAAAAGTGTCTTGTAGACCAATTAAGGCTGAAATCTATGAGTATTTCAAATAGGTTGTATATAAATAAATTAATAGATTGTGTCATTTTAATAAATATGTACTTTTTATTGATTACTCACGATCTGGTGGGTGGTGGCAAATAAATTTTGATTTGGCTCTATAATAGTATTATAGCAACAAATCTCAACATTTACTCCATTGCTCCATTTACTCAGAGTCAAGTTTTGAGTTGAGACCGATTAGTGCAATTGGACGGTTGAGTCTTCTGTTGAAATTATATTTTTGCTGTATTTATTCCTATATCCTGAAGGGATGAATTGGCATAAAAAAGGCCTAGCTGTTTTGGAATGATTGACGTTGTTCTGTTTAATGACAAAACCAGTGGATGAAAAATGAAAACTAGTATTTTGGTATCGCGAATTATTAGCAGAATTACCAACGATTGATATTGTAAATAAAAGAAATAACTTTCGTTTTGTTATGTTTTACTGAATATTATAAAAAAGATTTTTGAAATGTGTGACAATTCAATTCACTTTATTCACTCAAGCCCACAGGAGGTGGTACATGAGGTAATATATACACAAAAATACAAGAATGCGCATGCCTCATACAATACAACATAAAAATTATTTACATCAATAAAACATAATTGCATTTTTATAAACAGGCAAAGTGATAACTATAGCTTTAAATACAAATGTATATACAAATTACTCAATATGATTATATAAATAACTATAAATATTTGCCAACTAGATCACAAGTATCTTAACATAAATATGAGTCACGTATAAGAAATAAATTGCCATTATAAATAACTATTTGAATTTAAACTGTAACCTCCTTCAATCCATTTTTTATAAATTTACATAAGTTGATCAGAACTGTTTGGTTTGTAGAATTTAAAAGTTTAGCTAACTTAAGTATGTTTGGTTTATTGTAGAAACTGATGTATTAACTGCTTTCGCAAAGTCTTAAAGTGTTCACAAACAAACAAAAAATGAAATTCGTCCCCCAGTTCAGTTTTACAAAAAGTACAGTATCTTTCGTGCCTTCGAATATTATGCCAACGACCAGTTTCAATGGGAAGATTATGATTTGAAGTTCTAACTTTTGTCAATTCTATTCTAAATTTGGGCGACAGAATGTCCAGATAATTTTCAAATTCAAAATTAGTTTTTATTATTCTATACATTATCCCCTTTGATGAACCTGATATATCCCCCTCCCATTTTTGAATAAATTGGTCTTGTAATTTTCTTTCAACGGCTTTTAATAACCAATTTTTATTAACTTCGTCACCTTGTGAAAACCAAACGTTACTCAACCCAAAGAATCTAAAATGTTTCTATTTTTGCTATCCATGGAACTGTTTTAATATCACACACGTTAAGCAGTAATTTATACATTAGAAAAGTCAGTTTGTTTTCGTAGTTGACCACTTTGTACCAAAATGAGACAATTCTCTTATAAATTTTTATACTTATTGGGAATCTGCCCAACTCGCCGTATACCATATAACTTGGTGTTGATTTACGTAAATTCAATATTCGTTTACAAAATTTAAGGTGAAGCGTTTCCAATAAATTTAAATTTTCAAATCCCCAAACTTCACAACTGTAAGTAAGAATTGGTTCAACCATGTGATCAAAGAGTTTTAATTGACATTCTATTGATAAATTCAAATTATTATCTTTTTTGAATACGCAAAACATAGCTTTAGATGCTTGATCTAGTAAACGTTTTCTGCATTTCGTAAAACTACCATTGTAACTAAAATAAATTCCTAAATAACAAAATTCACTAACATAATCAAGTATCTTTGAATTAAATTTTAAGGCAGGTAATTTTTTAACTTTCTTTTTAGAGAAAACCATAACTTTCGTTTTATCTGAGTTAACTTCCAGTTTCCAAGTCGAGCAATAATCAGAAAATGTATCTAAAGCTAATTGCATTGTTTCGGCAGTTTCTGCAAAAATTATTGTATCGTCTGCATACAGTAATACAAAAAATTTAAAATAAATATCTAATTGTTCAAACAAATCAGTAGATAAAGTTTGTAATCCCTCAAACCCATTCTCATGAAAACAATCTTCTAAGTCATTCAAAAATATTGAAAATAAAAATGGTGATAAATTTTCACCTTGTCTAACCCCAATATTGCAAATGAAATAATCTGATTTTAGATCTCCATTCATAATACAGGATTTTATAGAATCATACATATTTCTAATAACATTAAAACATTTTCCATTGATCATATATTTTTGGAGCTTTGTCCACAGTCCACCCCTCCAAACAGAGTCAAAAGCTTTGCGAAAGTCTACAAATGTGCAAAATAGTTTTTTCCTTTTGGCAAAATATAATTCAATTAAGCAATGTAAAATGAAAATATTGTCAGTAGTAGAATACCCTTTTCTAAAACCCGCTTGAGCCATCGATATCAAATTAGTTTTATCTGCAAAAGAAGTTAAACGTTTATTCAGAATTGCCGTAAAAATTTTCCCAAAACAACTCAGAATAGTTATAGCCCTGTAGTTATCCGGATTATTTATATCGCCCTTGTTTTTATAAATAGGCTTAATGACACCAACTAGCCAAGCAGGTGGAATTACACCAGAATCAAATATTAGATTAAAAAGTTTGATGTATATAGGCATCATAATATGTGCCGAACACTTAAAATATTCATTAATTACTCCATCTTCTGCAAAGGCTTTATCGTTTTTCAAGTTACTGATAACTTCATATATTTCACTTTCCGTTATTGGTTGATTTATTTCTATATTCTCCGGTAAAGCCATATAATCATCTAAATTAGGGACAGTTAATCTAACATCATTTTGTTCTAATTCATTGAGATTCTTGTAAAAATCGAAAAAGGTTTGAACATTTATATTTACCGAATGATCTCTTTTCGAATTATTTCTATTTACAATTTTCCAATACTCTTTAGAATTCGAAGATCTTAAATTTTTCAACCGTTCTCTAGTCTGTTTCCGATATTTAGCAAAATGCTTTGAAATTGTTTTTCTATATGATTTACTTGCAGCTTTTAGATTATTTTTGGTTAATTCAATTTTTACTTTGTTGTAATTACTTTTTGCTTTATGAAATAGTTTCCTTTTTTCGTTGCATTCATTTCCAAACCAGGGTTTATTATTCGACTTTGTTTTCATATTACATCGTTTATAACCAAAAGCAGATGCAGCAGATTGAGTAAACATATTAACAACACTATGTACAACATGCTCAATTTTTTCTTTCTTATCTACATCATCATTATTATCTAAAATATCACACAAACTATTTACATCCTCGTTACTGATAGATTCAACAAATGAATCAGATTTTGTAGGTAACCATTTTCTTGGTTTTAATCCCTTCTTATCAGGCGTAACATTATCAAAGAACATGTTAAAATTCAAACAAAGTATTATCGGTGAATGTATATCTGACAAAAGTTCACAAAATTCTGAGACGCTAAAGTTTGTAATGAATTCGAATAAACCTGAGTTACATATAGCATAATCTATTAAACTGACCCCTTTTGACGTGACTTTCCCAACCCCTTTATCCGTCCCAATTCTGCCATTTACGATAAATAGATTGAGGTTTTTGCATAGATCGATAAGTTTATATCCAAATTGATTAGGGGTTGCTTTATCACTGGTACATCTATCAAGGGGGATTTTTAATTTTTGAAGTGTGGTTGGTCCAAATAAAAAATTCTCAGTATCATTATCAAGATCAATAAAATCTGAAATAAGATTATCACATTCTAAGTAATCTCTTAACGTACCTGTTCTTGCATTCCAATCGCCCAATAAACATATATTAGTACAAAGAGAGGTAACTCGTGTTATTTCGTTTTCAATTTCGTTAAAACTATTAGTATCTGAATACAGTGAACCAACAGGTGGTAAATACACTGCCCCAATAAGAATGTCATTGCCATTACAAATTTCATGTCCCCTAACAAACAGTATAAAATCACTATTAGAACTAAACTCAGAGAAATGTTTGGATAGACTATTTCTAATCAATATTGGGATACCTCCAGATTTATTCAACCCTCTATTTTTTAAATAAATATCATAACCAGTAACCTGTACTTCATCAAGGTCAGATAACTTAGTTTCGGATAAACATATAACGTCATGCTTATTAATGAAACTGGTAAATTCTGGTATTAATAACTTAGATTTAAGGCCGCATACATTCAGCGCACAAATTTTAATTTCTGATATGTTTTTAGTCATTACTAATGGGACTGTACTCATCGGGGATTTAGAACTATCAACCACTGGAACTGTCGAAGATCGAGATGTGTCATTGACTTTATTTGTATTATGTGAAGTGTAGAGAAACCCTGAGCTGTCCCTATTTTTAACAGTACATCGTAATTTATTATTGATTGGAGTATTAGAATGTGGTATCGTTTTGTCAGTGCTATTACAAACAGAATTATGTACATCAATATTGTTCGAGCCAGTTGATCTGTTAACTACTGTTTCACCTCCCGGGCTGTCCTATGTACATTGTTGTGCAGCTGGTTCTGTCCTGGTTCCTAATCCGTTAGTCAGCGCCTCAGCATATGTATGATTTGGTGATTCATTTGAATAGATTCTGGCTCTTTTATTAGCTCTTTCCTGGCTATCTCTAAACCTGTCAAATCTCCTATTGTCTGGTACAAATGAGATTGAATATTCATCCATTACCTGAGCCAATTCACCAGGCTTGTCATCTCGATATTGTGGCTCAATGTACAGTTTTCCATTTATATAAAGCTTGTCCCTCACTAGAACAGCTTTATTATTCCAATCTTTTGCCTGTCGAAGAACGGGATAAAGTTCCTTCCTCTTTCGTTCTATTTCAATGGGAAATTGCTCGGCTATCCCAAATCCAGTACCTGCTAACTTGTATGCACTCTTCCGGACTTTTTCTCTTTGTTTAAAACGCGAAAATTTTGCGACTATCGGCCTTGGTCTATTCCCCTGTGACCTTCCAAACCTATGCACATTTTCAAATTCTATATCTTCAGGGATTTCTAGTTTTTCTCTTATAAGACCTTTAACAAGATTTTCAGTATCTTCGGTATCTCCATTCTGATCAATAACTTCTCTCATACCTCTGAATATCAGGTTGTTTCTCATTGTCCGTGACTGCAGATAGACCACTTTGTCTTGTAATTCTTGTTTCTCACTTTCTAGATCATACAAATGTCTCTGCATTTCTTCTATCACTCTTGAATCTGTTTGTACCTTTTTCATTTGTATTGACAGACACAATACAGTCGTGAACGATCCAGTGTCCGTCGATAACTCGCCGGCCTAAAGCTACAATCCTTTGCCATCAGATCGTGAACAATCTTTCACAGTTTATTTTGTTTGTATTGTAATTGTTTTTGTTTGTTGTTTTTTTTTAATTTTAAGTTTTAGTTAATCTATAGATTCTAACCCGTTATGTCCCGTTGCTCCGTCAGCTTAACCGAATGGTTAATGAAATGAGATTAGGACAATAAAATTTAAAAGAAAACAGTTTTATAAACATAAAGTTTTGAATTTAATCACTTCTTTTGATAATTGTAATTGTTTGCATTATTATTTTTTTACTTTTTAAAGTTAAAAACATATTGTACAGTTCACAAATTTTCGTTTATCAGGTGGTTAAGCTAACGGATCATTGAACAATCGATGTCATATAAAACTATTTGTATAAACACGATTGTTACAAACTTTTTTATTTTAATTTTATTTTTAAATACAATTGTTTTATAAATATGCTGTTATAAATAATTTTTTAATACTTTATATTTATTATTTTGAAAGACTTTTATTACTTTACAGTAGCGGACCCAAGACTTTGAAACACGACAGGGTTTTTTTCGATAATGCGAAAGAGGTACGGGGTTTTAGGGTATGCTCCCCGAGCCAAATTTTAAGATGTGGAAGGAAATCCTACGATTTCCTAAAATTTGAGCAAGTGACACACGTTTAGATATAATATCATGGACAGAAATAGAGAGGTTACGAGGATGAACCCCCTCTGGGTCCGCTACTGATTTATTACATGGCTAATTCGATGTTCTACTTGTTTCTAAGGTGTCATGAAATTACAGATATGGGATTTTAAAATCGTGTTTTAAAGAAAGAAATTTTGACATAATAAAAATAACTTTATTAGCATACAGCAAATTACATGCTTGTAGGCTAACTATTTACAATAATGCATTGGATTGATGGCGGCAGAATACAATTCTGAAAACTATAAAGGTGGGACCAAATAGAAATATTTGTAATAAATGACATATATATATATATATATATATATATATATATATATATATATATATATATATATATATATATATATATATATATATATATATATAAAACAAAATCAAGGATCACAGAGTAGAGTTATAATGAATATTGATAATAAGTATTTAATATAATAATAAGAACAACAATAATAATAATAACAATAAATGACATATATATAATATTGTTTCTATAAGTGTCAGTGAAACTATCTTCTATGATTATACCATTATAATTATTGTATTATGATATTAGACTGTACATTAAAGGATTTTTTTACCTTAAAAGTTTCTTAAGACGACATTGTGAAATATTTATGTCGCATATATTTCTTTTTTATGATAGATTATGACGTTTATAAAACGTTTATGTGAGCCAAAGATATTTTGCTTCGAAAATTTTTTGCGACAAATAATAACTCTAAAACCATTAATATTCATGGGATTAAATTAAATGTTGTGTTTTTTTGTGATTTTATCCAAAAAATTATTTATAAAAACTTAATGTAATAGTATCTTGTAGAAATAAATCTCATTAAGGGTAATGATAATTAAAACATTTTGTTGGTGTTATTTCGTGGTATTCAATAACCCACGTAAAATTAATTTAACCACCAACTCCCATGAATATTAATGATTTTATATTCCTTTTTGTCCAATAACCCACGAAAATAGTGAAATTTAACAAGCAACTCTCGTGAATATTTGTGATTTTACAATTTTCTTTGTTATGCAATAACCCACGAAAATAGTGAAATTAAACTACCGACTTCAATAAATATTTATGATTTTATAGTATTCCATTTTGTTCAATAACCCACGAAAATAATGAAATTTTACCACCAACTCACACGAACATTTATGATTTTACAATATTCCTTTTTGTTCAATAACCGACGAAAATAGTGAAATAAAACCACCGACTCCCATGAATATTTGTGATTTACAATATTCCTTTTTGTTTATTAACCCACGGAAATAGTGAAATTTAACCACCAACTCCCACGAATGTTTGTGATTTAACAATAATCCTTTTATAGTCTTATTTGGAATGCTAATAATTACCTTTATGTTTTTGATAATTTTTTTTATTTGAGTTAAAATATAGATTGAATATTACACATTAAAATAATGCCATAACTGCTTGTAATGTCGCTGTAAATCAATTTTGTTTTTAATAAATATGATTTTTGATGTGTTAATTATTTATTTTTATATTTTGTTAAGAATATATCCTAGAAATAACATACAGTCAAACTTGTCTATAAAGGCTACCTAAGTGGCTTTCATGGGGAGGTGGTCTTTATCTAAATGTTTTAGTCAAATGAAAAACGAGCAATTGGGATAATTTTACTGACTTCTAAAAGCAGATTATCCTTATATAGAGGTGGTCTTTATGGCAGGTTCGACTGCATTGGCATATTATAATTGCCAGTTCGTTTGCTGAAGGTCAGTAGTTTCTTCGGGCACTACGGTTTCCTCCACAATCCCATGAACTGACCGCCTTGATATAAGTGAAATAACCTTAACTGGGCGTACAAAAATTACTCCACCATTACTCTGCAATAAATTGCAGCTTGTCCATTTTCAATTAATTCTTAAAAGTTAATATAAGCTCCTATTTTACTGTTACCATGGTTACTTAATACACAACGTACTTATCACAAGTTTAAGAAGCAGCGTGGCTTCGAACCCCCACCGGCGTCTGGCTAAGTCTTGAAAGTAGGTAGTGACTGTTTTTTCCAGGCACTTGGCATTTAGATAATAATGAAAGTCACAGGTCCTTAGAGACCCTGAAACCGATGTCCAGTGCCACGAAACGAGTGACGCGTAAAACCCTTGACATTGCCCTGAGCACATTGCAAAATTTAAAAACATTCCGCCACTTCAACTATAGCTGATAACGTTTCTAAATAATAAATTGGACGTCACACGAGCAACCACAACAAACTGAGTTAAGGTACGGGGCAATTACGGAGTAATTGCTACAAACTTTGATAAGGTACTGAGTAATCACTACAAACTGAGCAAGGTAATGAGTAATCACTTCAAATTGAGTTAAGATACAGAGTTATCACTTTAAACTGAGCTAAGGTACGCAGTAATCACTACAAACTGAGCTAAGGTATTAAGTAATCACTACAAACTGAGCTAAGGTGCGCAGTAATAACTTAAAACTGTGGTTAGCTACGCAGTATTCATTACCAGCTGAGCTAAGGTACGCAGTAACCACTTCAAACTGTCTTAGATACGCAGTAATCACTACAAACTGAGCTAAGGAATGGAGTCATCAATTCAGATCAATATATATATTGTACGGAGATATGACTTCAAACTGAGCTAAGGTACGGAGTTATCACTACAAACTGAGCTAAGGTACTGAGTAATTACTACAAACTGAGCTAAGGTACGGAGAAATCACTACAAACTGAGCTAAGGTACGGAGTAATCACTACAAACTAGGCTAAGGTACGAAGTAATTACTACAAACTGAGCTAAAGTACGGAGTAATCACTATAAACTAAGCTCCCACTGCAAACTGAGCTTAGGTAAGAAGAAATCACTACAAATTGAGCGAAGATACGAAGTAATCACTACAAACAGAGTTAGGATACGCAGTCTCACGACAAACTGGGCTAAGGTACGCAGTCTCACTACAAACTGAGCAAAGATATGTGGTATTCACTACAAACTAAGTTAAGAGACTGAGTAATCACTACAAACTGAGTTAGGATACGCAGTCTCACTACAAACTGAGTTAGGATACGCAGTCTCAATACAAACTGAGCTGAGGTAAGGATTAATCACTACAAACTGAGCGAAGATACGGGATAATAACTACAAACTAAGTTAGGGTAGGCAGTCTCACTACAAACTGAGCGAAAGTGAGGAGAAATCATTACAAACTGAGCGAAGATACAGAGTAATCACTACAAACTGAGTTAGGGTACGCAGTCTCACAACAAACTGAGCTAAGGTAAAGAGAAATCACTACAAACTGAGCCAAAATACGGGTCAATCAGTACAAACTAAGTTAGGGTACGCAGACTCACTACAAACTGTGCAAACGTACGGAGTAATGACTATAAGCTTGGGTAAGGTACGGAGTAATCACTAGAAACTTGGGTAAGGTAAGAAGTTGTCATTACAAACCGAGATTAGGTACGGAGTAATTACTACAAACTCAGCTACGTTACGAGCTAATTACTACAAACTCAGCTAAGGAACGGAGTAATCACTACAAACTGAGTTCAGTACTGAGAAATCACTACAAACTGAGCTAAGTTACGCAGTAGTTACTACCAACTGAGCTAAGGTACTGAGTAATCACTACAAACTGAGCTACGGTACGGAGTAATTACTACAAACCCAACTAAGGTACGGACTAATTACTACAATCTGAGCTAAGTTACGCAGTAATCACTACAAACTGAGCTAAGATACTGAGAAATCACTATAAACTGTGCTTAGATACGCAGTTATCACTGGAAACTGAGCTAAGGTATGGAGGAATCACTACAATCTGAAGTAAGTTACGGAGTAATCACCACAAATTGAGCTAAGGTACGGAGTCATCGCCACAACTTGAGCTAAAGTACGGAGTCATCATTACGACTTGAGCTTAGGTTCAGAGTCATCACTACAAACTGAGCTAAGGTACGGAGTTACCAATTCAAACTGGGCGAAATACGGGGTAATCAATACAAACTTAGGAAGGGTACGCAGACTCACTACAAACTGAGCTAAGGTATAAAGTAATCATTACAAACTGAGGTAAGGTACGGAGTTATTACTAAAAACTGAGCTAAGGTACGGAGTAATTACTATAAACTGAGCTTAGGTAGGGAGTAATTACTACAAACTGAGCTAAGATACTGAGTAATCACTACAAACTGAGCTAAGGTACTGAGTAACCACTACAAACTGAGCTTAGGAACAGAGTTATCACTACAAACTGGAGTTAGGTACGCAGAAATTGCTACAAACTAAGAAAAGATAGGCAGTAATTACTTTAAACTGTGCTTAGGGACGCAGTAATCACTACAAACTGAGCTAAGGTACTGAGTAATCACTAAAAACTGAGCTTAAGTAAGCATTAATCACTTAATCAATTAAAACAACAAACTTAACAATTATTAATACAGACTAAGGTACGAAGTCATCACTACAAACAGATTAAAGGTACGGAGTCATCACTACAAACTGAGTTAAGGTACGGAGTCATCACTACAAACAGAGTAAAGGTACGGAGTCATCACTACAAACTGAGTTAAGATACGGAGTCATCACTACAAACTGAGTTATGGTACGGTGTAATAACTACAAACTGAGTTATGGTACGGAGTTATCATGATAAACTGAGCTACGGCACGGAGTAATAACTACAAACTGAACTACGGTACGGAGTTATCACTACATTTTGAGCTAAGGTACGAAGTAATCACTACGACATAAGCTAGGGTACGAAGTTATCACTACAAACTGAGCTGAGATACGGAGTTATCACGACAAACTGAGCTAAAGTACGGAGTGATCACTACAAACTGAGCTGAGGTACGGAGTTATCACTAAAACTGAGCTAGGGTACGGAGTGATCACTACAAACTGAGCTGAGGTACGAAGTTATCACTAAAACTGAGATAAGGTACGGAGTTATCACTACAAACTGAGCTTAGGTACGGAGTTATCACTACAAACTGAGCTAGGGTACGGAGTGATCACTACAAACTGAGCTGAGGTACGGAGTTATCACTACAAACTGAGCTGAGGTACGGAGTTATCACTACAAACTGAGATAAGGTACGGAGTTATCACTACAAACTGAGCTTAGGTACGAAGTTATCACTAGAAACTGAGCTGAGGTTCAAAGTAATTACTACGACTTAATCTAAGGTACGGAGTTATCACTACACACTGAGCTAAGGTACGGAGTTATCACTACAAACTGAGCTAAGGTACGAAGTAATCACTACAAACTGAGCTAAGGTACGAAGAAATCACTACGACTTAAGCTAAGGTACGGAGTTATGACTACAAACTGAGCTAAGGTACGAAGTAATCACTACGACTTAAGCTACGGTACGGAGTTATCACTACAAACTGAGCTGAGATACGGAGTTATCACTACAAACTGAGCTGAGATACGGAGTTATAACTACAAACTGAGCTGAGATATGGAGTTATCACTACAAACTGAGTTGAAGTCCGGAGTTATCACTACAAACTGAGCTGAGATACGGAGTTATTACTACAAACTGAGCTGAGGTACAGAGTTATTACTACAAACTGAGATAAGGTACGGAGTTATCACTAAAAACTGAGATAAGGTACGAAGTCATCAATACAAACGGAGCTAAGGTACAGAGTTATCACTACAAACTGAGCTGAGATACGGAGTTATCACTACAAACTGAGCTGAGATATAGTAATCACTACAAACTGAGATAAGGTACAGAGTTATCACTACAAACTGAGCTGAGATACGAAGTTATCACTACAAACTGAGCTTAGGTACGTAGTTATCACTACAAACTTATCTGAGGTATGGAGTTATCACTACAAACTGAGATAAGGAACGGAGTTATCAAAACAAACTGAGATGAATTACGAAGGTATCACTACAAACTGAGATACGGTACGGAGTTATCACTACAAACTGAGATAAGGTACGGAGTTATCACGACAAACTGAGCTGAGGTACAGGGTTATCACTACAAACTGAGATAAGGTACAGAGTTATCACTACAAAGTGAGATAAGGTACGGAGTTATCACTAGAAACTGAGCTGAGGTACGGAGTAATCACTACAAACTGAGCTGAGATACGGAGTTATCACTACAAACTGAGCTGAGATACAGAATTATCACTACAAACTGAGCTGAGATACGGAGTTATCACTACAAACTGAGCTGAGATACAGAATTATCACTACAAACTGAGCTTAGGTACGGAGTTATCACTACAAACTGAGTTAAGATACGAAGAAATCACTACGACTTAAGCTAAGGTACGGAGTTATCACTACAAATTGAGCTGAGATACGGAGTTATCACTACAAACTGAGCTGAGATACGGAGTTATCACTACAAACTGAGCTTATGTACGGAGTTATCACTACAAACTTAGCTAATGTACGAAGCTATCAATGCAAACTGAGCTGATGTACGGAGTAATTACTACGACTTGGGGTTAAGAAAAGAGTTATCACTACAAACTAGGGTTAGGTACGGAGAAATCCCTACAAACTCGGGTTAAGTATGGAGTAGTCACTACAAACTGGGGTTAGGTAAAGAGTAATCAGTACAAACTGGGGTAAGGTACTTAGTAATTACTACGACTTGGGGTTAAGAAAAGAGTAATTCTTACAAACTGGGCTACGGTACGGAGTAATTCTCTACAAACTGGGATTAGGTACGGAGTAATCACTACAAATATTGTTAGGTACAGAATAATCCCTACAAACTGGGCTTAGGTACGCAGTAATACCTAAAAACGCAGGTAAGGTAGAGAAATCACTACATACTGGGTTTATGTAAAGAGTAATCACTACAAACATGGGTAAGGTAATGAATGATCACTGTAATCTGGGGTAAGGTAAAGACTAATCACTCAAAAGTAGGCTTAGGTACAAAGTAATCACTGCAAACTGAGCTATGGTACACAGTAATAACTACAAACTGAGATAAGGTACGAAGTAATCACTACAACTTCAGCTAAGGTACTAATTTATCACTACAAACTGAGCTAAGGTACGAAGTTATCACTAAAACTGAGATAAGGTACGGAGTTATCACTACAAACTGAGCTATGGTACGGAGTTATCACTACAAACTGAGCTGAGATACAGAGTTATCACTACAAACTGAGCTGAGATACGGAGTTATCACTACAAACTGAGCTGAGATACGGAGTTATCACTACAAACTGAGCTGAGGTACAGAGTTATCACTACAACTGAGCTAAGGTACGGAGTTATCACTACGACTTAAGCTAAGTTACGGAGTTATCACTACAAACTGAGCTAAAGTACGGAGTTATCACTACAAACTGAGATAAGGTACGAAGTAATCACTACGACTTAAGCTAAGGTACGGAGTTATCACTAAAACTGAGATAAGGTAGGGAGTTATCACTACAAACTGAGCCATGGTACGGAGTTATCACTACAAACTGAGCTGAGATAGAGAGTTATCACTACAAACTGAGGTGAGATACGGAGTTATCACTACAAACTGAGCTGAGATACGGAGTTATCACTACAAACTGAGCTGAGGTACAGAGTTATCTCTACAAATTGAGCTAAGGTACGGGGTTATCACTACGACTTAAGCTAAGTTACGGAGTTATCACTACAAACTGAGCTAAAGTACGGAGTTATCTCTACAAACTTAGCTAAGGTACGAAGTTATCAATGCAAGCTGAGCTGATGTACGGAGTAATTACTACGACTTGGGGTTAAGAAAAGAGTTATCACTACAAACTAGGGTTAGGTACAGAGTAGTCACTACAAACTGGGGTTAGGTAAAGAGTAATCAGTACAAACTGGGGTAAGGTACGGAGTCATCACTACAAACTGAGTTTAGGTACGGAGTCATCACTACAAACTGAGTTAAGGTACGGAGTCATCACTACAAACTGAGTTAAGGTACAAAGTAATAACTACAAACTGAGTTATGGTACGGAGTAATCACTACAAACTGAGTAATGGTACGGAATTATCACTACAAACTGAGTTATGGTACGGAGTTATCACTACAAACTGAGCTAAGGTACGAAGAAATCACTACGACTTAAGCTAAGGTACGGAGTTATCACTACAAACTGAGCTGAGGTATGGAGTTATCACTACAAACTGAGCTGAGGTACGGAGTTATCACTACAAACTGAGCTAAGGTACGAAAAAATCACTACTACTTAAGCTAAGGTACGGAGTTATCACTAAAAACTGAGCTGAGGTACGGAGTTATCACTACAAACTGAGATAAGGTACGGAGTTATCACTACAAATTGAGTTAAGGTACGCAGTAATTACGACAAACTGAGCCACGGTACGGAGTAATCACTAAAAACTGAGCTAAGATACGGAGTAATAACTACAAACTGAACTACAGTACGGAGTTATCACTACAAACTGAGCTGAGGTACGGAGTTATCAATACAAACTGAGATAAGGTACTGAGTAATCAATACAAACTGAGCTACGGTACGGAGTTATCACTAAAAACTGAGCTAAGATAGGGAGTAATAACTACAAACTGAACAACGGTACGGAATTATCACTACATTTTGAGCTAAGGTACGAAGTAATCACTACGACATAAGCTAGGGTACGATGTTATCACTACAAACTGAGCTGAGATACGGAGTTATCACTACAAACTGAGCTATGGTACGGATTTATCACTAGAAACTGAGCTGAAGTTCAAAGTAATCACTACGACTTAATCTAAGGTACGGAGTTATCACTACACACTGAGATAAGGTACGGTGTTATCACTACAAACTGAGCTATGGTACTGAGTAATCAATACAAACTGAGCTGATGTACAGAAGTATCACTACAAACTGAGCTTATGTACGGAGTTATCACTACACACTGAGCTAAGGTACGGAGTTATCACTACAAACTGAGATAAGGTACGGAGTTATCACTACAAACTGAGCTAAGGTACAGAGATATCACTACAAACTGAGCTTATGTACGGAGTTATCACTACACAATGTGTTTAGGTACGGGGTTTTCACTACAAACTGAGATAAGGTACGAAGTTATCACTACAAACTGAGCTAAGGTACGAAGTAATCACTACGACTTAAGCTAAGGTACGGAGTTATCACTACAAACTGAGCTGAGATACGGGGTTATCACTACAAACTGAGCTGAGATACGGAGTTATCACTACAATCGGAGATAAGGTAAGGAGTTATCACTACAAACTGAGCTGAGATACAGAGTTATCACTAAAACTGAAATAACCTACGGAGATATCACTTCAAACTGAGCTAAGGTACAGAGGTATCACTACAAACTGAGCTTATGTACGGAGTTATCACTACACACTGAGCTAAGGTACGGAGTTATCACTACAAACTGAGATAAGGTACGAAGTTATCACTACAAACTGAGCTAAGGTACGAAGTAATGACTACGACTTAAGCTAAGGTACGGAGTTATCACTACAAACTGTGCTGAGATACGGGGTTATCACTACAAACTGAGCTGAGATACGGAGTTATCACTACAAACTGAGATAAGGTACGGAGTTATCACTACAAACTGAGCTGAGATACGGAGTTATCACTAAAACTGAGATAAGGTACGGAGTTATCACTACAAACTGAACTATCGTACGGAGTTATCACTAGAAACTGAGCTGAGGTTCAAAGTATTCACTACGACTTAATCTAAGGTACGGAGTTATCACTACAAACTGAGCTGAGATACGGAGTTATCACTACAAACTGAGCTGAGGTACAGAGTTATCTCTACAAACTGAGCTAAGGTACGGGGTTATCACTACGACTTAAGCTAAGGTACGGAGTTATCACTAAAAACTGAGCTGAGGTACGGAGTTATCACTACAAACTGAGATAAGGTACGGAGTTATCACTACAAATTGAGTTAAGGTACGCAGTAATCACGACAAACTGAGCTACGGTACGGAGTAATCACTAAAAACTGAGCTAAGATACGGAGTAATAACTACAAACTGAACTACAGTACGGAGTTATCACTACAAACTGAGCTGAGGTACGGAGTTATCAATACAAACTGAGATAAGGTACTGAGTAATCAATACAAACTGAGCTACGGTACGGAGTTATCACTAAAAACTGAGCTAAGATAGGGAGTAATAACTACAAACTGAACAACGGTACGGAGTTATCACTACATTTTGAGCTAAGGTACGAAGTAATCACTACGACATAAGCTAGGGTACGATGTTATCACTACAAACTGAGCTGAGATACGGAGTTATCACTACAAACTGAGCTATGGTACGGATTTATCACTAGAAACTGAGCTGAGGTTCAAAGTAATCACTACGACTTAATCTAAGGTACGAGGTTATCACTACAAACTGAGCTGAGGTACGGAGTTATCACTACAAACTGAGCTATGGTACGGATTTATCACTAGAAACTGAGCTGAGGTTCAAAGTAATCACTACGACTAAATCTAAGGTACGGAGTTATCACTACACACTGAGATAAGGTACGGAGTTATCACTACAAACTGAGCTATGGTACTGAGTAATCAATACAAACTGAGCTGATGTACAGAGGTATCACTACAAACTGAGCTTATGTACGGAGTTATCACTACACACTGAGCTAAGGTACGGAGTTATCACTACAAACTGAGATAAGGTACGGAGTTATCACTACAAACTGAGCTAAGGTACAGAGGTATCACTACAAACTGAGCTTATGTACGGAGTTATCACTACACACTGAGTTAAGGTACGGGGTTTTCACTACAAACTGAGATAAGGTACGAAGTAATCACTACGACTTAAGCTAAGGTACGGAGTTATCACTACAAACTGAGCTGAGATACGGGGTTATCACTACAAACTGAGCTGAGATACGGAGTTATCACTACAATCGGAGATAAGGTACGGAGTTATCACTACAAACTGAGATAAGGTACGGAGTTATCACTAGAAACTGAGCTGAGATACCGAGTTATTACTAAAACTGAGATAAGGTACGGAGTTATCACTACAAACTGAGCTGAGATACGGAGTTATCACTAAAACTTAAATAAGCTACGGAGATATCACTACAACCTGAGCTAAGGTACAGAGGTATCACTACAAACTGAGCTTATGTACGGAGTTATCACTACACACTGAGCTAAGGTACGGAGTTGTCACTACAAACTGAAATAAGGTACGAAGTTATCAATACAAACTGAGCTAAGGTACGAAGTAATGACTACGACTTAAGCTAAGGTACGGAGTTATCACTACAAACTGTGCTGAGATACGGGGTTATCACTACAAACTGAGCTGAGATACGGAGTTATCACTACAAACTGAGATAAGGTACGGAGTTATCACTACAAACTGAGATAAGGTACGGAGTTATCACTACAAACTGAGCTGAGATACGGAGTTATCACTAAAACTGAGATAAGGTACGGAGTTATCACTACAAACTGAGCTATCGTACGGAGTTATCACTAGAAACTGAGCTGAGGTTCAAAGTATTCACTACGACTTAATCTAAGGTACGGAGTTATCACTACAAACTGAGCTAAGGTACGGAGTTATCACTACACACTGAGATAAGGTACGGAGTTATCACTACAAACTGAGATAAGGTACGGAGTTATCACTACAAACTGAGCTATGGTACGAAGTTATCAATGCAAACTGAGCTAAGGTACAAAGTAATCACTACGACTTAAGCTAAGGTACGGAGTAATTACTACAAACTGAGCTAAGGTACGGAGTTATCACTACAAACTGAGCTAAGGTACGGAGTTATCACTACAAACTTAGCTAAGGTACGGAGTTATCACTACAAACTTAGCTAAGGTACGGAGTAATCACTACAAACTTAGCTAAGGTACGGAGTTATCAATACAAACTGAGATAAGGTAGGGAGTTATCACAACAAAATGAGCTGAGGTACGGAGTTATCACTACAAACTGAGCTAAGGTACGAAGTTATCAATGCAAACTGAGCTAAGGTACGAAGTAATCAATACGACTTTAGTCGTTTTTTGGAGTTATCACTACAAACTAAGCTAAGGTACGGAGTTATCACTACAAACTGAGCTAAGGTACTGAGTTATCACTACAAATTGAGATAAGTTACGAAGTTATCACTACGAACTGAGCTAAGGTACGAAGTTATCAATGCAAACTTAGATAAGGTACGGAGTTATCACTACAAATTGAGATAAGGTACGGAGTTATCACTACAAACTGAGCTAAGGTACGGAGTTATCACTACAAATTGAGATAAGTTACGGAGTTATCACTACGAACTGAGCTAAGGTACGAAGTTATCACTACAAACTGAGATAAGGTACGGAGTTATCAGTAAAAACTGAGTTATGGTACGGAGTTAACACTACAAACTGAGCTAAGGTACGGAGTTATCACTACAAATTGAGTTAAGGTACGGAGTAATCACTACGAACTGAGATAAGGCACGGAGGTATCACTACAAACTGAGCTGAGATACGGAGTTATCACTAAAACTGAGATAAGGTACGGAGTTATCACTACAAACTGAGCTAAGGTACAGAGTTATCACTATAAACTGAGCTATGGTACGAAGTTATCAATGCAAACTGAGCTAAGGTACAAAGTAATCACTACGACTTAAGGTAAGGTACGGAGTAATCACTACAAACTGAGCTAAGGTACGGAGTTATCACTACAAACTGAGCTAAGGTACGGAGTTATCACTACAAACTTAGCTAAGGTACGGAGTTATCACTACAAACTTAGCTAAGGTACGGAGTTATCACTACAAACTTAGCTAAGGTACGTAGTAATCACTACAAACCGAGCTAAGGCACGGAGTTATCAATACAAACTGAGATAAGGTAGGGAATTATCACAACAAAATGAGCTAAGGTACGGAGTTATCACTACAAACTGAGCTAAGGTACGACGTTATCAATGCAAACTAAGCTAAGGTACGAAGTAAACACTACAAACTGAGCTAAGGTACGGAGTTATCACTACAAACTGAGCTAAGGTACGGAGTTATCACTACCAATTGAGATAAGTTTCGAAGTTATCACTACGAACTGAACTAAGGACGAAGTTATCAATGCAAACTGAGATAAGGTACGGAGTTATCACTAGAAATTGAGATAAGGTACGGAGTTATCACTACAAACTGAGCTAACAACGGAGGAAACACAACAAATTGAGATAAGTTACGGAGTTATCACTACGAACTGAACTAAGGTACGAAGTTATCACTACAAACTGAGATGAGGTACGGAGTTATCAGTACAAACTGAGTTATGGTACGGAGTTAACACTACAAACTGAGCTAAGGTACGGAGTTATCACCACAAATTGAGTTAAGGTACGGAGTAATCACTACGAACTGGGCTAAGGTACGGAGTCATCATTACGAACTGAGCTAAGGTACGGAGTAATCACTACAAACTGAGCTAAGGTACTGAGTTATCACTACAAATGAGTTAAGGTACGGTTTAATCACTACGAACTGGGCTAAGGTACGGAGTCATCACTACGAACTGAGCTAAGGTACGGAGTTATCACTACAAACTGAGCTAAGGTACTGAGTTATCACTACAAATTGAGTTAAGGTACGGTTTAATCACTAAAAACTGAGCTAAGGTACGGAGTAATCACTACGAATCGAGATAAGGTACGGAGTTATCACTACAAACTGAGATAAGGTACCTAGTTATCACTACAAATTGAGTTAAGGTACGGAGTAATCACTACGAACTGAGCTAAGGTACGGAGTTATCACTACAAACTGAGCTAAGGTACGGAGTTATCACTACAAACTGAGATAAGGTACCTAGTTATCACTACAAACTGAGCTAAGGTACGGAGTTATCACTACAAATTGAGATAAGGTACGGAGTAATCACTACGAACTGAGATAAGGTACGGAGTTATCACTACAAATTGAGTTAAGGTACGGAGTAATCACTACGAACTGAGATAAGGTACGTAGTTATCACTAAAAACTGAGATAAGGTACGAAGTTATCACTACAAACTGAAATAACGTACGGAGTTATCACTACAAACTTAGCTAAGGTACGAAGTTATCAATGCAAACTGAGCTGATGTACTGAAAAATTACTACGACTTGGGGTTAAGAAAAGAGTTATCACTACAAACTGGGGTTAGGTACGGAGAAATCCCTACAAACTCTGGTTAAGTATGGAGTAGTCACTACAAACTGGGGTTAGGTAAAGAGTAATCAGTACAAACTGAGCTAAGGTACGGAGTTATCACTACAAACTGAGCTAAGGTACGGAGTTATCACTACAAACTTAGCTAAGGTACGGAGTTATCACTACAAACTTAGCTAAGGTACGGAGTAATCACTACAAACCGAGCTAAGGCACGGAGTTATCAATACAAACTGAGATAAGGTAGGGAATTACCACAACAAAATGAGCTAAGGTACGGAGTTATCACTACAAACTGAGCTAAGGTACGACGTTATCAATGCAAACTAAGCTAAGGTACAAAGTAATCACTACGACTTAAGCTAAGGTACGGAGTAATTACTACAAACTGAGCTAAGGTACGGGGTTATCACTACAAACTGAGCTGAGATACGGAGTTATCACTACAAACTGAGATAAGGTACGGAGTTATCACTACAAACTGAGATAAGGTACGGAGTTATCACTACAAACTGAGCTGAGATACGGAGTTATCACTAAAACTGAGATAAGGTACGGAGTTATCACTACAAACTGAGCTATCGTACGGAGTTATCACTAGAAACTGAGCTGAGGTTCAAAGTATTCACTACGACTTAATCTAAGGTACGGAGTTATCACTACAAACTGAGCTAAGGTACGACGTTATCAATGCAAACTAAGCTAAGGTACGAAGTAATCACTACGACTTAAGCTAAGGTACGGAGTAATTACTACAAATTGAGATAAGGTACCTAGTTATCACTACAAACTGAGCTGAGATACGGAGTTATCACTACAAACTGAGATAAGGTACGGAGTTATCACTACAAACTGAGATAAGGTACGGAGTTATCACTACAAACTGAGCTGAGATACGGAGTTATCACTAAAACTGAGATAAGGTACGGAGTTATCACTACAAACTGAGCTATCGTACGGAGTTATCACTAGAAACTGAGCTGAGGTTCAAAGTATTCACTACGACTTAATCTAAGGTACGGAGTTATCACTACAAACTGAGCTAAGGTACGGAGTTATCACTACACACTGAGATAAGGTACGGAGTTATCACTACAAACTGAGATAAGGTACGGAGGTATCACTACAAACTGAGCTATGGTACCAAGTTATCAATGCAAACTGAGCTAAGGTACAAAGTAATCACTACGACTTAAGCTAAGGTATGGAGTAATTACTACAAACTGAGCTAAGGTACGGAGTTATCACTACAAACTGAGCTAAGGTACGGAGTTATCACTACAAACTTAGCTAAGGTACGGAGTTATCACTACAAACTTAGCTAAGGTACGGAGTAATCACTACAAACTGAGCTAAGGTACGGAGTTATCAATACAAACTGAGATAAGGTAGGGAGTTATCACAACAAAATGAGCTGAGGTACGGAGTTATCACTACAAACCGAGCTAAGGTACGAAGTTATCAATGCAAACTGAGCTAAGGTACGAAGTAATCAATACGACTTTAGTCGTTTTTTGGAGTTATCACTACAAACTAAGCTAAGGTACGGAGTTATCACTACAAACTGAGCTAAGGTACGGAGTTGTCACTACAAATTGAGATAAGTTACGAAGTTATCACTACGAACTGAACTAAGGTACGAAGTTATCAATGCAAACTGAGATAAGGTACGGAGTTATCACTACAAATTGAGATAAGGTACGGAGTTATCACTACAAACTGAGCTAACAACGGAGGTAACACAACAAATTGAGATAAGTTACGGAGTTATCACTACGAACTGAACTAAGGTACGAAGTTATCACTACAAACTGAGATAATGTACGGAGTTATCAGTACAAACTGAGTTATGGTACGGAGTTAACACTACAAACTGAGCTAAGGTGCGGAGTAATCACTACAAATTGAGTTAAGGTACGGAGTAATCACTACGAACTGAGCTAAGGTACGGAGTTATCACTACAAACTGAGCTAAGGTACGGAGTTATCACTACAAATTGAGTTAAGGTACGGTTTAATCACTACGAACTGAGATAAGGTACAGAGTTATCACTACACACTGAGATAAGGTACGGAGTTATCACTACAAACTGAGCTAAGGTACGGAGTTTTCACTACAAATTGAGTTAAGATACGGAGTAATCGAGTAGTCACTACATACCGGGGTAAGTTACGGAGTAATTCTCTACAAACTGGGATTAGGTACGGAGTAATCACTACAAATATTGTTAGGTACAGAATAATTCCCTACAAACTGGGCGGTAATCCCTAAAAACGCAGGTTAGGTAAAGTAATCACTACATACTGGGTTTATGTAAAGAATAATCACTGCAATCTGGGGTTAGGTAAAGACTGATCACTGCAAAGTAGGCTTAGGTACAAAGTAATCACTGCAAACTGAGCTAAGGTACAGAGTAATCACTACAAACTGAGCTAAGGTACGAAGTTATCACTACATTATGAGCTATAGTACAGATTGATAACTACAAATTGAACTAAGGTACGGAGTAATGACTATAAACTGAGCTAAGGGACGGAGTTATTATAACAAACTGGGCTGAGGTACAGAATTACCATTAGAAACTGGGGTTAGGTAAGGAGAGACAAGTGAATAATTTGTTTAAGACGTCATTATCATTTAGTATTTTAGATGTTGGTATTTAATCGTAGAATACGTAATGCGCAATACTTTAATAAGCATCATAGTTCAATGAACAGTCTATTTGTTGCATAATATTTCTTAAATTCTCCAAGTCAAAAATTATTTAAAGATAACCACTAAATATGTACTTGTATTATAACGCGTGATATTGTATGTTAAAATGTGCAGTAGTTCAATCCAAAGGGTCACTGAGGTATTGATTCAGGTTGCACATCGGTGACGTAAATATAAAATTACAAACAAAATAGCCTAATAAATCAAAACATATAATAATTGTAGGAAGACCACATGCAAGTATATTTCTGATTTAAATTGATATGTTTCGTCTTGCATAATGCACCAATAATCTATATGGCCTAATGCCAAAATTTATCACGTGATAGGTATTTTGAAGTTTTTTAATTTTAAGAAAATATAAATTTCTGGCTAGTGTGTTCTGTTCACTCTGTGGAAACTTGAATATCGAACCATTACGCGTTTGTCATGTTAAAATGTAGGTTTGAGGACAAGGTAAGGCATATTATTAACTAATACTCTTATGTAGCCAAGTACTTTGTCGTTTCTCTGAGGAAATGTCATTTTATTTTTTGTTTTGAATTCTGAAAGTATCATTTAAATGATATCTTTAAATAGAATGTTAAGAATCAACAAAGACATTTGGCAAGTTAATCATTTTATGGAGATCTAACGTCTTGACGCGGCTTAGTCGGTGTATAGTGTGAATATTTTATTTTCAGACGCGATCAATGTGCTGACTAGAAACATATGCTAATAATTGCAACAATTTTTAAATGATTTCGTAAATAATGTTTTATATTTATTTTTTTTTACCTTTTTTTACTAGAGGCAGAACATATTAAATGATATTGATCATAATTTTTAAATTTTTGTCATTATATAATCCAAAAAATCATAAAATAGAAAAGGAAAACGTTAACTCAACTAGTTACCATATAATTATTGTAATATGTGTCGTTAAGCTAAAAGTTCGATTTTTTTGAAAATAAATGGAAACAATTCCGTGACTCCTTAGAAAAAATCGCACAAAAGTATAGAATTACTGGAAGAAACAAACAATTCTGCATCTAATAATAGTAATTGTATTGAGATCTGTTCAGGAAAAGACTCGAGATAATTAAAAAAATCAAATCAACATAGAAAGCAATGACGCTAATTTTTTTTTTTTTTTTTTTTTTTGTAAATAGAATATGGTGGCAACACGTAAACAACTACATAAATCTATTATAGACCTCTCTCGAGGGGAACTGTTCTCCTATTGTTTTGTCTGGAGAGGTATATCGTCCGAGCCGATAGACGAGGTCATTATTCCTCTCTAGACAACACTATAGGGGAACTATTCCCGAGGGAGAGGTTAATAATAGATTTATTACATCATAGTCTTTGTTTAAGAAAATAAAATTAACATAGAAATCAATGACGCGAAATTGTTTTTTATTTTATTTTTTCAATAGAATAAGGTGGCAACACGTAAACAACTTCATTAATCTATTATGAACCTCTCTCGGGGTAAACTGTTCTCCTATTTTGTTGTCTGGAGAGGTATATTGTCCGAGCCGATAGACGAGGTCACTATTCCTCTCCAGACAACACTATAGGGAACTGTTCCCGAAAGAGAGGTTCATAATAGATTTATTACATCACATGTCTTTGTTTAAATAATTTTCAAATTATCTCTTGATCAAATAAATAAATAAATAAATAAATAAATAAATAAATAAATAAATAAATAAATAAAAATAAAGTACAATGAAACTACAATAAATCTCAACATTAATGCGTTTTCATACATATCTAAAAATACTATAGTATAGTCCTTAGTGTCAGGAATTAAATCTAGGTATAGTCCGGTTGCTATGCGTTGTCAAGGACAGGTGATTTCTACATATAATAATATCGATGTAGTTAACCAATGATTCAACAAACTAACATGTAATGTACTAAACGTTATTAGAATTAAGTTAAATATACACATTGTCAGAATCCTCTTAATTAATGTCAACCTACCCGTATTTGTGTTTACTCTGTGCTGTGTATTGTATTATACTTTTTGTTTTGTTGCATCACTGCTTATTTTGCTATGTTGTATATTCTGTTGTGCAATATAATTTGTTTAAAGTTGTATTGCTTGGACATATATGTACTGTTGTATGTATTTTGTGTTATCTCTGTCCGTTGTGTTGTGTTGAACTTTTTGCTGTGTTGTAATTATAGTGCGTTTTGATGTTTTGTTGTGTTGTGCTGTAAAATTACTTTACCATGTTTTAGAGAAAGCCACAAAACGCCCTGACATATTTCATGCATACACAAACATTGATCGGAGCTCCCGACCTCAATTTCCCTTCTGGAAACTCACTTGTAAATTTTAACTTGCTAATTTTCAAAGATTTTTATTTATTTTGAGAATGTGATTTGGTCATCGATAGGTATGTTTGCTTTTGAATAGTTTTCATGTTTAATCTTTAGAGATGAATGTTTTGTGTCTCCTTGTGTTGTGCATATTAATGTATGTTTAAAAAAGAATAAAAAATATGTGTTTAAAACCCTTTGGAGATTGATAAATTCGATAAAACCTTTGAACTAAATATAAACACACAATAAAGAAGTCTAATTAACTAAAGCATACAACAATAACAATTGTACGAAGGGGTGGTCTCAAACAGGTTAATCTTTAAATATACATATTTCCGACATGAGTCATAAGATAGGTTTCATTTGTACCCACGCTACATAAAAGGTTTGTAAAGGGATAATGTAATCTTACTTATTCCAAGAATTCATAAATTACTTGTAAGTCAGTTATATTCAGTCAGTTTAGACCGAAGCATTGCGTATCTTTTGCATAGTTTAGGTTCGATTACATGGTACGATGTTTCGTAAATATTATTTATAATTTGAAACCAGGTATTTGGATTTTTTCTTAGGCACTGTCTTGTATTTATGATAAATTTAATAAGGTGTTACACACCAGTCAATAATATTTCACTGATATCGAGGTGTCATAGGTGATGTAGCATCAATTTTGATCTTTGCCGGGTACCCCAAAAAACTAATTTGATGTTTTTTTTTAAATATCTATTATGAGTCATGAGAAGGTTTTTTTGGACCCACGCCAGGTAATAGGTATATTTAGGTTTAATTGAATCTTGCTGCTTCCAAGAATTCATATATTTCTTGCAAGTTAATTATATTCACTCAGTTAAAACTTATAGACCGAAGCATTTGTTATTTCATACAATGTATTTAGGTTCGGGTGCAAGGTAAAACGTGAATGTGAATGTACTTTTTAATTTGAATTTTTCCGAGATAATGTCATGTAATTTTCTGATTGATTTAATTACTCAGTATATGTTTTAAAACCTATAGACCGAAGAATTTGTTAATAATTATAACATACAATCTATTTTCGGTGCAAGTTAAGACGCGTATGTAAATATTATTTTTAATTTGAAGGTATTTCGAATTTTTCTCAGAGATGTCATGTCATTTTTTGATTGATTAAATTAGGTTTTATACCTATTTTACTTATATCGAGACATCATCAGATATATGTGATTTAGCAGACATTTTTATCTCTCCCGTGCGCTCAGAAAGAACTGATTCTTCTTTTGTTTTTATTATCTATTATGAGTCGCGAGATATTTTATTTAGACCCACGCCAGGTGATAGGTATATTAAGGTTTATTTGAATCTTGCTGCTTCCAAGAATTCATATATTTCTTTCTATTTGACTCACTTAGTTAAAACTTATAGACCGAAGCATTCCGTGTGTTATTTTATAGTTTAGGTTTTAGTGCAGATATTTTAATTTTTAAATTTATTAAATTTGTATTTTATTGACAATGTCAATGAGAGAGATAGAGAGAGAGAGTGAGAGAGAGTGAGTGAGAGAGAGAGAGAGAGACTGTGGAAAGAATACAAAAATATTTTTCATTGATTTAAAATTTATTTCATTTTCAGAAAATGCAGAAACCAATATGTAGAAATATAGCCTGGACTATATATTAGGATACACATATTGAAGATATTTCAGTTAATGCCATTTCATAAACTGAAAGTAGGAAAGAAGGTATTCCTAGTAAAAGGATATAAATAAAACGTAGCCATGGTATTTCCGTGAATTATTAAAGTCAGTTGAGTGATTTGGTGTAGGATAACGTCCAAATAATGGTAAGTCACTATTTTACATAATATAGATTTTTATTATAAGCTGTCTCATTCATCATTGTGTAAACTCTTAAATTCCTCAAAAACTAAGTTATACTCTCTCATGCAACGTATTTTCTTAGCTTAATTTGGTAAAGTATATTGTGGGTCCTTTGGCTATCTTTTCAACAATCTGAATTAAATTTTATGCAATTTTATGAGTTAAACAAATTCAATATAACATAAACACTAATGTAAGATTCTGTTTTGTATTATGCAAGAAAACTCAATTTTTTTGTATCTGTAAAGGGATTCTACTCTGGTGGAAGTTAAAGTGTTTTACATAATTTGTTAGTTTCAAAGTTTTTATTTTGTTGTGATCTTTTAGTTTGGACATGGATTGGTATGTAACAGCAAAGATAAAATAGCTACAAAATACAAGTTACACCTGGTAAAATACCATGTAACAATAATCACATGACTTCATTACCATGGATACAAGAATGATTATTATATTAAACGAGTGTTCTATGATTCTTAATTTTCTTTCTTACTTGTTTTTTTGCGTGGTCATTCGGGTATTATAAATAAATGTATATTAGATTTAAAACATATTACACAGCTACACAATAGTGTACAAAAATATCATTGAAATGAAATAGCAAATCAAAAACAAAGCATACCAATCCATGTCCAAATCGCAATTTTTAAAGCATAGTTACTTAAAAACAAAATAAAAAATAATTAAAACACGCGACATTCCATAAGGAAAATTAGGCAAAAGACACCGGGTGCTACTGAAAGGTAAGCACCAAATGTTTAGCCAAATATACCCGCTATTTGTCAATAAAAATTCAAATTAGAATTTGTACTCCAACATCCGTCCAACATCTTGCGCCCGGCATCACTTCACTGGTGGAAGTTCACATGCCTAACCTAACTTGTCAGTTCCAAAGTTTTTACTTTGCTTCTGGATTGTGATTCGGAAATGGATTAATATGTTTGTTTTTGATAATTCTCTTGTCTCATCTTTAGTTGTTTTTATTAAACTTGCACGGTTATCTTTTTCCTGTTTAACAACGCTGTTAGCCTCACAATTAATGAAAAGCTCAGTAGTTTGTATAGAAAATCGGTTTGTGTATTGATCGCATTGACTATACTAAAACAGGAAATGGTTTGTATAGTTTTAGGGGGTTGCTAATTTCTAATTTACTACGAAACTTTATTACTTTACAAATAAATTATTAAAGCAGGGATATTGCAAGCCTATTTTTCATGGAATTTCATAAAACTTTACGGAAAAAAATACAAAAATACATTATTTTAGCAAGAGGTAAAAACCTAAAAAACACTACTAAGCTTTAGCTGAATGGTATTTTCAAAAATTAAATTTTGTAAAAATTTAAAAATTGTCAGTCTGTAATGCTACAAACAGTTTTAAACATGATAAAATTAATTAATAGATGACAATTTTATACAGGTTGTTACTTCATGTTTTGATAAATACATATTATATACCCAGTGTGTATGTTAAACCCTCCGTATCAGGTCGAGTCCTTTTTTAGTAACCGTATCACTATGAGTCGCGCTTGCGCTCGGCCACTTAAAAAGGACGAGACCTGATGCGAAGGGTTGTACATACACTCTGTTTATATAATATGTTTATCTATCATTTCCAACTAGGTTATTCAAACTTATAAAAACAACACTTTATATGAAAAAATTATTTTACCACAGAAAAACCCTGAACTATGGTGTGACATATGTTCTGTTGTAATGACGTCATTATTTTCATTTGACAAATCGGAGATTCCAAATGACGTCACAATGAGAAAGTACACGTGCACTTTACTTTTTTTATATTCATTTTTTTATTCACATTCATCATATTTTAACAATACTCTAACATCTATACATATATAATACATTATTATATAATTAATAAATTCCATCTTTATGATTGGCTAAAACGGTAACACGTGACCATTTGATCTCACATCATATACCACGGATTTTCCAGTGAATATCAAATTCGGTGTACGTCATCGATTTTTGTTGACGTTCTCGGTAAAATGATTAGAACGTCATCAATTAAGTGTACGCAAGTGATTGTGTCTTGTTATTTTTTCATAGAACGTTGACGTTATGGCATTATCAATTTACAATGTAGTGTGTAATTGATTGTGTCTCATCCGGAATGTCATTTATTTTTTCATAGACTCAGACTTAAAAAGTCAGATTGAGCTAACTAATGCGGGATAATTTTAGTGTGATCAACCAGGGTGGACGGAAATCTAACATCGGTATTATAGTTAGATTGCCTGGTCAAGGTTTGATAAAACATTGTGTCAACCGAAGTGCCACAGTGGCTAAATTATATAATAAAACAGTTATGGACTTTTTAGTGGTTGTATATGGTGTGATATTCACCGGAAAAATAAATATTGACCTCGGCTGTCGCCTCGATCAATATTTATTTTTCCGGTAAATATCACACCATATACAACCACTAAAAAGTCCATAATTGTATAATATAAACTTACATAATGGATGTGTTTTTGAGAGAGAGAGAGAGAGAGAGAGAGAGAGAGAGAGAGAGAGAGAGAGGGAGAGAGAGAAAAAAAAGAGAGAGAGAGAGAGAGAGAATAAGTAAGTAAGTAATTTATTATAGTGACATGTGCATCAAATACAATAGTAAAGTATAATCAATAACATAAATTAGCACCCGGCCCAAAGGACCTGTAAGTCACTCAAACATATGAATCTATAGAACAATATTAACAGAGAGAGAGAGAGAGAGAGAGCGCGAGAGAGAGAGAGAGAGATGGAGAGTATTTACGTAAATATCACAATTGGTGGTTGAATAGTTTTAAAGTCATTCAATACAATGTAACATCGATGTCCAGACATAATAAATAGATATAAATTTAAGTTATTACAATATTGTGGAATTGTTGCCATTCTTTCATAAATATTTCTAGATTATTTCTGCTTGTAGCGATATTTTTTTCAATATTGTACACACCAGCCAAAATATACTTAAATGAATCTATTGACAGGGATTTGCCAAGACATCTAGTTTTATAAATATAATATTTTATATGGACTATAATCAAATTTTTATTCTGTTATTTAAACTAAAGTCTCCTAATATAAAATGAAGTTTTGTAAAATCTAATAGTATGCTGTTTTGTAAAAACCAGGTATCAAGTTCTTCTAAAAATTTTTGCACATATTCACATTCCCAGAAGAGATGTATAACAGTTTCATTACCTTGTTTACAAAAAGTACATTTTGGATCATTTCTTAAATTAATCTTGAACAAAAAGGCGTTAGTACCGATTATATTATTAACAATTCTGTATTGAAACCATAGCAGTTTTGTACTTGATGTTGTTGAAAAAATTAATTTATAGATTTCTTTCCACGTTTCTGTATTTAAATCTTCAAAGATTTCTTGCCATTTTAACATTGCGGTTGGTATCTTATTATTTTGCTTTAAGATTTTGTACATGTCTTTTGAACCTTTTTTACTGATAAAAAATACATTTAAATTCACCGGAATAAATGGCTTTTTCAACTTTAGAAACAGGCGCTTGATTATTCCTTTTCAACATACATTTCACCGATGAAATTATACCATTAAAGTCTACAAAATTTATATTACAATTCAAACAATTGTTAAAACTTTTGAGGTCTAAAAAATTTCCATCTATATCGAGTAGGTCGTTAACAAATTTAATACCTTTCTCGTATAATTTTCTAAAAAACATGGATTTATTTTCCTTTTTTATGTAACTATTGTACCAAAGGAAGTTTTTAGAAGGTTGCTTGTAAGTTTTTAATGTGTGACATGTTTTAATTAACATTAACCATGCTTTAAAGACGTCAATCCAAAAAATGTTTTTTATCTTTTCAATATTTTCAGTTATAAAGTCTTCCCCAATACTAAGTAATTAGTGGATATCTATTTGAGAATTCAGAATTTTTTTCCAACTGCTTTCTTCATGTAGCAGTCTCCTTGTCCAAGTAGTTTTAAGAGCATTTATATAAGAAAACAAATTAACCATTTTTAACCCTTCCTCTTCGTACTCTTTTATTAAAACATCTCTTTTGACTACCAGTAGGACTATCCCAAATGAAGTGATAAAAATTGTATTAAGTTCAGTAATAATTTTCTGGTTTGGATTTGGTAATAAAATAAATAAATGGTTTAATTGTGAGATGAGGAGTGTTTTTATCACTGTGATTTTTCCAATCGGAGTGAGATTTCTTTTTTCATGGCTTTATTAACATCCGTACTGTATCTAATTTCTGTTCGAAGTTAATTTTGGTAATTTTATCTATATCTTCATCAAATATAATACCAAGTAATGTAAAACGAGTATTGCCCCAGTGTAAGTCATAGTCTATACATAGTTTCTCTTCACTGTATTTTTTATTTCCTATCCAAATAATTTGAGTTTTGTCATAATTTATTTTAAGACCCGAAATGTTTACAAAAACATGAATTTCGCATAAAGCTTGTCGTAACGAAAGTTCAGATCCGTCCAATATAAGACAAGTATCATCTGCAAATAGAGATATTTTAGATTCAGTAAGATTTGTTCTAATTCCTTTTATTTTTACATTATTTAGAATTTTTATTGCTAAAATCTCAAAACATAGTAAAAAGATATATGGTGACAAAGGGTCCCCTTGTCTACAGCCTCCAGAGGTTTGTTAAATTTCCCCCTTGTGTAACTGCAGATTTAATATCTCTATAGAAACTAGAAATCCATTTTCTTACACGTGCACTTTACCGCCAATGTTGTATCACCAAATATTCTGTATCATGCGTGCTCGATAAAACTTGTATTTTGCCTAATCAGACAGAAAAACTAGTCTAATGATAGATAAAATAAGGTTTATTTTTAACATGGTAAATTGATTAATACATGGCAATGTTTATACAGGTTACTACTTCATGTTTTGATAAAATAATGTCTATTTTTATTTAGTTTTCATTTGTTGGATGTTTCAATCAAAAACAAATATAGTAATCAATGTCCGAATCACAATCAAGAACTAAAAACTTTGGAACTGACATGTTAGGTTTGACACGTGAGCTTCCACAAGGGAAGTGAGGCCGGTGCTCCGGAAGCACTTTCTGTTTAGCTAGCTACAACCGCCACGTGTGTAATCAAAATTGTGTAAAAGAAACATAGAACTATGGGACGTCAAAGTATACGTTTCCAATTTGCATATTTTTTTTCTATATTAAACAACCTGATGAACAATTAAAATTAAACAAGGAATAATACGTCTAATTATTAAAATATAGAATTTAATTACGCTGATCAATGAGTCGTATACCTGATAAGGAAAAATAACTACCTTATTTTACACGGCTGATGTAAATTAAAAATTTTATGTGATTTAAATAAAACTTGTTTCTCTCATTATCTTATCACGTATTATTCTAATGGCGTTGTTAATATTTGTTTTAACATATTCAATCACCAGGTGATAGATAATTATATTAGGTTAACCCGTATCTCTGTTTCCAGAAAAATATTAATTTCTGATCACTCGTTCTACTGAATGAATCCTGTTCTACGAAACGCGATGTATAAAATTGTTATATCTTGACATATGTCTTTTGCAGGTTAATGTTTAAGGCTATCAATGTGAAATGTTTCGCTTGTAACATTACTGAAGATGTATTTTTAAGGTTTATAATGGTTTTTATTACTTTTCAAGATTTTTTATGTTATTTTAAATTTGATTTAGAGACAATCGATGCCGTTAAACTTTCTAACATTGACCATTAACTCTATAGGATTAACGAAATTGAATTCAATAGCACCTAAGGTCGTCATTTAATTATTCAGTGTACATTTTTATTAAAATATAATAGTTTCAACAATATGTAACAGGAGGTGCTTACCCTTCTGGAGCAACCGGCATCACTTCCCTGGTGAAAGTTCACGGGTCTAACCTAACTTGTCAGTTCCAAAGTTTTTACTTTGCATCTGGATTGTTTCTAGCTAAACAGGAAGTGTTAATTCCCATGAGCACTCAATATGATTTCCCTTGTGGAAGTTCACGTGTTTATTTACATATTGTACCAGTTTTGTTTAATCAAAAAACAAACATACTTATCCATTTCCGAATCACAATCCAGAAGCAAAGTAAAAACTTTGGAACTGACAAGTTAGGTTAGACACGTGAACTTCCACCAGGGAAGTGAGGCCGGGTGCTCCGGAAGGGTAAGCACCTCCTGTTTAGCTAGCTACACCCGTCACGTGTGTAATCAAAATTGTGTGAAAGGAACATGGAATTATGAGACGTCAAATATATCCAAGGCAATCCTGGACACAGAGACATCAAACTAATTCGCTAGTTTCAGTTTTAACTTGTTTGGGATCGTTATTTTTACATGGATTGGTAAATTTATTTTTGATGAATGCGGCATTTTTCCTATATGTACAGTCAATAATTAAAAATGAATTAAATATTTGTAGCTTGAATATCAACGATTGAATAACAACCAAGTAAAACTATGTGGTTTATTTGATATATAATAAAAGCTGTTGTGATAAAACTAGAGACTAAATGCTGGTACTTGTGCTTTATTCAGGTGTTGTCTGTTTGTTGTGTGTCTGTCTCGTCGAGGTGTTCCAACAACCTTTGACTGAGGTCCCGGACTGGCTTCAATCCCCGTTGCTCCTCGTGTAGTGCCTGTATGTGTGGGTCTATCTGTATGTAGATGTGTGTGTCCAGTCATATGAATTACATAACTTTTGGTAGTCTAGAGTATGACATACAAAGATGTAATATGTTATACAAGCAGACTATTATATAATGCCAATATTGACAGGTTCACATGTCTACATGCCTACAGGGCCGTTAAGGTGTATACCTGTACAAATCAGCATTACTTATATCCAAACTTTTAATTAATGTCCGAAAAATATTTCTTTTACTATAATTTCTTATAATCACACATACGTTTTATGCCATATTCAAAAAATGAAATTATCAAATAATTTTATTTTTTGAAAAGGACAAAAATATTTCTTTTACTATAATTTCTTTTAATATCACAATTTGTTTTGCGACAAAAAAGGCAAAACCGCATATATATTTTGATTAGACGAGTACAAATCATTTATTAATTTACTAAACCGGATCGAAAGGTTGAATGAAGACAATATAACTACGTCGACATTATACTAGTTTTCAAATCATTTATTAATTTACTAAACCGGATCGAAAGGTTGAATGAAGACAATGTAACTACGTCGACATTATACTAGTTTTCATTTTACAGGACTAGACGGCTGTTTCGGATCGAATAAAATTCCTTATCAGTAATGGTTGGACCGAAATTATAAAACCAGATGTTGAAAACATTTTCAAAGGACCAAAATATATTTTACCAAATAAGCTAAGGAATTACATATAGAATATACCTTAGAGTATACCTAACAATATAATTATTACAATAGGGGAGTTTAACAATTTTATCTCCCTTGATTACTCTCTATGGATAGAGTAAGAAAGTGTACCATCTGCAAGCCAGGGGGCATTGCCCTATTACCTACATGCATGTGCTAGTATGAAACTTAGTATATGTAATACTTACAAATGTATATACATTATTTTATTTTCTTAAACGATATACTTTTAAGTATTACGTCTAAAAAATAAATAAATAATAAATAAATAAATAAATAAATAAGACTGAAAAGTAATCTCGACCCAATAAGTACCCACAACGTAATTAGATAATGATTGATGCAAGGTTGAATTATAGTATTTAAATAAATAAAATAAATAAATAAATAAATAAGTAATTGAATTTTTAAACATGACCTTTAATGTCGCATCAATATACACTTTAAATACTTTAAATCTTTATTTTATTTTTATTTTTATTTATTCTTTTTTTTCATTGACACACAGTGAAAAAAATTCATGTCATGTCTATCAATTAAAATTTTTTCTTCATTTATTATTTTTTTTAATTTTTTTTGGAAAGTAACTTTATTACGGAATGTTGGTTATTTTAGTTAAAAATGTTTGAAATAAATCGGGATTTTTTTCTAGAAAGTAATTAATCGTTTACCATTTCATATGCCATTTTTTATGAAATCCTAAAATACATATGTATTTTATAAAAAATAAAAACATATGACAACCAAAATAAAACGGATAAAATTATTTAAACCACGATACTTGTAAATTCTTAATGTTATCAATGGATGGTGACCATAAAGGGTTTCAGAGTTTCCTTCCGACGCGTCTAGTCGACTTTGTCGTTTGTCGGTACGTGTCATATATTGAGTCATCCGGTAATGTTGACAGGTGTGCGGAGGTATGTGAATTACGGATACTAATTAACAGATTTAAACTTCAACATCATAACCTTGGTAATACATTACGGGATAAACAATTCATCAATGAGAAACTTTTTACTAAACAGTAATGTTACATGTAGATATGAGGAGCATCATACTTCTGGAGGAAATATTGAGTAAGGGAAAAATAACATGTAATTGTAATCGCCATAAGTACATCATAATTTTGGGTTCGTTTAATTAATTAAAATTAGTTAAATGTAATTCTGTCAAAGGCAATTATATGCATGTATACAGAATATATCGATTAAATTTTCTCCCACATCGGCTTAAACTTTATAAATTTTGATACACTTTCAAGAAAACTTTTCCACAAACTTGTATGTTACATATTCAAGGCTGCCTATTGTTAGTATCATATCTTTGTCCTTATAGCAAACATAACCATTTTATTTTATTTTTAAAGTTTAAAATGCTAAACAAAATATATTAACTATACTTCTTCATTTTTATCATCTTTTAATTTTAACTGTTTTTTTTAATTCTTGATAGTTTTAATTTCTAAAATATTAAATAATTAACATATTTGACTAAAAGAAAATATAAATTTATTAGTAAGAAAAAGTTTTTTCACATAAAATATATATTTATTCATGAATGAATGTAAAATATCCCATTTACGGCAATATTTAACCATTTAGAAGTATTACCACCATAGACCATTATTAAGACTGCCCCCTCGATTGCAATCACTTTTAATCACGTAATCTCGTAAGGTCACGGGCCTTGCGCATACGCAATGTTAAACTCCTCTATTATTACAATAATTAAATTTAGACATATTTGGTAGTCATTACTACTTTTATCATGTTGATTTTAAAATTTTTTGCTTTCTACAGACACCAGCTAATGGTAGCCATGGAGACAATAGTAAACATCCAGGGATATTTTTGACAAGGTAAGATGTTTATCTTATTCATGAACTTAAGTTTATATGCAGATATCACTTTATTTGCGTATTGATGAAATACGAAAAATGAGACTATTTTGTTTCAGTGTAAGTAAAAAAAGTGATATACATTTCAAAATGAAAAAATCGCACCAATCCATGTCCAAATCGCAATCTCAAACGATTAAAACTTTGAAACATGCAAATTAGTAAAACACGCAAAGTTCCGCAAGGAAAGTGAGACCGAGAGCTTCGGGAGAGTAAGCACCTCCTGTTTAGCTAGACACACCTGCATTTTGTGTAATCAAATGAAAAACGAACATACTTAACCATGTCCAAATAAAAATCATCCAGAAGCAAAGTCAAACAGTGGTTACTAAGGTGAATTATGATAATCAAGGCAAGCAAGACTACCAAGATCAAATTACCAGGTAGCGACAGATATAACCACGCAAAAGATAAAGAGTTAATACATTAGTAACATATTCTTGGCATTAATATATTTTTATTAAAATGTACACTGAATAATTAAATGGCTACCTTAGTTGCTATTGTATTCATTAAGCATTAAACTTTGTTTGTAATCGATCTATGATAGTTTACATCAAATGGCTCTCGCGCTAATTTGAATAAACCGCGAATGCTTATATTTCAACCTGTCGCTTACAGCTTACAAAGCTTGTAAATGTGAATAATTCTGCACGTTTTGGTGGAAACTCCTTGTTAACAGAACGGGTTTTAATTGGATCTAACTAGGTAAGCTCCGCCCATTCGTTTTCCAGATAAACCTGTGTATTAAAAATTCATAAATGTACATGTATTTATATTTACACTACAATTATTAGTGCAATTTAAAAGTGAAATTTACGTTTAACGTTAATTTTTACATTCCGCTGCTTGATACGATGATTTGTTTACAATCCGCGACTTGACACGTGTATTTGTGTTGTTGCCGGCGATACATAACTATGATGTCAAAAAAAAAGAAAGATCGCACGTGAAGATTTCGGTCTATCCTGAAACTCAATATAGAGTTAAGGGTCAATGTTAGAAAGTTTAATGTCATCGATTGTCTCTAAATAAACATTTAAGAATGCAATAACAACTACAGTATAACCTGTGTATAAAGACCACCCAGGGGACTAAGCAAAATAGGACTTATTAGACCGGTGGACTTTATATAGAGGTCACCTCTTATGAACGAGTGAACATTTAATGTTGATACTGGTTTACAAATGAGTGGAAAATGTGTGATACCTATTAAAATATTTATTATTTCTTAAATGGTTTTTGTAAAAAGAATTTTTTTAATTGATTAATTATATTTATTTACGAAATTTATTTGAAAGTGTACTTTAATCTTGAGGGACTGTATTTCTGATTATATGGTAACAGTATCTAATCAGTTTACACCTGGCTGATTCTCTTTGTTTTCTTAAGAAGCAAGTATCACTAATTAAGTGATAGGTATAGAAAACATTCTACCTGTAAATAATAAAGACTATTTTACCTTCTAATCTAATGGCTTCAGTCATTGAAATGAGAATAATGAATTCATGTATTTATTCCTCAAATTTTAACTTATTTCTCAAAATTAGACTCTTTTACAGAAAATTGTAAATGTACCTATATATACAAAATTTAATCATTCTCATTCTTTTCTTCATGCATTTAGAATATAAGAATTACTTGGCAAAACTGTTTTGCATAAACTAGAAATCATAAAATTATAAAAACTAAAAAAAGTTTATTGAAAAAGTGGATTTTATAGGCAGGTTGAGGAGTCATTTGGGACTAAAAAGGTGGACTCTATTCACATCAGACAGGTGGACTTTATATACAGGGTCATTATATAGTAAAATCCATTGGGGATACTTCAGACCGGTTGCTATAGACAGGTGGAATTTATACAGAGGTGGACTCTAAAGCAGGTTATACTGTATTATAAACCTTAAATAATAATCTACAGTAATATCATAACCTGGCTTGTAAGTTCCAGTTTATATTTTGCTTCTGGATTCTGATTCGGACATGGATAAGTATGTTTGTTTTTAATTATAATACATCGCTTTTCGAAGTACAGGTTTCATTCAGTAGACCCGGTGATCAGAAATTAAAATTTTCCTTAAAACAGAGATATTACGGTAAAACTTATATAACTAACTATCGCATGATTTGACAAGGTAAGATGTTTACATTATTCATGAACTTAAGTTTATATCCAGATATCACTTTTATATTACTATTATAAACCTTAAATAATAACCTACAGTAATATCATAACCTGGCTTGTAAGTTCCAGTTTATATTTTGCTTCTGGATTCTAATTCGGACATGGATAAGTATGTTTGTTTTTAATTATAATACATCGCGTTTCGAAGTACAGGTTTCATTCAGTAGACCCGGTGATCAGAAATTAAAATTTTCCTTGAAACAGAGATATTACGGTAAAACTTATATAACTAACTATCGCATGATTATTGAATCTGTTCAAACAAATATTTACAACGCAGTTAAAATAACAAACGTGATAAGATAATAATGGTAACGAGTTTTATTTAAATCATATGAGTTTTAATTTACATTACCCATGTAAAATAAGGTAGTTATTATTACTTATCAGTCATGACTCATTGCTCAGTGTTATTATAATTTATTTCTAATTTATTTATCATTTCTTGTTCAGTTGTCATTTGTTCCATCAGGTTGTTCAATAAAAAGAAAAATATATGCAATAAGAAACGTGTACTTGAAAAAAACAACAAAACAAAAAAATAGACCTTATCTTACCAAAACATAAAATAACAACCCGTATTAACATTGCCATCTATTTATTATATAACGTTTAAAACCGGTTGTAACATTAGACTGAAAATTTAACAAAAAAATTTAAGACACAATTCAACTAAATCTTAGTTTTTTTCGTTTATTAGGTATTTGTCTTGAAAAATGTATTTTTGTATTTTTCCGTAAATTTTCAAGAAATTCCAAGAAAAATGGTTTTCAAGAAAAACAAGTTCAATACACGTATAAAGATGGTTGAGTTTCTACTTCCAAATAGTGTAAAACTTTCATTATTTCAATTTTATTAATAAAACTTGACATTATGGTTATAATTAAAAAAAAACTGGATATTTGAACGATTCAGCAAACCTTAGTTTTAAAAATAATAAGCAAATAATTTCGATTACCAATGTTATCAAAAAACAAACGTACTAATCCATGTCCGAATCACAATCCAGATGCAAAGTAAAAACTTTGGAACTGACAAGTCGGGTTAGATACGTAAACTTTCACCAGGGAAGTGAGACCGGGTGCTCACTAAGGGTAAGCATTCCCTGTTTAGCTAGCTACACTCGCCACGTGTGTAATCAAAATTGTGTGAAAGGAACAAGGAACTATGGGACGTCAAATATATCGTTGGCTATCGTGGACACAGCGGCATCAAACTTATCAACAATACTGTGATGACGGCCATGAAACTTTTTGAGGGCCTTGTCTTGCAATATCTCCGAGTCATCAAATAATTTGCAAGCAACTTGCTACGTTGTACAAAGTCCCCATAGTTGGAACAAACTCTACCATAGCGTATTTATTGATAAACAAATACACTATAAGCAGGAAAAGCAGGTAGATTCTGCATAGAAAAGGAAAGTTGTCAATAGGAACATTGTCATCACGTTTGTCATAGAGTTTCAAATGTAGCCTTTTGTGAACGATATCCCCGAGGATGTATATGTAGTCCACCGGCAGCCCGACATTTTTAATTAGTACTAAACATGTTTTAATTGTGGAAAACCAATGTGAAAAAGAAACTTACTGTATTTGACCAAATCCACTTTTAGCAAAAATTTGAACGATTAAGATAGATAAGTTTTTGAGAAATTTCTAGATTTTTATGAAGCATACAATTTCTAATAACTATCTGACAATACTATTGCCTCCTTGTCTCCTGTCTTAGCGATATCTTCGAGGATGTTAAAATAGGACAACAACATTTTAATCGATCTTATTGTTTTGTTTTTCAGAAGATTACTTACAACTTAAAGAATTATGGCGACAAATATCAAAGTCCAGATTGAATTTGATCAAAATGCACAAAAACATTTTATCAGCTGTTCAAAGAATGGAAATAATCTATATTTCCATGTCAATTCCATCACCACTTATTGGAGTGGATGAAGAACTTGCTGTATCCGACGAATGGCAAGCGAAACTTGTAAAAAAACTAGTAAAGCAAATCAGCCATTTCTCTTCAAAATCTGCTCACCTAGTAATAACAAAAAGGTATTTATTATTCATATATTTTTGTCCTTTTTTATTCTTTTCATTCATTTCACTATTGGGACGTTTTAAGGCTACCATTCGCTATAATTATCAGATTGATGCCGACTGGACTGACCAGCTGCATAATTCTCCTAATTTCTTAACAACTATCTGACTAACTTAATTTACTTAATTATCTCATCACATGCTGGAAATAAAACACAGAAGAAGTATAAAAATGGATAAATCCATCAGAGTATCAATATTTAATATGAATGATGTGACAACTATTTATATTTTATCAAATCCACTTAGAAATTTCTAAATTATCTTTATAAGAGCAACTTATACTCTGTGGTTCTGTTGTAGGGTGCTTCGGAAAACCATGTTATCACTTTGGAATGTCGGATCACGAGTCAAAACAGATGTAAGGTAAGACTTACAAAGTTTAAAAGCAGAATTGTGGATTCTTTTCATATAAATGCCTACGAGGTGGTGATTCCTAATTTTTTCTCATTGAAAGGAGAACTCATGATTTTTACAAAAGCCGACATTAGAATACAGGCCATTGTACAATGTCCTAAAATAACTTTGGAAAGTAAAAATGGAAACATAACTGTTACATCAGAGGGGACAGTAAGAACTGCATCAATTTTACTCAATAGTAATTCCAACACATCAAAAATCGATGGTATCATATGCGGCCTTTCAGAAATTTTCTGGGAGAGCCATTCTACAGATGCAGATACAATTTCGTCTTCTGAAGACAATAACATAAAAGACATTCCTCTTAAGGTTGATGTTGTTGGGAATCTTCACATTGGGACTGATGGGAGAATCGGTTGTGGACGGAATAAGCTTTCCAATAGTCTCGTTACATTTCTTCAAACAACGGTAAAAGGAAATATATACAATTTTGGCATCATAACAGCTTCTATTCAGATTGATTTGGAAGCAGAGAATTTACTCTCGGGAAGATATTGTAAGGACGATACAGTACAGCGATATTACTATAGAATAAGAGAATTATATGGATTACTTAATGATATAGAGGATTTTCAAATCGACCCAACAACTTCCAACCTGGTCATGGCCGTAAAGAACCAGAATCCAGAAATTGTTGCGTCTTTATTGCAAATTGGAATGGATCCTTTGTCTCCTGCATTTAAAAATGGAAAGACAGCTAAGGACCTGGCTTCCAGAGAACTATGGAAAATATTCAAACCTAACACAGAGAAAGACACACATGACACACATTTTGGACATAAAAGGGATCGTCCAGACATAGTTCACTCTTTGATTAGAGCCTGGGACAAACGATCAGGTTCCATTATTTCCCGAAAAATCCAATGCAGGTTAGAAGACGACATAGAAGACTGCTCACAACTATTAGGTCTTGAAGAAGTCAACTTTGATGTAAGTGGTGACATAATAGTTGAAGAAGATACAATTTGGACTTCTGGGACCGTCACAGGGCAATGTGGGGGTAGTCTTACTTTTCATGGAAAGACCAAACTTCGACGATTTGAAAACATGACAGTTGGAAAAACATGCCACATTAAAGATACTGGAATGGTATTATTAGTTGAAGGAGGTACGCTTTTGGTCGAAAAGTTGTTTAAAAATAATAGTGTTTTCTTCGTATGCAGTAAAGATACTACAAGCCAGTTACATGTGACAACTGATGTACTTGAGCAAACCGAAAATGCTACCATGGGAACGAATAGTAAGCTACAAGTAACAGTGTTGGCAGATACTACTAACTGGGAGGGGAACATTAATGGAAAGTCTCTGTGTTTTGATGTTCGAGCTAAAGTACAAGCCGATTGCAACATTGAATCATCTAACTTATGTTTAATAAATATAATGGAAGGAAGAAGTGGACTAGGGCAGTTTATCTTAGGACAGAGAGGACTAATGAAAGTCAAAGAAGGTGAATTTGTCGCAGTAAAAGAAAATGTCGAATCTCGAAAATTCGCTGACATTTTAGTTTGCGGGAAAATATCTTCTAGAGGTATTCGTGCTCCAAATGCGAACATAGAGTTGTTGGATGATTCGTTCGTGGAAATTTTACCCGATGCCCATTGCTTTATAAAAGAGTTGAGAACACGACGAACATCAAAGGTTCACTTTATTGTCAACGAAAGATGCAACACTATCCTCTGCAAGTTTGTTTATTGGTCCCACTTTGGAGAAGTGATAGTAAAGAAAATGTCTCCTGTTTCATGTCTTATGAACATAGAAGCTTCGAATATATTACAGAACGGAAAGATAGAAAATTGCGACAAGATGAATCTAACCATACACGAGGATTTGATCAATACAAAACAGATAATGGTCGAAAAAGAATTAAAAATCAAAGGACCAGGGAACATTTCTAATGGATATGAGTCTGTTATAAAATGCCAACATGGATCAGTGAAAATGGAACAAGTAGGAAGAGTCAATTTATGTCCTAGTTCTGAACTTGAAGGAAAAGAAATTATAGTTTGTACAAGTCTATCAAAACAAACCGCCAACACGAAATGGGATTTTAAGAACAAAGGCAAAATAACTTCCGAGGAAAAGATTGATATTACAGCATGGAATATTTTCAACAAATCAGGAGAAATTTGTAGTAGAAATTCAGGAATTAATATGAGGTGGATGACCCAAGACAAACTTGCCTCGACGGAATAGTTACATCTCCAGGACGAATTGCTATATTTGCAGAGAATGGAAAACATTCCACTTTAAGTGTACAGGAGGTAGTACACAATGCAAAGTAACAATGATTTTAAGGTTCCAAAAGATGGACTTATAATATGTTGTCCGAATGGAGATGTATTGATTGACAGTGAAATTCATGGAGAGGCGTCAAAACTAGCGATATACTCAAAGAAAGGGATTATTTTCCAAAAATGCCAATCTTTCAGTCTTGCATTTCCAAACAGAAACAACCAAACCAACTATGACAGACACCGAAAGCAATGACACTACATCATCATGGATCAGTATTACAGATTATGGCCTTGAAGCAAAACAATAAATGAAAGATGACAGTTTTGGAATCAGAGAGGCAAACTCCTCAGTACGGCTGATCAGGAATAGTTATTAAGGTGAATGAAACCATTTTACAATCCAATGACAGTGAATCCAACACCTTTTTGAAAACATATGATTCCAGCAAATTTATTAGCACAAATACCATTCTTGCTGATTGTACAACGTACGTTGATGGTTCTTTCGAATTTTTAGGCCATTGCACGATCCAAGCAAATGTGATTAAGTTTGTGAGAAAATCACAATGTATGATGTCTCAAGATGTACCTCAAAATCGGGCTGTATTGAGCATTCGAGGAAATGATCTATCATTTGCTGGAAAATTAATACCAAACAATTGTCTTTCCGAAATTGAGATCTCAGCCGAAAACATAGATGTATCGGGACTAATTAAAGCTGAAGGACCATTATACCTACATAACGCCAAAGATATTAGGATTCAGGGTGCACAGATGTTTTGCCATGGACTTTTCTGCCTCCAAAACAAAAAAAGTCTGGCTATACAGATTGTTACACCTCATTAACATTACTGAGTGGATTCGTAAGTGAAAGGTTCAGTGAAGTGTGATGTCAAAGATTTCACTATGAATAATATGTCCACCATTAAAGTCAAACAAAGACAGATAATTGTATAATCAATGCAACAACGTCAGCCAATGTTTCCGGAACATTTGAATGTACAGGTCACGGTATATTCCAACTCCATTGTGGTGAAAACCTTATCATGGAAGAAGTCATGTTAAACGTCACAATGCCGACAGTTCACTGAGGGCTCGAAACACATTCAGGACAGACAATAAGTCCGTTTTACGATTCGGCGGACAATACGGTCAATTACTATTATATGAAATATCAAGAACAAATATACAACAAAAATTGAGCTTGCGGCTGAAAAAATAAATATTTCAGGGCAAATGGAATCTGGAGGACCATTATACCTTAATGATGCAACAGAAATAAAGATCGAGGCTGCACGAATATCTTGCCTGGACTTCTGTACCAATCAGCAAAAAGATCACGCTACAGTAACATTACTTAGTGGTTGGTGAATGTTATTGGTCCTTTGGAGTGTTATGTCAAAGAGTTTACCATGGATGGAATGTCTTCTTTAAAATGCAAACATGATGACAACATAATCAATGCCACACTGTCTATCGATGTTTCTGGGAAGTTTGAATGTAGCGGTCAAGGTAACATCTTACTGGAGTGTGGCGAAAATCTTATTTTAGAAGAGTCTGATGTTAAAATCTCGTTGACCAAATGCACACTAAAAGCTGTAAAATCCATTAAGACAAACAGAAACTCCGTTTTACAGTTCAATGGCGGGAAAATAGAATTGTCTACCGGTTCCGAAAATGATGAAAACGTAGATGGTGAAATATCACTATGTGGAAGTATATATTCCTCTACATGCGATTCAGATGCAAAAGCGTGTTTCGAAATCGAATGCAGAGTTTTACAGCTAACTGGTTCAAAAGTAGCAGGTTTTAAGTCAGTGGAACTATATGCAGCCTCCATAATCACAGATTTGAACAGTGGTATTAACAATGTAGGGACTGTAAAAATAGAAGCAGCAAGTATTGATGCCCAAGGCCAAATCAGTACAGTAGAAACTATGGAGATAAAGGTTGATGATATATTAGTTCGTGGTCTTGTACAGGAGGTTTGTGATCTGAAAATAGATGCCGAACATACAGCTGTGAACTGTGGGACATTACATGCCAACCGTACCGGAATTTCTGCACCAGTTTTCTTAAATTGTCCAGAAATGAATGGGGAAAATTCATTGTTGACTAATCTACCAACATTGGGGAAATCAAAAGAACTGATCGTTGAAGGGCTTTTATGTATAATTGTAGGTTCTTTTGTTCAGGGTACAAACATAACAATATCTTCAGTGATGCGTTTTGACTTTTCAAGCAAGACATCGACAAAATTACCCAATGCAGACGATCTCAGTAATTGGAAAAAGGTGGTAGATTCTTCACTTTGCAGCTTATCTAATTCGGACCAATCGGATATCCACAACATAGTCAAAGAAGCATTACAAATACCACAGGTTGTGTGTCAGCTTGGTGTAGGGAGTCATTTGTGTAAGGATATTGTCAAAATCACAGAAGGAATTCAAAAGCAAGGGCTAGGTGCAGTTCAGTTACAAGACATTGTAAGTTGTCTAAACAAAGCCCACACAGAATATACCAAAATAAGTACCTTACAAATATGTATTCAAGTTATACCAAAAAAATTGAAAAAAATCAAGAACGCCGCAAAAACTGCTGGGAAGAAGATTATGGAAACATATTTGGTCGTAATTCGTTCACTAGCACACTTGAATTTAGAAGAATGATGACGGCAAAGAATCAATTGAGTCACAGTCGTTTTGTTTCTTTGGCGAAAACACTGATGTTACAACTGGACAATTTGTATCAAAATCGCTCGTTCTCGGTGGTGATAAAGGTATCTGGAAAAACGAAGGAGTATTTGAAAGTTGTGGTGACATTATCATTTCAGCAAAATTTATAAAGCATGGTGACAAACAGAAGAGACTCATGCGGTCCCTACATGGATGCATACAAATGCAAGCTGATAAAGTAATTGCAAAGGGGCTGGAAGGTAAAGATATGTCAGCAACTGCTGAAGAAAATGTCGATATTGGTGACATAAAGATGGAAAATAACCTTTCAGTCGAATCAAAATCGGGAAATATCAATGTTAATTCAAAGATCAAAGCTGGCAAAGCAGAACTAGTTGCAGAAAAGGGTGAAATTTCTCTAAAGAACAACACGGAGAAGCAAACCACGAACTGCAACAACTCATCATGAAGACAAAACGATTCGACGATGTTCAAGAAATGTTAAGTAAAACAGGAGTTTATCAGGACCTTAAAATAGCAGAAAAATGGACCTTGCTGTCTCTGAACAAAGTGTATACTTGCAAACATGGACAAGATAGATTTTACTCTGAAATTGAATGCTAGAGATATTGACGTACAGGGCAATGTTGAATCAAGTAAAGCGTGCATTTAACCGCTTCAGATGGAAGTCTCAAAGTCAGAGAAAATGTCCGGGTAAGCGGTAAAGAAGATGTAAGCTTAAAAGCAAAATATAATGTCAGTCTTGAGGAGGATGCATATGTCGAAGGCGACTATGTCTTTGTTGAGTCGGAAAATAGTTCAGTGTCATGTACTGCTAGCACAATCAAAGCAGGCAATTCTGTTGCAATGAAGGCAAAAGAGGACATCAATATTCAATCAACGAATGGTAATGGACCTGCAAGGAAAAGCAACATAATATCAGGGAAAGGTTTACCAGACTCACCTTCAATTAATCTAGAGTCGGGCAGAGACGTGAATATATACGCGTCTGATATAAAAAGTGAAGGAGAAAATAAAATCGAAGCTGCTAGAAATATCGATATCACAGGACACACATATCAAACACGTTCCACTGTGAAAAAGAAAAAATATTGGGATCTAAAAACTGAAACTACAACAACAACAACAACACATGTAGATAAAGCTGAAATATCAGGGCATAAAAATAGTTTTTTTGCTGGTGGAAATTTTACAAGTTCAGCAGGGAAACTGAGATCGGACTCTGGACAGACCATACATGCTAAAGGCAAAGTTACAATGAACGATATCGTAGGTAAAACAATTGAAGACAAATCAACCGACGTTTTAGGTGGTTTTTTGTATCATAGAAATGACCACAGTGAGTCTGAACAGTCCCATAGAACATTGGTTGAAGACACTTCTTCCATGGCAAACACTACAATTATCTCTGATACTTCAGATATAGAATGGACCGGAAGTTCAATAAAATCATCTGGAGAAGTAAACGAGAAAGCAAAAATGGGTAGGGTTGTACACAAATCAAGAATTCTAACGAACAAAAAGAGCACAACAGAGTTAGGGTTTTTTACTTCAACTTCCCCTGGTGAGACTGACAAAACAGTAGGATATGGCTTTTTCTATTCAGATCAGTCTAATCAAAGTGTGAGCGGGGACTCTATGGATGTAGGCAAATACTCTGCCGAAGCAAATGAATTTAGCGCATTGAACGCTTTCGGTGTTAAAGTCGATGGTGACATGACATTAGATGTAAAGGAATTCCATTTCCAAGGCGCAGAATTGTTATACTCAAGGAATAGTTTTGACTCAAAAACAGAACAGGATAAAACAACATTACAAGTCAGTGCAAACTATAGTCACAGAAATGGAAGTACAGTTCAGCATCAAGAGTTGAACGTTGGTGGAAAACTGAACATCCAAAATGCACAAAAGGGAGTTTTTGATTGTAGTCAAGCAGATATAGGGGGAATCGAAGGCACGGTTGAAAGCTTGGATATTATTTCAAGGACAGATAAGGAAAATGGGTTTAACATAGGATGTACAGTTGGTGTAGATGTTGTGACAAAACAACCAGAAGTTGGACTATCGGGAGGCATAAGTCACTCAGAGATTGTTTCTTCACAAACAACTTTAAACGTTAGAGGCAGTAGCGAACAATTTAAAGTGGGTACATTAAATATGACAAGTGCTGTAATAACATTCGATGATGATGTACACAATTTTGCAAAAGAGATTATCACAGAAGATGTCAAGGAAACGGAAAGTAATTTTGACATTCAGTTTTCAGTCAGTAGACCTACAAAATTATTAAAAGGTTTAAAGACGTTAAGTCTGTCGGTAAACCACAAGGATGGCAAGATTAAATCTTGCATAGCATCTCGGCATGGAAAAGTTGATGACAAAATTAAACAAAATGTTAATACAGATATTGATAAATGCCGGGAAGTAAATATGGAGTTTTCTTTTTCCATTAAACACACTTTTAAAGGAAAACTGTCAGAAAATCTTGTTGAAATAGGAAAGAAAATAGCAAAATCAGCTGGGAAAGAAATTGCCGTTGCATGTCTTGAAGAAGTATCAAAAGAATTAGGTTTACCAATGGATATTTTGAAATCAATTATAGATATTGCACAAGGACAAAACCCTCTAGAGAATGCGTTTGATTATGTGCTCAAACAGATTGGCAAATGCGTTATACCTGATCATCTTCTAGAAGCATTACAAGATTTGTTGACAAATGGCAATCCTCTTAAGATTATTGTTTGATTGGTAGTAAAACAAAATACCTTCTGACATTATTGAAGCCATCCTTGATGTGTTGCAAAGCGGAACTATCACAAACACTGTCGTTATCAAAGTATATCAAGACAGCTGCGTGCTATATCGAATTTCCAAATGAATAGTATCTATAGTTATAGATTACTCAAATGTACCAACCAAAAAGGAAATATCAAAGACTCATTAGCCAAATTCCTGAAGTCTAAAGATGGACAGAAGAGCATTGAAAATGTCGCCAAATGGACTTGTGGAAAAGCAAACATACCACCTGAATTAGTTAAAAATACACTAGAAATAGTGTTTCGTGGTCAAGTCACAAATGCAGCAATTGTTAATATTATACAGACGGCTGCTTGTTACTTCAAATTCCCAAATGAAATTGTAACCGTTGTTGTACAGTTATTACAATGTTGCTGCAAACAAGGAAATGTTAAAGACTCTACAATGAGCGTATTAAAATCAAAAGCAGGACAGAAGAGTATCAAGGATTTAGCAAAATTGCTTGATGTTCCTGTTGAAATAACAGATTTAATACTAGACATAATGAGTCAGCCAGACACTGTGGCCGTTGGGCAAGTCATGCTCCAGTTTGTAGCATCTAAAACAAACATACCGTCCCATATAGTACCAGCAGTCATATCTGTTATGAAAGACCCTAACATTAAAACCATTGCTACCGTTATTTTTGGAACCGTATGCAAAGACAAGAATCTAATACAGACTTTAGGAAGCTCAATCGTTGATTGCAAGGATACTGAATCGGTATTAAGAGAAATGTTCAGGGTAACTGCACAACATTTTGGAATCTCTAGAAATATTATAGACAAAATCCAAAAGATTTTACAAGGAAAGTGTCAACCGGACATACAAACGGGAATTGACTTTCTCAGAAATCTGTCCGACATCATGAAGAGAGGGGAAGCCAGAAATCCAAAGTTGGAACAAATTCTTTCGATCATACAGAATTGCTTCAAAAACTACGAAAGATTTTCAGCTATATTTGCAAACTGTTTGCATCATGGTTTCTCGATTTCTGCCTGTTTCCCTATTTTCCAGATAATGTTGGAGTTAGTTGGTGTGGAAAAAGAAGTGTGTGAAAGTTTAAAGTCCATTTTAGTTGACAAGAATTTAACACCACTGAAGCGATTGTTACCAGTAATAAGAGAAGTTGATACGGACACCCTTTTTCTTGTAGCTAAAGATATCCTCAATGGGAGCAACATCAAAGATATTTGTATCACACTATTAGCTGTACAAGCAAAGAAACTGAAACTATCAAATGATGTTACAGTAGATTTAGTACGCATCATCAATGGCAATGAACCTCAACGGTATTTAAGAGCAGCAGAGGAAATTGTTTCATCTGGTAAGGACGTTCAGTTAAGGGGATTCCTTCGTGACAAACTATCATTACTGCCTCATCAAATTACTCCAGTAATCCAAGTCCTGAATTGTTGCTTAGGCAATAAAACCAAGCATGTTGAATTGTTTATTTTCCTTTCGACAAACATAGGAGTTCCAGGAGGGCTAACTAATGGGATCAAAGAATGGGTACACGGAGGACATCCGGATGATTTGGCAGACTGGATTAAAGAGAAAACAGGTCTAGAAAAGTCTGTCACAATTGAATTCATGAGGCTTTGTTCTGGAGGATATACCAGTGAAACAATAATAGAATTTATGTTCTCGGTGTTAAAAAGTCTTGGCTTTTCGAGAATAGTTGAAAGCCTTCGACCAATTTTTCTGTTACAAAGGTACTTAGAATTGAAGGAGAAACCCGCTTTGATTTACAAGATCATTATCGAGGAGGTGGTGTCACCACATATCAAGGAAATATCTAAGTATACTAGAATACCCTCTGAGACCATTGAAAAATTACTTAGTTTCAGTGCTCCAAAAGAACAGTGCCTTGCTGTCTTAGGGTTGATATGTGAAAAATTAGAAATATCAAAGGATGTTTTCGATAAATTCACAGCATTTATAGTAGACAAGGACGTTGATCCTCTCGCAGATTTGATTGCCAGGAAGACTGAGATGGATTCAAGTTTAGTCAAAGCGATTTTATATGAAGTGCGCAATACCAAAAGCGTTAAACGTTTGATTGAAGAGATTCCAATGTGTTTACTAAAACATGTTGGATTGTCAGGAGAATCAATTTGCTTGGTACAGCAGTTATTGTCTGGAAAAATGCCCAAAGGTGCCAAATCTAGATTGTTGAAAGTTGTTATTGAAGACATCATGAAAACATCAGAGGTTTTAAGATCAAGGGTTACAACCATGGCAGTAGAAAATTTGTCGGATAGGTTTCCAGTGATCAAACATTTACCAGGTATAATAGATTTGATCAGCGATATATCAAAGGCAGAAAATGTCGTCCAGATGGTGGTTGTTTGTGCCAGATATTTTGCTATCAAATTTAAAATTCCAGCCGATATCGTTGAAGGAGTTATTGATTTATTACAAAACAGAGATCCAACGAAGCTCGTCTCTTTATTGGCTCACGAAGTCAAAATTGATCACCGTCCTTTGATGATACTGATAAAGGTTTTGACAAACCAGGAAATCATATCCTTCGTCTCCGATTTACTTAAAGGTGGCGGCCAGATTGGAAATGTAAAAGACACCACCGTAAAATTATTAAAATCAAAGGAAGGTCAGATTACAATCACAGAATTAGCAAACGTGTTCGGTGTACCGACCCAAATTACAAACCTGATATTAAATGTTATAAATCAATCCGATGCATCAACAATTGGTCAGTCTGTTTTTAAATTTATTGCATGCACAATCGGTTTACCTGGAAGTATAGTAGATGGCATTATATCTGCTGTAAAGAATCCCAAAATAATAACATTCGCCGTTGTATTTCTTGAAGAAATATGTGACGACAGGGGTCTTATACAATCCCTAAGGAAATGCTCTCTTAATGGGTGTACCAATTTTGAATCTGTGATGGGACAAATATTAAAGATAACTGCACAACATTTTGGAATGTCAAGTAAAGTTACTGAGATCATTGAGGAATTACCTAATTTAAGTTCTCCAAAAGACCAGTGCCTTGCTGTCCTTAGATTGGTTTGTCACAAAGCAGGAATACCTAAAGAACTTTTAAATGTAATTACAACATTTATTATAGACAAAGACGTTGAACCAATGGCAGATGTGATTGTAACAAAGACTAAGATGGATTCGGTTTTAGTAAAAGCAATTTTATTTGAAATTCGCAATACCAAAAGCATCAAAGGGCTGATCACAGAGCTTCCAATGTGTTTACTAAAACATATCGGCTTATCAAGAGAAACGATTGGATTTGTTCAACAGTTACTAACTGGGAAAATGCCTAAATGTACTAAAGTTGGACTGCTGAAAGCCATAATCGCAGACATAATGAAATCAACAGTTGGAAAACAATTATCTGATAACTTCCCGATTGTCGAACATTTACCAAGTGTAGTAGATTTGATCAGTGATATAACCAAGGCAGAAAGTTTGATTGGGCTAGTAGTCGTTTGTATAAGGTTTTTGGCTCCAAAATTAGAAATTCCCGCCGAGATTATCGAAGGTTTGGTTGTGTTGTTGCTAAGTAGAGATCCGGAAAAATTAGTCTCTTGGCTTGCATCTAAAATTGGAGTTGATAAGAAACTGTTGATGGCAATAACAAAAGCAATTGTTAATAAAGAAAAGCCATTTAACATTCTAAAATCGGTGGCAAAACTATTTGGCCTACCAGAAGAAGCTGTTATCTTGTTAGAGGAAATTATCAAAAACAAGAAAGGACCCGTGAAACCCCAAGGACAGAAAAAACAGCCCAGAAAAAAAGGTGGATCAAATGTTGCACGGAATATGATAAAAGTTGTTGCCTAGTGGAATTATATAATGATATACTAGAACCTTAATTTCTGTAAAACTTAAGAGTCACAAATTAACGATTTGTGTTTTGTTTTCGACATTCTTATGCATAAAGGCAAACAATTTTGACCTGTCCGCTTGACTTTTTATATGGAAAAGTTATATACAACAATCCACCCAACACACAGGTAATGTTAGGATCTGCAGTTAATACAAATATAATACATGTACACAAAACATCTGTGTTCCCTATACATAAATGTCCTAATTCATGAAACATATTTAAGTTAAAGATCAAGCAGAAAGGTCAATGTTGTTTGTCTATACAACTATAGGAAGGTTGTACCAGATTTGAGTCTACCGTGAAACAGAAATATGTATGTAATATTTTGGACTATTATACATTCAGGAGGATTACATCAATCAGTCTTAAGTCAAGCTCAACGTTCAGCTCAAGAAAACTGATTTAATCATCCCGTTGAACCTGGAAATGTTGGTCTGAAGTCCGACTTGCAAGTTATATTAAAATCTTTCCCCATCGATTAATAAAACTTGAGTCTGGTCTCACAAAATTTTGAAAGAAATTGGTATATTTATTTGATAAACCAATTGATTTTTACTTTAGTTGATTAATATATTTATATCGCTTCTATGAAGGATTGTGTGGGGTATTTTTCTATTTACATTCGTTCTTTTCGCATTTTATTCTTTTGACAAGATCTAGTACATTGTATACGTCTTTGGTAGGTCAATCTAGTTGGATTTAACACACGAACTTACACCAGTGAGGCAGGGTGCGCCGGAAGTGTAAGCACCTATCTGTTCACCAGTAATAAAGCATTTCACATAGACAGTTTCTATAAGTCCTAAACTCGTTTATAGTGATAATAATCGCACAATTTGCTTTTGTTAATGAAATAAAATTCATAAAATTGGAAATCAGTCAAAACAGTTTCACATATTTATTTGAATTTCTATTGTCATGAATTTAGCCCTTCCGGACAAGGCTAAAAAGTAAACTGTTATTTCGGATTTGCGTCACGAGACACAAAATGTCATGTTGGATTTCAGTCGAATTTTGACTTAAGGCAGATATATGCAATCGTTCCTATGTATTTAGTATTTTAAACATACCTCCGTGTAATATAGTACAAATACTTTATGTCTTTTTATTTAGGTAATATTTTGTTTTGTTTTGAATATTACACACACACATCACATAAATATTGTATATAAATAAAAAAAATGTTTTTTCTATTTGAAATATTTGTATACATTGATTTTAAGTTGTTATAAACTAGCTTTTATGTTTTCAAAATGTTGAAATCATTTAATAATTCGTTTTGGATTCTAAATTCATTTATTTATTTTTTTTGCTTGTCTAAGAAGCTTGTATATAAGATTGTATGGTTCTTGAAATAGACTAAACATTAGATACAATACAAACCTGTCAAAAGTTTAAATTTTAAACGTTTAAGATAAAGGTATTGATTAGTGCTAAACCGGCTTGACAGCTTTCCTAAGTGGCTATTTATCTCTAGACAACTTTATGGACTTTAGCTATAATTATCTCGGTCAGTCGGCAGCCGAACTTCGACTCAGCCTTTTCGTTAGCTCGGTGGTGTTAAACATTAGACAGGCCTGTACTTACTGTTTCAATGACAGACTTTGTATATATACAGTAGTGTGTAGCCAGCTCTGGATTTATTCCAGCGTCTATTGTACTTATCTTGCAATTTAATGTCTGACATACATTTCAAATTATTTGGCTGAAGATTTCATCTTAAAATAGATTTGAAATAGAATTTTTATTTAACTGTTGCAACTCCTAAAGAAGCAAAAGTCTAAAGAAATGTGTATAATATGAGACAGAATTTTAAAATACATAACTACATAATGTACATATAATAGTTTTGGTTGAATTTTTTGTTATGTTTGTTTATCAAGCATAGGCAATCATCATTGACCTTTCTGCTTGACCTTTCACTTGAAATATTACCCCATGGGTTGTGTAAGTATTCACAGTTAATACATCAACAATAAAGGTTTCCCAGTGATGTAGGCCAAAAATCACAAACACTTCTGGTCGAAACACTTAAATATACTTGTCCATAATAAATATTTAAATTAAGGGTTAAGCTGACAGGTCAATGTTGTTTGTTTATATGCAATGTTTAACTCAAAGATAATAAATATATATAAGCAATGATTGATAAGTAGGACCAATGTGCCTCATGTACACAATATAATTGTTATTGAGATATCTGTAATAACCCAACAATTAGTAATACATCTTATATCTTAAATCTAGACTTAGTTTATACTTGTGTTTTTTAATTTTTTGTTGTTGTAATTTTACTATAAATGTGTGTGTGTGTGTGTGTGTGTGTGTGTGTGTGTGTGTTATCCGAGACTTACTTTTTTAAATGTTAGGAGTCATTTCTATACGCAGTTTTCCAATTTTCGTTGTTTTCGTAGACATCCTGGTTAACATTTGGCATATGAACATTTTGTTAATCACGGAATGCATTTTTTCTCGAAACTACGAAAAATTGACACATGATTTAATAGATTTCATTGATTTACAGTGATATAAATCAGCCAGTGTTTCAGAAAACATGTGCATAAAGCCATAGTTGACACTGCAAAATAAATAATTTTAATGAAAATTATTGGTTTACAGTATATAAATCAGAGTTTATGAGAAGATGTGAAAAAGGCTAGTTGATAAACTTTTCACACCATAATTTAATTATTTGTCCTGTTCATAAGATCAATGACATTTAATTGATTTCTTTTTAATTTTCTGAATTAAATATTTAAAAATTTTAATGTGACAAATGATTTTTTAAAAATATTTTATTTAGAAATTTGTTTTTTTTTAAATATTTCTATTAGAAATCCTTTGTATATAGATAATGATGTTTTAAATGTGTCTTGTAGACCGATTAAGGCTGAAATTTATGAGTATTTCAAATACGTTGTATTATAAATAAATTAATAGATTGTGTCATTTTAATAAACATGTACTTTTTATTGATTATTCACGATCTGGTGGGCGGTGGCAAATAAATTTTTATTTGGCCCTATAATAGTATTATAGCAACAAATCTCAACATTTACTCCATTGCTCTATTTACTCAGAGTCAACTTTTGAGTTGAGATCGATTAGTGCAATTTGATGGGTGAGTTTTCTGTTGAAATTATATTTTTCCTGTATTAATTCCTATGTCCTGAAGGGATAAATTAACATAAAAAGGCCTAGCTGTTTTGAAATGATTGACGTTGTTCCGTTTAATGACAAAACCAGTGGATGAAAAATGTAAACTAGTATTTCCGTATCGCGAATAATAAGCATAATTACCAACGATTAATATTGTAAATATAAGAAATGCCTTTTGTTTTGTTATGGTTTACTGAATATTATAAACAAAATTTTTGAAATATGTGAGAGACACAATACAGTCGTGAACGATCCAAAGTCCGTCGATAAATCACCGAGCTAAATTTACAATAATTTGCCGTCAGATCATGAACAACCTTTTACAGTATATTTTGTATTGTAATTCGTTTTGTTTGTTGGGTTTTATAATTTTGTGTTTAGTTGATCTATAGAGTTTTGCTTCGTTGCCCCGTTAGCTTATCCAAATGGTTAGTGAAATGAACTTAAATGTCAGTTAAATTCGTTATTTTTCCCTCAAAACTACGAAAATTTGACACTGCAAAATATATCAATTTAATGAAAATTATTGGTTTACAGTGGTATAAATCAGAGTTTAAGAGATGTGCAAATTGCGTATTTGATACACTTTTCACATCATAATTTTATTATGTATCCTGTATATAAAATTACTGACATATTATTAATTTTTGAATTTTCTGAATTAAATATTTAAAATTTTAATATGACAAATGATTATTTTTTTTTAATTTTATTCAGAAAATTCAAAAATTTTTAATAATTCTATTAGAAATCCTTTGTATATAGATAATGATGTTTTAAATGTGTCTTGTAGTCCAATTAGGGCTGAAATTTATGAGTATTTCAAATACGTTGTATTATAAATAAATTAATAGATTGTGTCATTTTAATAAACATGTACTTTTTATTGATTATTCACGATCTGGTGGGCGGTGGCAAATAAATTTTGATTTGGCCCTATAATAGTATTATAGCAACAAATCTCAACATTTACTCCATTGCTCCATTTACTCAGAGTCAAGTTTTGAGTTGAGACCGATTAGTGCTATTGGATGGGTGAGTTTTCTGTTGAAATTATATTTTTCCTGTATTAATTCCTATATCCTGATGGGATGAATTGGCATAAAAAAGGCCTAGCTGTTTTGGAATGATTGACGTTGTTCCGTTTAATGACAAAACCAGTGGATGAAAATTGAAAACTAGTATTTTGGTATCGCGAATTATAAGCAGAATTACCAACAATTCATATTGTAAATAGAAGAAATAACTTTCGTTTTGTTATGTTTTACTGAATATTATAAACAAGATTTTTGAAATGTGTGACAGACACAATACAGTCGTGATCGATCCAGTGTCCGTCGATAACTTGCCGGCCTAAAGCTACAATCCTTTGCCATCAGATCGTGAACAATTTTTCACAGTTTATTTTGTTTGAATTGTAATTGTTTTTGTTTGTTGTTTTTTTAATTTTAAGTTTTAGTTCATCTATAGATTCTAACCCGTTATGTCTCGTTGCTCCGTCAGCTTAACCGAATGGTTAATGAAATGAGATTAGGACAATAAAATTTAAAAGAAAACAGTTTTATAAACATAAAGTTTTGAATTTAATCACTTCTTTTGATAATTGTAATTGTTTGCATTATTTTTTTTTAAAGTTAAAAACATATTGTAAAGTTCACAGAATTTCGTTAATCAGGTGGTTTAAGCTAACGGATCATTGAACAATCGATGACATATAAACTTTTTGTATAAACACGATTGTTACAAACATTTTTATTTTAATTTTAATTTTTAATACAATTATTTTATATATATGCTGTTATAAATAATTTTTTAATACTTTATATTTATTATTTTGAAAGACTTTTATTACTTTACAGTAGCGGACCCAAGACTTGAAACACGACAGGGTTTTTTTTTTCGATAATGCGAAAGAGGTACGGGGTTTTGGGGTATGCTCCCCGAGCCAAATTTTAAGATGTGGAAGGAAATCCTATGATTTCCTGAAATCTGAGCAAGTGATACACGTATAGATATAATATCATGGACAAAAATAAAGAGGTTACGAGGATAAACCCCCTCTGGGTCCGCTACTGATTTATTATATGGCTAATTCGATGTTCTACTTGTTTCTAAGGTGTCATGAAATTACAGATATGGGATTTTAAAATCGTGTTTTAAAGAAAGAAATTTTGACATAATAATAATAACTGTATTAGCATACAGAAATTACATGCTTGTAGGCTAACTATTTACAATAATGCATTGGATTGATGGCGGCAGAATACAATTCTGAAAACTATGAAGGTGGGACCAAATAGAAATATTTGTAATAAATGACATATATATATATATATATATATATATATATATATAACAAAATCAAGGATCACAGAGTAGAGTTATACTTATAATGAATATAGATAATAAGTATTTAATATAATAATAAGAACAATAATAATATATAATAATAATAATAATAATAATAATAAATGACATATATATAATGTTGTTTCTATAAGTGTCAGTGAAACTATCTTTTATGATTATACCATTATAATTATTGTATTATGATATTAGACTGTACATTAAAGGATTTTTTTACCTTAAAAGTTTCTTAAGACGACATTGTGAAATATTTATGTCGCATATATTTCTTTTTTATGATAGATTATGACGTTTATAAAACGTTTATGTGAGCCAAAGATATTTTGCTTCGAAAATTTTTTGACACAAATAATAACTCTAAAACCATAAATATTCATGGAATTAAATTAAATGTTGTATTATTTTGTGATTTTATCCAAAAAAATTATTTATAAAAACTTAATGTAATAGTATCTTGTAGAAATAAATCCCATTAAGGGTAATGATAATTAAAACATTTTGTTGGTGTTATTTCGTGGTATTCAATAACCCACGTAAAATTAATTTAACCACCAACTCCCATGAATATTTATGATTTTATATTCCTTTTTGTCCAATAACCCACGAAAATAGTGAAATTTAACAAGCAACTCTCGTGAATATTTGTGATTTTACAATTTTCTTTGTTATGCAATAACCCACGAAAAATAGTGAAATTAAACTACCGACTTCAATAAATATTAATGATTTTATAGTATTTCATTTTGTTCAATAACCCACGAAAATAATGAAATTTTACCACCAACTCACACGAATATTTATGATTTTACAATATTCCTTTTTGTTCAATAACCGACGAAAATAGTGAAATAAAACCACCAACTCCCACGAATATTTATGATTTTACAATATTCCTTTTCATGTAATTACCCACGAAATAGTGAAATTTACCCACCAACTCCCATGAATATGACTGTATGATTTTACAATATTCCTTTTTGTTCAATAACCCACGAAAATAGTGAAATTTTACCACCAACTCCCACGAATATTTATGATTTTACAATATTCCTTTTCATGCAATAACCCACGAAAATAGTGAAATAAAACCACCAACTCCCTTGAATATTTGTGATTTTACAATATTCCTTTTTGTTCATTAACCCACGGAAATAGTGAAATTTAACCACCAACTCCCACGAATATTTGTGATTTTACAATATTGCTTTTACCAAAAAACCAACGAAAATTGTGAAATTTTACCACAACTCCTACGAATATTTATGATTTTACAATATTCTTTTTTATGCAATAACCCACGAAAATAGTGAAATTTAGCCACCAACTCCTACGAATATTTATGATTTTACAATATTCCTTATATTCAATAACCCAAGAAAATAATGAAATTCTACCACAACTCCTACGAATATTTATGATTTTACAATATTCTTTTTTATCCTGCAACTAACGTGTACATTGACATCATAAAGCCTGCCGAATAAACCTTATCTTTATTCGGTCACTGACCCAATAAAGCCACGCGCTAACTGTGACGTCACAGTTACGGCACTACTTTTTCCATTCAACATTTGACGTAACCTTTGACCCAAATGAACCCCATTCTCAATGTAAACAAAACACAGTATAATAAACATGATCAATAAATTCATAAATTTTAATATTTTACTTTAAAAAAATATAGATTTTTTTTAAAAAATACACGTAGTTATATAAATATGATTTAAAAATAAAAATGAAAAATTATAAGTTGTTACTTTATTCCGCCGGACTTTTAGAATATGGCAGAAATACAGAAAAACGTCTGCAACTGAAGTGTAATCTGTCTATGTGTTAATATTATTATTGTAAGAATTTAAGATTTTGTTACATATATTAAATATGAAAATAATATCGTATTGTAGTTATTTATTTAAATAATTGAGAACTACATGTGCTTGAACGTCGGACTGAGCGAAAATGACAAGTACGGGTGTGATGGGGTAGCGTGACGTCACGTAAACATTTGTATCCTTGCGCTTGGAGTGTAAACAAACAAGTCAAACAGATGGATAACACGCAGTTACAATTATAATTTTAGGACGTATCTGTTGCAGGATAAAGTAAATACATGGTCATTGACGGTGAATAAAGGTCGTATTTGGCTCGGGGGCGAAAACGTGTAGAAAGCTCGGCAGAGCCTCGCTTTCTACACGTTTTCTCACCCTCACCAAATACGACCTTTATTCACCGTCAATGACCATGTATTTACTATTTATGCAATAACCCACGAAAATAGTGAAATTTAGCCACCAACTCCTACGAATATTTATGATTTTACAATATTCCTCATATTCAATAACCCAAGAAAATAATGAAATTTAACCACCAACCCCCTTAAATATTTGTGATTTTAAAATATTCCTTTTTGTTCAATAACCCACAAAAATTGTGAAATTTAATCACCAACTCCTACGAATATTTGTGATTTAACCATAATCCTTTTATAGTCTTATTTGGAATGCTAATTATTACCTTTATGTTTTTGATAATTTTTTTATTTGAGTTAAAATATTGATTTAATATTACACATTAAAATAATGCCATAACTGCTTGTAATGTCGCTGTAAATCAATTTGGTTTTTTAATAAATATGATTTTTGATGTGTTAATTATTTTTCTTTCTATTTTGTTAATATATCCTAGAAATAACATGCAGTCAAACTTGTCTATAAAGACTACCTTAATGGCTTTCATAGGGAGGTGGTCTTTATCTAAATGTTTTAGTCAAATGAAAAACGAGCAATTGGGATAATTTTACTGACTTCTAAAAGCAGATTATCCTTATATAGAGGTGGTTTTTATGGCAGGTTCGACTGCATTGGCATATTATAATTGCCAGTTCGTTTGCTGAAGGTCAGTAGTTTCTTCGGGCACTACGGTTTCCTCCACAATCCCATGAACTGACCGCCTTGATATAAGTAAAATAACCTTAACTGGGCGTACAAAAATTACTCCACCATTACTCTGCAATAAATTGCAGCTTGTCCATTTTCAATAAATTCTTAAAAGTTAATATAAGCTCCTATTTTACTGTTACCATGGTTACTTAATACACAACGTACTTATCACAAGTTTAAGAAGCAGCGTGGCTTCGAACCCCACCGGCGTCTGGCTAAGCCTTGAAAAAAGGTAGTGATTGTTCTTTTTCCAAGCACTCAGCATTAAGAAATGAAACCTATGGGTCCTTCGGGAAAGAGCTAAAACCGATGCTCAGTGTCACGACAGGAGTGACACGAAAAAATCTCTTGCACATTGCATTTTACCTATATTGTTGACTGACGTGAAACGTAAAGTTACGGTACAAAGTAATCACTGCAAACTGAGCTAAGATATGAGATTATCACTGCAAATTGGGCTAAAATACGGAATAATCACAACAAACTGAACTAAGGCACTGAGTTATCACTAGAAACAAATCTCTTAGGTAGAGGAAAATCACTAGAAACTGACCTAAGATATGGGATTATCACAGCAAACTGAGCTAAAATACGGAGTAATCACTGTAAACTGAGCTAAGATACGGAATTATCAATGCAAACTGACCTAAGGTACGGAGTAATCACTACAAACTTAACTAAAATACGGAGCTATCACTAGAAACAAATCTAAGGTACGGAGAAATCATTGCAAACTGAGCTAAGGTACGGGGCAATCACTACAATTCGAGCTAAGGTACGGAGTTATCACTATAAACTCAACTAAAGTACGGCGATATAACCAGAAACAAATCTAAGGTACGGAGTAATCACTACAAACAGAGTTAAGGTACGGAGTAATCATTGCAAACTGAGAAAAGACACGGAGTAATCACTGCAAACTTGGGTAAGGCACGTAGTAGAAACTGAAAACTTAGGTGAATAGAGATTAATCACAACGAACTGGGGTAAGGTAAAGAGTGATCACTGCAAACTGAACAACGGTACGGAGTTATCACTGCAAACTGAGATAAGGTACAGAAAAATCACTACAAACTGAACTAAAGTACAGAGGTATCACTATAAACTGTGATGAGGTACGGAGTTATCACTACAAACTTAGCTAAAGTACAGAGTTATCACTACAAACTTAGCCAAGGTACGGAGTTATCACTACAAACTGAGATAAGGTAATGAGTTATCACTACAAACTTAGTTTAAGTACAGAGTTATCACTACAAACTTAGCTAAGGTACAGAGGTATCACTATAAACTGAGACAAGGTAAGGAGTTATCACTACAAACTTAGCTAAAGTACAGAGTTATCACTATAAACTGAGAATACATGGAGAGTTATCACTTCAAAATGGGGTTAGGCACGGGGTAAGCCCTACAAACTGGGCTAAGATACGGATTTATCACTACAAACATTGGTTAAGTATAGAGTAATCATTACATACTGGGATCAAGTAAAGAGTGATCACTGGAAACTGAAGTAAGGTACGGTGTAATCACTACAAAGAAGATAAGACACGGAGTTATTGCTACAAACTGAGCTGAGGCACTGAGTTATCACTACAAACTTGGGTTAGGTACGTGATAATCCCTACAAACTGGGCTAAGGTACGGAGTAATTACTACAAACTGAAGTAAGGTACGGAGTTATCACTACAAACTGGGGTTAGGTACGGAGTTATCGCTACAAACTGGGCTCAGGTAAGGAGTAATCACTACAAACTGAGCTAAGGTACGGAGTTTTCACTACAAAATGAGCTAAGGCACAGAGTAATCACTACAAACTGAGGTAAGTCACGGAGTTATCACTACAAACTGGTGTTAGGTACGGAGAAAACCCTACAAACTGAGGTAAGTCACAGAGTTATCACTAATAACTGGGGTAAGGTACGGAGTAATCCCTACAAACTGGGCTTAGGTACGGATTAATCACTACAAACCTGGGTTACGTAAAGAGTTATCACAACAAACTGGGGTTAGGTAAAGAGTTATCATTGCAAACTAAACTAAGATACGGAGTAAATACTACAAACAGGGGTTAGGTACGGAGTGGTCACTTCAGACTTGGGTTTGGTAAAGAGAGATCACTGCAAATTGTGCTAAGGTGCGGAGTTTTCACTACAAACTGAGGTAATGAGTAATCAATACAAGCATGGGTTAGGTACGGAGTTATCACTACAAGCTTGGGTTAGGTACGGAGTAACCCTACAAGCTGGGGTTAGTTCAGAGTAGTCACTACAAACTTAAGTTAGGTAAAGAGTGATCACTAAAAACTGGGGTTAGGTACGGACTAATCCGTTCAAGCTGGGATTAAGAACGGAGTAGTCACTACAAAGTGGGTTAGTAAAGAGTAGTCACTACAAACTTAGGTTAGGTAAAGAGTAATCACTACAAACTTGGGTAAGTTCGGAGTAGTCTCTACAAACTGGGGTTATGTACGCAGTAGTCCCTACAAACTGGGGTTATGTACCTAGTAGTCCCTACAAACTGGGGTTATGTACGCAGTAGTACTAAAAACTGGGGTTAGGTACTGAGTAATCACTACAAATAGGGTTAGATACAGAATAATCCCTAAAAACTGAGCTTAGGTGCGCAGTAAGCCCTATAAACTGAGGTAACGCAAAGAGTAATCACTACATACAGGGGTTAGGTAAAGAGTAATCACTACAAAATGAGCTAAGGCACAGAGTAATCACTACAAACTGAGGTAAGTCACGGAGTTATCACTACAAACTGGTGTTAGGTACGGAGAAAACCCTACAAACTGAGGTAAGTCACAGAGTTATCACTAATAACTGGGGTAAGGTACGGAGTAATCCCTACAAACTGGGCTTAGGTACGGATTAATCACTACAAACCTGGGTTACGTAAAGAGTTATCACAACAAACTGGGGTTAGGTAAAGAGTTATCATTGCAAACTAAACTAAGATACGGAGTAATTACTACAAACAGGGGTTAGATACGGAGTGGTCACTTCAGACTTGGGTTTGGTAAAGAGAGATCACTGCAAATTGTGCTAAGGTGCGGAGTTTTCACTACAAACTGAGGTAATGAGTAATCAATACAAGCATGGGTTAGGTACGGAGTTATCACTACAAGCTTGGGTTAGGTACGGAGTAATCTACAAGCTGGGATTAGTTCAGAGTAGTCACTACAAACTTAAGTTAGGTAAAGAGTGATCACTAAAAACTGGGGTTAGGTACGGACTAATCCGTTCAAGCTGGGATTAAGAACGGAGTAGTCACTACAAAGTGGGTTAGTAAAGAGTAGTCACTACAAACTTAGGTTAGGTAAAGAGTAATCACTACAAACTTGGGTAAGTTCGGAGTAGTCTCTACAAACTGGGGTTATGTACGCAGTAGTCCCTACAAACTGGGGTTATGTACCTAGTAGTCCCTACAAACTGGGGTTATGTACGCAGTAGTACTAAAAACTGGGGTTAGGTACTGAGTAATCACTACAAATAGGGTTAGATACAGAATAATCCCTAAAAACTGAGCTTAGGTGCGCAGTAAGCCCTATAAACTGAGGTAACGCAAAGAGTAATCACTACATACAGGGGTTAGGTAAAGAGTAATCACTACAATCATGGGTAAGATAAAGAGTGATCACTGCATTCTGGGGTTAGGTAAAAGACTGATCACTCCAAAGTGGGCTTAGGTACAAAGTAATCACTGCAAATTCAGATAAGGTACGGAGTTATTACTACAAACTGAGATATGGTTCGAAATAATTACTACAACTTGAACTAAGGTACGGAGTTATCACTAGAAACTGAGCTAAGGTACGGAGTTATGGATACAAACTGAGCTAGGTTACGGAGTTATCACTACAAACTGAGATAAGGTACGGAGTTATCACTAGGAGTTGAGCTAAGCTACGGAGGTATCACTACAAACTGAGCTTAGGTACGAAGTCATCACTACGACTTAAGCTAAGGTACGGAGTTATCACTACAAACTGAGCTGAGGTACGGATTTATCACTAAACTTAAGCTGAGGTACAGAGTTATCACAATAAACTGAGCTGAGGTACGGAGTTATCACTACAAACTAAGATAAGGTACGGAGTTATCACTACAAACTGAGATGAGGTACGGAGTTATCACTACAAACTGAGATAAGGTACGGAGTTATCACTGCAAACTGAGATAAGGTACGGAGTAGTTACTTCTTACTGAGATTAGGTACAAAGTAATCACTACAAACTGAAATAAGGTACGGAGTTATTACTACAAACTGAGATAAGGTACGGAGTTATCACTACAAACTGAGATAAGGTACGGAGTAGTTACTTCTAACTGAGATGAGGTACGAAGTCATCACTACAAACTGAGATAAGGTACGGAGTTATAACTACAAACTGAGATGAGGTACGGAGTTATCACTACAAACTGAGATAAAGTTCGGAGTTAACACTACAAACTGAGATGAGGTACGGAGTTATCACTACAAACTGAGATAAGGTACGGAGTTATCAATACAAACTGAGCTGAGGTACGAAGTTATCACTACAAACTGAGATAAGGTACGAAGTAATCACTACAAACTGAGATGAGGTACGGGGTTATCACTATAAACTGAGATAAGGTACGGAGTTATCACTACTAACTGATCCTAGGTACGGAGTAATCACTACAAACGTAGCTAAGGTACGGAGTAATTACTACAAACTTAGCTAAGGTACGGAGTAATCACTACAAACTGTGATAAGGTACGGAGTAATCACTACAAACTTAGCTAAGGTACGGAGTTATCACTACAAACTTAGCTAAGGTACGGAGTAATCACTACAAACTGTGCTAAGGTACAAAGTAATCACTACGACATAAAGTAATCACTACGACATAAGCTAAGGTACGGAGTTATCACTTCAAACTGAGTTGAGGTACGGAGTTATCACTTCAAACTGAGCTGAGGTACGGAGTTATCACTACAAACTGAGCTAAGGTACAAATTAATCATTACGACATAAGCTAAGGTACGGAGTTATCACTACAAACTGAGCTAAGGTACAAAGTAATCACTACGACATAAGCTAAGGTAAGGAGTTATCACTACAAACTTAGCTAAGGTAAGGAGTTATCACTACAAACTGAGATAACGTACATAGTATTCACTACGAGTTGGGGTTAAGAAAAGAGTAATCACTGCAAACTGGGGTAAGGTACGAAGTAATCCTTACAAACTCGGGTAAGGTATAAAGGAGTAACTACAATCTTGGGTTAGGTAAAGAGTAATCAGTAGAAACTGGGGTAAGGTACGGAGTAGTTACTACGACTTGAGGTTAAGAAAAGAGCAATTCCTACAAACTGGGCTACGATACGGAGTAATCACTACAAACTGGGGTTAAGTACGGAGTAGTCCCTACATACTGGGGTAAGTTACGGAGTAATTCTCTACAAACTGGGATTAGGTACGGAGTAATCACTACGCATATTGTTAGGTACAGAATAATCCCTATAAACTGGGCAATAATCCTAACGCGGTTAGGTAAAGTAATCACTACATACTGGTTTAGGTAAAGAGTAATCACTACAACATGGGTAAGGTAAAGAATGATCACTGCAATCTGGGGTTAGGTAAAGACTGATCACTAATAAGTGGGCTTAGGTACAAAATAATCACTGCAAACTGAGCTATGGTACGGAGTAATCACTACAAACTGAGCTAAGGTACAAAGTAATCACACAAACTGAGCTGATGTACGAAGTTATCACTACATTATGAGCTATAGTACAGATTGATCATTACAAATTGAACTAAGGTACGGAGTAATGACTATAAACTGAGCTAAGGGACGGAGTTATTATTACAAACTAGGCTGAGGTACAGAATTACCATTAGAAACTGGGGTTAGGTAAGGAGTGACAAGTGAATGAATAGTTTAAGATGTTATTTTCATTTAGTTTTTTGGATGTTGGTATTTAATCGTAAATACGTAGCGCAATACTTTAATAAGCATCATAGTTCAATGAACAGTCTATTTGTTCATAATATTTCTTAAATTCTCCAAGTCAAAAATTATTTAAAGATAACCACTAAATATGTACTTGTATTATAACGCGTGATATTTTATGTTAAAAACTGCAGTAGTTCAATCCAAAGGGTCACTGAAGTATTGATTTAGGTTGCACATCGGTGACGTAAATATAAAATTACAAACAAAATAGCCTTATAAATCAAAACATATAATAATTGTAGGAAGCCCACATGCAAGTATATTTCTGGTTTAAATTGATATGTATCGTCTTGCATAATGCACCAATAATCTATATGGACTAATGCCAGAATTTATCACGTGATAGGTATTTTGAAGTTTTTTAATTTTAAGAAAATATAAATTTCTGGCTAGTGTGTTCTGTTTACTCAGTGAAACTTGAATATCGAACCATTACGCGTTTGTCATGTTAAAATGTAGGTTGGAGGACAAGGTAAGGCATATTATTAACTAATACCCTTATGTAGCCAAGTATTTTGTCGTTTCTCTGAGGAAATGTCATTTTATTTTTTGTTTTGAATTCTGAAAGTATCATTTAAATGATATATTTTAATAGAATGTTAAGAATCAACAAGGACATTCGGCAAGTTAATCATTTTATAGAGATCTAACGTCTTGACGCGGCTTATAATCGATGTATAGTGTGAATATTTTATTTTCAGACGCGATCAATGTGCTGACTAGAATCATATGCTTATAATTGCAACAATGTTTAAAATGATTTCGTATATAATGTTTTATATTTATTTTTTTACCTTTTTTATAGTTTTTTTTGCTAGAGCAGAACATCTTAAATGATATTGATCATAGTTTTTAAATTTTTGTCATTATATAATCCAAGAAATCATAAAATAGAAAAGGAAAATGTTAACTCAACTAGTTACCATATAATTATTGTAATATGTGTCGTTAAGATAAAAGTTCGATTTTTTTCAAAATAAATGGAAACAATTCCGTGACTTCTTAGAAAAAATCGCACAAAAGTATAGAATTACTGGAAGAAACAAACAATTCTGCATCTAATAGTAATTGTATTGAGATCTGTTCAGGAAAAGGCTCGAGATAATTAAAAAAATCAAATCAACAAAGAAAGCAATGACGCTAATTTTTTTGTAAATAGAATATGGTGGCAACACGTAAACAACTACATAAATCTATTATAGACCTCTCTCGAGGGGAACTGTTCTCCTATTGTTTTGTCTGGAGAGGTATATCGTCCGAGCCGATAGACGTCTCTAGACAACACTATAGGGAACTTTTCCCGAGGGAGAGGTTAATTATAGATTTATTACATCACATGTCTGTTTAAAAAAATCAAATTGTTTTTTATTTTATTTCTTTTTAAATAGAATAAGGTGGCAACACGTAAACAACTTCATTAATCTATTATGGACCTCTCTCGGGGTAAACTGTTCTCCTATTTTGTTGTCTGGAGAGGTATATTGTCCGAGCCGATAGACGAGGTCACTATTCCTCTCCAGAAAACACTATAGGGGAACTGTTCCCGAGGGAGAGGTTCATAATATATTTATTACATCACATGTCTTTGTTTAAATAATTTTCAAATTATCTCTTTATTTCATTAAACATCAACTGTAATAAATAATAAAAAAATAAATAAATAAATAAATAAATAAATAAATAAATAAATAAATAAATAAATAAATAAATAAATAAAAAATAAAGAACATTGAAACTACAATAAATCTCAACATTAATGCGTTTTCATACATATCTAAAAATAATATAGTATAGTCCCTAGCGTCAGGGATTAAATCTAGGTATAGTCCGATTGCTATGCGTTGTCAAGGACAGGTGATTTCTACATATAATAATATCGATGTAAGTAACCAATGATTCAACAAATTAACATGCAATGTACTAAACGTTATTAGAATTAAGTTAAATATACACATTGTCAGAATCCTCTTAATTAATGTCAACCTACCCGTTTCTATACAATGGATTATTATGTTCTATAGTGTTATGGACTATGTTGTGTTGTGCTGTATGTTGTGTTTTCTGTTGTGTAGTGTAGTGTTGTTGTTTGTGCCAATATTTGTGTTTACTCTGTGCTGTGTATTGTATTATACTTTTTGTTTTGTTGCAACACTGCTTATTGTGCTGTGTTGTATATTCTGTTGTGCAATATAATTTGTTTAAAGTTGTATTGCTTGGACATATATGTACTGTTGTATGTATTTTGTGTTATCTCTGTACGTTGTGTTGTGTTGAACTTTTTGCTGTGTTGTAATTATAGTGCGTTTTGATGTTTTGTTGTGTTGTGCTGTAGAATTACTTTGCCATGTTTTAGAGAAGGCCACAAAACGCCCTGACATATTTCATGTTTACACAAACATTGATCGGAACACCCGACCTCAATTTCCCTTCTGGATTTTTATTTATTTTGAGAATATGATTTGATAATCGATAGGTATGTTTGCTTTTGAATAGTTTTCATGTTTAATCTTTAGAGATGAATGGTTTTTGTGTCTCCTTGTGTTGTGCATATTAATGTATGTTTAAAAAAGAATAAAAATATGTGTTTAAAAATCTTTAGAGATTGATTAATTCGATAAAACCTTTGAACTAAATATAAACTCATATAAAGAAGTCTTATTAACTAAAGCATACAACAATAACAATTGTACGAAGGGGTGGTCACAAACAGGTTCATCTTTAAAATATACATATTTCCGACATGAGTCATAAGATAGGTTTCATTTGTACCCAAGCTATATGAAAGGTATGTAAAGGGATAATGTAATCTTACTTATTCCAAGAATTCATAAATTTCTTGTAAGTCAGTTATATTCAGTCAGTTTAGACCGCAGCATTGCGTATCTATTGCATAATTTAGGTACGATGTTTCGTAAATATTATTTATAATTTGAAACCAGGTATTTGGATTTTTTCTTAGGCACTGTCATGTATTTATGATAAATTGAATAAGGTTTTACACACCAGTCAATAATATTTCACTTATATCGAGGTGTCATAGGTGATGTAGCATAAATTTTGATCTTTGCCGTGTACCCAAAAAACTAATTTGATGGGTTTTTTTAAATATCTATTATGAGTCATGAGAGGTTTTTTTTGGACCCACGCCAAGTAATAGGTATATTTAGGTTTAATTGAATCTTGCTGCTTCCAAGAATTCATATATTTCTTGTAAGTCCATTATATTCACTCAGTTAAATCTTATAGACCGAAGCATTTGTTATTTGTTGTTTCATACAATGTATTTAGGTTCGAGTGCAAGGTAAAACGTGAATTTTTCCGAGATAATGTCATGTAATTTTCTGATTGATTGAATTATATTTTATACCTATTTTACTTTAATCGAGACGTCACCAGCTATATGGAGTAGCAGACATTTTGATCTTTGCCCTGCGTTCAGAAAAAAATTTGATATGTTTTTTTTTAAATATTTATTATGAATCTTGAGAGGTTTTCATTTGGACCCACGCCAAGAGATAGGTATATTAAGGTTTAATTAAATCTTGCTGCTTCCAATGATTCATACATTTCTTGTAATTCCATTATAGTCACTCAGTTAAAACTTATAGACCGAAGAATTTGTTAATAATTATAACATACAATGTATTGTCGGTGCAAGTTAAGACGCGTATGTAAATATTATTTTTAAATTGAAGGTATTTCGAATTTTTCTCAAAGATGTCATGTAATTTTCGGATTGATTAAATTAGGTTTTACACCTATTTTACTTATATCGAGACGTCATCAGATATATGTGATTTAGCAGACATTTTTATCTCTCCCGTGCGCCCAGAAAGAACTGATTCTTCTTTTGTTTTGAATATCTATTATGAGTCGCGAGATTTTTTATTTGGACCCACGCCAGGTGATAGGTATATTAAGGTGTATTTGAATCTTGCTGCTTCCAAGAATTCATATATTTCTTTCTATTTGACTCACTTAGTTAAAACTTATATACCGAAGTATTCCATGTGTTATTTTATAGTTTAGGTTTTAGTGCAAGGTAAGAAGCGGTATGTGGATATTATTTTTAATTTGAAGCCAGGTATTTTTTATTTTTAAATTTATTAAATTTGTATTTTATTGACAATGTCAATTAGAGAGAAAGAGAGACTGTGGAGGGAATACACAAATATTTTTCATTGATTTATGATTTATTTCATTTTCAGAAAATGCAGAAACCAATATGTAGAAATATAGCCTGGACTTGTTTTTTTATATTGGGATACACATATTGAAGATATTTCAGTTAATGCCATTTCATAAACTGAAAGTAGGAAAGTAGAAATTCCTAATAAAAGGATAAAAATAAAACCAAGTTATGGTATTTCCTTAAATTGTTAAAGTCCGTTGAGAGGAGATTTGGTGTTGGATAACGTCAAAATTATGGTAAGTCACTATTTTACATATATAGATTTTATTATAAGCTGTCTTATTCATCATTGTGTAAACTCTTAAATTTCTCAAAAACTAGGGTATACTCCCTCATGCAAAGTATCTCTTTAGTTAAATTTGGTAATATACATTTTCGGGATATCTTTTAACGATTTTAATTAAACTTTATGCAACGAGCATTGCGCAAGTGACACAAAGATTTTTTCAACGAGTTTAATAAATTCAATATTACATAAACACTAATGTATGATTCTGTTTTGTATTATGCAAGAAAACTCAATTTTTTGTATCTGTAAAGCGATTTCTACTCAGGTGGAAGTTAAAGTGTTTTAAATAATTTGCTACTTTCAAAGTTTTTACTTTATTGTGGCTATTTTAGTTTGGACATGGATTGGTATGTAACAGCAAAGGCAAAATAGCTACAAAATACAAGTTACACCTGGTAAAATACCATGTAACAATAATCACATGACTTCATTACCATGGATACAAGAATGATTATCATATTAAACAAGTGATGTAATTAATCTTAGTTTTTCTTTCTTGGATTTTTGCGGGCATTTGAATAAATGTATATTAGATTTAAAACATATTACACATAAATATAAACTACACAATAGTGATGAATGAAGAAGGGAAAGTACAGCGGAAATGAAATAACAAATAAGAAAACAAACATACCTATCCATGTCCAAATCATAACTTAAAAAGCATATGAATTTAAAAAAAACGAAAAAAATAAAACACGTGACAGTCCTTAAGGAAAATTAGGCAAATGACACCGGGTGCTACTGAAAGGTAAGCAACAATGTTTAGCCAAATATACCCGCTATGTGCGCAATACAAATTCAAAATTTAGAATTCGTATTGCATTGCTGCAACATTTTGTTGAAAAAATTCCTCGTCCAATCTACTTGATTTTATTAACGTACACGGTTATCTTTCTCCTGTTTTTACAACGCTGTTTAGCTTCACAATTAAGGGAACGCTAAGTAGTTGTATAGAATATAGGTTTGTGTATTGACCGCATTGACTATCTACATAAACAGAAATGGTTTGTATAGTTTTTAGGGGGTTGCGAATTTCTAATTTACGACGGAACTGTATTACTTTACAAATAAATTATTAAAGCAGGGATATTGCAATCCTAGGCCAATCAAGACCCTCAACAAGTTTTATGGCCGTCATCATAATATTGTTGATAAGTATCTTAATTTCCCTATGTATTTTACGTCTCATAGTTCCATGATCGTCATACTCAATTTTGATTGCAAACGTGGCGGATAGTGCTAGCTAAACACGAGGTGCTTATCTTTCGGAGCAGCCGGTCTTATTTCAATCTTTGGAGTTTACGTGGCTTTGACTTTATACATTGTATAAGATTAAAGGTGTAATACTTCATGTTCTGTCTCACGACATTTCAATAAATTGCATCTGAAATTTCATACAGGAATTATACTTGTGAATATATTTTTTGATATTTATTCACATTCTCACTTAACAATATTCTAATGTATAAAGTACAATATAATCTTGTTTCTACCGTTTTTTTAGAGAGAGAGAGAGAGTGAGAGATTGTAAGAGAGAGAGCTTTACATACGTATATCACAATATATAACATTTATAGTAATTATAGTACTTATAGAAATTGTTTTTTTAAATGATTAAAACAATAAAATCAATTAACTGACCAGACAGAACGCAGGCGAGCTTATCCCTCATATTCTTCCGAAAGTAATAATAAGAACAAAATATTAATTTAGACAGTTTTGTGAGTAGCTTTTACCAGTAAATACGCTGTCATCCAAAAATAGTACGCACATTTATTTTTGCCATTTGTTTAATTTATTATAACCATAATGTCAAGTTTCATTGATAGAAATGAAAAAATGAAGGTTCTGCAACAATTGAAAATGGAAACTTAAATATCTGAATGTTTGTATTAAAAGATTGTCTTTTTCTTGGAAATAAAGAAAATTAAGGAAAAATACAAAAATGTGGAAAAATACTTTTTTCAAGATAAAAACCTAAAAAAATCTTTTATTTTAAACAAGCTGATGGAAAAATGACAATTGAACAAGGAATAATATGTCTAATAAATAAAATATAATAAAACTGAGCAGCCAGTCATATAAGGATTAACAACTATCGTATTTTACAAAGTTGGTGTAAATTAAAGTTTATGTGATTTAAATAAAACTCGTACACTTGTTATTTATTATATCTTATCACGTTTTATTCTAACTGCGCTGTAAATATTTGTTTTCACGTGATAGATAGCTTAATCCGTATTTCTCTGTTTCAAGGAAAAAATTATTTCTGATCATTCGGTCTGCTGACTGAAACCTGTACAACAAAACCGGACGTATAATAAAACCGTTATATCTTGACCTATATTTTTTTCAAGGTAAGATTTAAAGTTGTCAATATAAAACGATTTACATATTGGACTATTTCGGTAATGTCGTTATATCTTGATTTATATTTTGTGTTAAGGTTTAAAGTTATCAATATACAAAAAGTACATTTTATAACAATAACAATATAATAATGCCAACAACGTGTTACCAATGTGTTTGTTCTTTATCTATTGTGTGGTTATATCTGTCGCTACCTGGTAATATGTTCTTGGTAGCCTTGGTTGCCTTAGTTGTCTTAGTTGACTTAGTTACCCGGTGGGTTGATTGTTTTATTTTGCTTCTGGATTTTCATTTGGACATGGATTAGTATATTTGTTTTCAAATTGATTTCAAAATGCAAATGTAGCTAGCTTTAACAGGGGGTGCTTACTCTCACGGAATCCCAGAAAAACCATTAAAACAGCAAAAAACTAAACTAGTTGCCATATAGTTATAGTAAAATATGCCGAAAAGCTTTAACTATATTCAGTTTGTGACCTTCTTACAAATAAAAAAGTTCGTTTTACTATAAATTGAAAAAAATGAAAACAATTCCGTGACTCTTTATAGGAAAAATTCGTACAAAGTATAGAATTACTAGAAGAAACAAACAATTATGGATCTAGTAATGATAATTGTATTGAGATCTGTTCAGGAAAACACTTGAGATAATTAAAAATAATAAATTCAACAAAGAAAGCAATGACGCATTTTATTGTAAATAGAATATGTGGCAACACGTAAACAACGGCATTAATCTATTATGGACTCTCTCGAGGGAACTGTTCTCCTATAGTGTTGTCTTGAAAGGTATAGTGCTCGAGCCCATAGGCAACACTATAGGAGAATTGTTCCCGAGGGAGAGGTTCATAATGATTTAGTACATCACATTTCTTTGTTTAAATTAATTTTCAGATCAACGCTTTATTTTATTCAACATCAACTGTAATAAATATTGAATAGAAATAAATAAATAAATAAATAAATAAATAAATAAATAAATAAATAAATAAATAAATAAATAAATAAATAAATAAATAAATAAAAATAAAAAATAAATAAATAAAACACATTTAAACAACAATAAATCTCAACATCATTGCATTTTCACACATATCTAAAAATAATAAAGTATAGTCCCTCGAGTCAGGGGCTATACCTAGGTTTAGTCCCGTTCCTATACGTTGTCAAGGACAGATGATTTCTACATATAATAATATTGATGTAGTTATCCAATGATACTTCAACAAATTAACATGTGATGTACTAAACGTTATTAGAATTAAGTTAAATATACACATTGTCAGAATCCTCTTAATTAATGTCAACCTACCCGTTTCTATACAATGGATAATTATGTTATATAGTGTTATGGACTATGTTGTGTTTTCTGTTGTGTTGATAGTTTTGTTGATTTGAGCCAATATTTGTGTTTATTTTGTGTTGTGTATTGTATTATACTTTTTGTTTTGTTGCATCACTGCTTATTGTGCTATGTTGTATATTCTGTTGTGCAATATGATTTGTTGAAAGCTGTATTGCTTGGACATATATATACTGGTGTATGTATTTTGTGTTATCTTGTTCTGTTCGTTGTGTTGTGTTGAACTTTTTGCTGTGTTGACTTTTATAGTGCGTTGTGATGTTTTGTTGAGCTGTAGAATTACCCTATTTGCCTATTTTCAAGGGTTTTTTTATTTTGAGAATGTAATTTGATAATCGATAGGTATGTTTGCTTTTGAATAGTTTTCATGTTCAATCTGTAGAAATGAAAGGTGTTTGTGTCTCCTTGTGTTGTATATATTATGTATGTTTTAAAAAAGAATAAAAAAAATATGTGTTCAAAAATCTTTAGAGTTTGATCAATTTGATAAAAATGGAGAGAGTTGTTTGTAAACCTTTGAACTAAATATAAACATAAAATAAAGCAGTCTTATTAACTAAAGCATACAACAATAACAATTATACGATGGGGTGGTCACAAACAGGTTCATTTTTAAAATTTACATATTTTCGACTTGAGTCATGAGTTTTATTTGTACCCACGCCATTTGATAGGAATGTAAAGGTTTAATGTACTCTTACTGCGTCCAAGATTTCATTAATTTCTTGTCCGTTAGATTTAGTCAGTTAAAATTTGTGACCGAAGCATTGAGTATTTAATTGATAGTTTAGGTTCGATTACATGGTACGATGTGTTTTGTGAATATTACTTATAAATTTGGAGCCAAGTATTTTGAATTTTCTCTTAGTCACTGTCATTTTATTTTCTGATTAATTGAGTTAGGTTTTACACACCAGTCAAAAATATTTCACTTATATCCAGGTGTCATAGATGATGTAGCAGAAATTTTTATCTTTGCCTCGCGGTCATAAACAAGAGGCCCATGGGCCTAATAAGCTCACCTGATAACTAATGCCTAGCTGACAGAATTAAAGAAAACATAAATACTAAACCCCAATGACATTTTACTTTACATCATAACCGTTGTATCAATACCTACAACATTCTAATATACATGTCTATACAAAAACTTTATAGTTTTCAAGATAATTTACCATTTGATTAGTATTGTTTCACATCTGTGACCTTGACGTTTGAACCCATGACCTTTTTCTTTACAACAAAATGATCGTTGTATCAATACCTACAACATTCTAATATACATGCCTATACAAATAGTTTATAGTTTTTGCAATAATTAACCATTTCGGTATTATTTTGCATATGTGACCTTGACCTTTGGACCCATAACCTTTTTCTATACATGAAAATGATTGTTGTATCAATACTTACAACATTGTAAATACATGCCTATACAAAAAGTTTATAGTTTTCGAAAAAAAACTATTTCCGTATAGTTTAGCATCTGTGACCTTGACCTTTTAACCCATGACTATTTTTATACATCAAAATGATCGTTGTATCAATACCTACAATATTCTAATATACATGCCTATACAAAAAGTTAATAGTTTTCGAGATAATTAACCATTTCGGTATTGTTTCGCATCTGTGACCTTGACCTTTGAACCCATTACCTTTTTCTATACATCAAAATGATCCTTGTATCAATACCTTCAAGATTCTAATATACATGCCTATACAAAAAGTTTATAGTTTTGGAGATAATTAACCATTTTGTTATTGTTTCACATCTGTGACCTTGACCTTTGAACCGTTGACCTTTTTCTATACATCAAAATGATTGTTGTATCAATACGTACAACATTCTAATATACATGCCTATACAAAAAGTTTATAGTTTTCGAGATAATACTTATAATCAGAGGTAAAAGAAATAGGTCACGACCTTAACAATTGACCTTGACATCATTTTGGAGATACTAACAAGAAGATGTCAAAACTGAAAACCCCATGTCATTATGTGGTCAAATAGTCAAGTTATACCACTTTGAAGCTATTTTACGATTTCTTTCAAAATTAAATGCAAAAACGCTTAACCTATTTTTGACCGAATTTCACAAAATGAACAAATTACAGGCTTAAGACCCTAGAGAAGCCAAATATCACATCAGATTTTTTCTCCCATCATCGGTTTCAGAGAAGAAGATTTTTCAAGATTTTTGCACCCCTAGGTCACTGTGACCTAGTTTTGGTAGCCATGGCAATGCCATGAAAAAATCTAAATTGCACTAACCCAGACATGCTTCTGACCAAGTCTCGTTGAAATCTGCCGAGTACTTTCAGAGGAGAAGTCGAAAATGTTTGTTAACGACGCACGCACGCACGCACACACGCACGCACACACGCACATACACACTCTGCACCATACCATAAGCTCACATGACATTTGGTCAGGTGAGCTAAAAACCATTTTGATATGGTTTTGTTTAATTTTTATGGTTCGTGAGAGGTTTTTTACTTGGACCCACGCCAGGTGATAGGTATATAAAGGTTTAATTGAATCTTGCTGCTTCCAAGAATTCGTATATTTCTTGTAAGTCAATTATATTCACTCAGTTAAAACTTATAGACCGAAGCATTTGTTATTTATTTTTTCATAGTTAAGGGTTGAGTGCAAGTTAAGACGCGTTTGTGAATATTATTTTGAATTTGAAGGTATTTCAAATTTTTCTCAGAGATGTCATGTAATTTTGTGATTGATTGAATTAGGTTTAACACCTATTTTACTTATATCAAGACGTCACCAGATATATGTGATGTAGCAGACATTTTTTTAATTTCTATTATGAGTCGTGAGATGCTTTTATTTTGACCCACGCCAGGTGATAGGTATATTTAGGTTTAATTGAATCTTGCTGCTGCCAAGAATTCATATATTTCTTGTAAGTCCATGATATTCACTCAAAATAAGAAGCAGTATGTGAATATTATTTTTAATTTGAAGCCAGGTATTTTGAATTTTCTCTGAGATAATATCATGTAACTTTCTAATTCATTGAATTAGGTTTTACAACTATTTTACTTTAATCGAGACGTCACCAGCTATATGTGAGGTAGCAGACATTTTGATCTTTGCCGTGCGTAAAGAAAAAAATGATATGTTTTTTTAATATCTATTATGAGTCATGAGGGGATTTCATTTGGACCCACGCCAAGTGATAGGTATATTAAGGTTTAATTGAATCTTGCTGCTTCCAAGAATTCATATATTTCTTGTAATTCCATTATAGTCACTCAGTTAAAACTTAAAGACCGAAGAATTTGTTAATAATTATAACATACAATGTATTTCGGTGCAAGTTAAGACGCGTATGTAAATATTATTTTTAATTTGAAGGTATTTCGAATTTTTCTCAAAGATGTCATGTAATTTTCTGATTGATTGGATTAGGTTTTACACCTATTTGACTTATATCGAGACGTCATCAGATATATGTGATTTAGCAGACATTTGTATCTCTCCCGTGCGCTCAGAAAGAACTGATTCTTCTTTTTTTGAATATCTATTATGAGTCGCGAGATTTTTATTTGGACCCACGCCAGGTGATAGGTATATTAAGGTGTATTTGAATCTTGCTGCTTCCAAGAATTCATATATTTCTTTCTATTTGACTCACTTAGTTAAAACTTATAGACCGAAGCATTCCGTGTGTTATTTTATAGTTTAGGTTTTAGTGCAAGGTAAGAAGCGGTATGTGGATATTATTTTTAATTTGAAGCCAGGTATTTTTTATTTTTAAATTTATTAAATTTGTATTTTATTGACAATGTCAATGAGAGAGAAAGAGAGACTGTGGAGAGAATACACAAATGTTTTTCATTGATTTAGGATTTATTTCATTTTCAGAAAATGCAGAAACCAATATGTAGAAATATAGCCTGGACTTGTTTTTTTATATTGGGATACACATATTGAAGATATTTCAGTTAATGCCATTTCATAAACTGAAAGTAGGAAAGTAGAAATTCCTAATAAAAGGATAAAAATAAAACCAAGTAATGGTATTTCCGTAAATTGTTAAAGTCCGTTGAGAGGAGATTTGGTGTTGGATAACGTCAAAATTATGGTAAGTCACTATTTTACATATATAGATTTTATTATAAGTTGTCTCATTCATCATTGTGTAAACTCTTAAATTTCTCAAAAACTAGGGTATACTCCCTCATGCAAAGTATCGCTTTAGCTAAATTTGGTAATATACATTTTCGGGATATCTTTTAACGTATTTAACTAAATTTTATGCAACGAGCATTGCGCAAGTGACATAAAGATTTTTTCAACGAGTTTAATAAATTCAATATTACATAAACACTAATGTATGATTCTGTTTTGTATTATGCAAGAAAACTCCATTTTTTGTATCTGTAAAGCGATTTCTACTCAGGTGGAAGTTAAAGTGTTTTACATAATTTGTTAGTTTCAAAGTTTTTACTTTATTACGACTATTTTAGTTTGGACATGGATTGGTATGTAACAGCAAAGATAAAATAGCTACAAAATACAAGTTACACCTGGCAAAATACCATGTAACAATAATCACATGACTTCATTGTATGATATACAAGAATGTTTATCATATTAAGCAAGTGTTGTAATTAATCTTAATTTTTCTTACTTTTTCTTACTTGGGGTTATTGCGTGGACATTCAGGGTATTATAAATAAATGTATATTAGATTTAAAACATATTACACATAAATAAACTACACAATAGTGATGAATTAAGAAGGGAAAGTACAACGGAAATGAAATAACAACTGAAAAACAAACCTACCAATCCATGTGCAAATCATAATTTAAAAAGCATAGTAATTTAAAAAAACAAACTGAAAAATAATTAAAACACGTAAAAGTCCTTACGGAAAATCAGGCAAATGACACCGGGTGCTACTAAATGGTAATCAACTAATGTTTAGCCAAATAAACCCGCTATGTGTACGATAAAAATTCAAATTTAGAATTTGCATTGCACTGGTTCAAAATTTTGTTGAAAAATTCTCTTTTCTCATCTTGTTTTTATTAAACGTACACGGTACACTGTTTTTACAACACTGTTTAGCGTTACAATAAGGGAACACTAAGTAGTTTGTATAGAATATAGGTTTGTGTATTGACCGCATTGACAATCCATAAAACAAGAAATGGTTTGTATAGTTTTAGGGAGTTACTAATTTCTAATTTACTACGGAACTTTATAACTTTACAAATAAATTATTGAAGCAGGGATATCGCTAGCCTATTTTTCATGAAATTTAATTAAAATTTAGCTAAATGGTATTTTCAAAAATTAAATTTTGTGAAAATTTGAAAATTTTCAGTCTGTAATACTGTAAACCGTGTTTTACCGTGTTTTAGTAATTAACAGCTATGCCAGTGTTCCCTTATTTATCCGTTTGTCGGTGGTCAGTCTACGGGGTGTGGGTAATTAATCCCTAATTATTTATCATCTGCGGGTATATTGATAGAAGCCATACCAGTGTCATTCAGAGCTATTATTATTTAACACCGACTATATAACCATTTAACGTGCATCCATACACATTCACAGTCACATCAGCGATGTACAGTATTGACCTTTTTTGTTGTGGTAATTTTTTATTTTAGCGCAATTGGCGATATGAGTGTCAGCGCTAAAATAAAAATGTCGCTAAAATTACCACAACAAAAAAGGTCAATACTGTTGACTAGTCTACCTAATTGGGGAAATCAAAAGAACTTATCGTTGAAGGACTTTTATTTTAATAATTGTAGGTTCTTTTGTTTAGGGTACAAAAATAACAGTATCTTCAGTGATGCGTTTCGACTTTTAAAGCAAGACATCGACAAAATTACCCAATCCAGACGATTTCAGCATTACAAATATCACAGGTTGTGTGTCAGCTTGGTGTAGTGAGTCCTTTATGTAAGGATATTGTCAAAATCACAGAAGGACCTTGCTGTCTCTGAACAAAGTGTTATACTTGCAAACATGGACAAGATAGATTTTACTCTGAAATTGAATGCTAGAGATATTGACGTACAGGGCAATGTTGAATCAAGTAAAAGCGTGCATTTAACCGCTTCGGATGGAAGTCTCAAAGTCAGAGAAAATGTCCGGGTAAGCGGTAAAGAAGATGTAAGCTTAAAAGCAAAATATAATGTCAGTCTTGAGGAGGATGCATATGTCGAAGGCGACTATGTCTTTGTTGAGTCGGAAAATAGTTCAGTGTCATGTACTGCTAGCACAATCAAAGCAGGCAATTCTATTGCAATGAAGGCAAAAGAGGACATCAATATTCAATCAACGAATGGTAATGGACTTGCAAAGAAAAGCAACATAATATCAGGGAAAGGTTCACCAGACTCACCTTCAATTAATCTAGAGTCGGGCAGAGACGTGAATATATACGCTTCTGATATAAAAAGTGAAGGAGAAAACAAAATCAAAGCTGCTAGAGATATCAATATCACAGGACACACATATCAAACACGCTCCACTGTGAAAAAGAAAAAATATTGCGGTCTAAAGACTGAAACTACAACAACAACCACAACACATGTAGATAAAGCTGAAATATCAGGGCATGAAAATAGTTTTATCGCTGGTGAAAATTTCACAAGTTCAGCAGGGAAACTGAGATCGGACTCTGGACAGACCATACATGCTAATGGCAAAGTTACAATGAAAGATATCGTAGGTAAAACAATTGAAGACAAATCAACCGACGTTTTAGGTGGTTTTTTGTATCATAGAAATGACCACAGTGAGTCTGAACAGTCCCATGGAATATTGGTTGAAGACACTTCTTCCATGGCAAACACTACATTTATCTCTGATACTTCAGATATAGAATGGACCGGAAGTTCAATAAAATCATCTGGGGGAGTACACGAGGAAGCAAAATGGGTAGGGTTTACACAAATCAAGAATTCTAACGAACAAAAAGAGCACTACAAGTTAGGGTTTTTTACTTCAACTTCCTCTGGTGAGACTGACAAAACAGTAGGATATGGCTTTCACTATTCAGATCAGTCTAATCAAAGTGTGAGCGGTGACTCTATGGATGTAGGCAAATAATCTGTCAAAGCAAATGAATTCAGCGCATTGAACGCTTCCGGTGTTAAAGTCGATGGTGACATGACATTAGATTTAAAGGAAGTCCATTTCAAAGGCGCAGAATTGTTTTGACTTAAAAATAGAACTGGATCAAACAACATTACAAGCCGGTGCAAACTAGTAGCAAACAATTTGAAGTGGATACATTAAAGATGAAAGGTGCTGTAATACCGTAAATTGGGATTCTTTGCTGTGGTTTTATTTTTGGCAATTTTGCAGATGAAAAAATTCGCAAAAATTAAACCCGTAAAAATATATCGCAAAAAATGAACCTAAAATTTCCCAGAATTATCGATCTTACTTTCCCGGGAAGGTGGTTTTCATCCGATAAAGTATTTGTCTCAGTACGATGTATTACATGTATTTATTAACTATGATTAGATTCTATTTATTTTTTATCAATTAACAATTATAAAAAAATTGTCTGATTTAGTAGAAATCATATACATGATATTAAAAAAGCGTTTCTCTGTTGTTTATATATACACTGTTTGCCGACATAGGAGCTTATTTATTAAAATACCTATTAAGATATAGTTGTTTTCTCAAGTCACAAGTAGATTTATCAATAAAAACGAAATGAAAACTACTCACAGGTGTTGCGAATTAGGTTTAATTAACAATTAACATCAGCTTTTTAACGCTTTAGTCTCAGCTGACTATGTTTACTCAATCTCTGACCATACAGATATATTTATAAACTGAATTCTGATTGGCCGTAATTGTTGTCTTCACCAGATCGATGTGTTGGTTGTTTTACGGTAATTAACCATTTTAAATTTCTGCTGAGATTATGGAAGGTTTGGTTGTGTTGTTCCTAATTAGAGATCCGAAAATATTAGTCTCTTGGCTTGCATCTAAAATTGGAGTAGATAAGAAACTGTTGATGGCGATAACAAAAGCAATTGTTAATAAAAAAAAGCCATTTAACATTCTAAAATCCGTGGCAAAACTATTTGGCCTTCCAAAAGAAACTGTTATGTTGTTAGAGGAAATTCTCAAAAACAAGAAAAGACCCATGAAACCCCAAGAACAGAAAAAACAGCCCCGAAGAAAAGGTGGCTCAAATGTTGCACGGAATATGATAAAAGTTGTCGCCTAGTGGAATGATCTACTAGAATTTTAATTTCTGTAAAAATTAAGTCACAAAATAACGATTTATGGTTTGTTATCGACATTCACATGTATATAGACAAGCAATTTTGACCTGTCCGCTTGACTTTTTATATGGAAAAGTCATATACAACAATCCACCCAACACACAGGTAATGTTAGGATCTGCAGTTAATACATATATAATACATTTACACAAAACATCTGTGTTCCCTATACATAAATGTCATAATCCATGAAACATATTTAAGTTAAAGGTCAAGCAGAAAGGTCAATGTTGTTTGTCTATACAACTAAAGGAAGGTTGTATCAGATTTGAGTCTACCGTGAAACAGAAATATGTATGTAATATTTTGGACTATTATACATTCAGGAGGATTACATCAATCAGTCTTAAGTCAAGCCCAACGTTCGACTCAAAAAAACTAATTTAATCATCCAATTGAACCTGGAAATGTTGGTCTGAAGTCCGACTTGCAAGTTAGATTGAGATTTGTCTCATCGATTAATAAAAATCAAGTCTAGTCTCACAAAATTTTGAAAGAAACCGGTATATCTATTTGATCAACTACTTGATTTTTACTTAAGTTGATTAATACATTTATATCGCTTCTATGAAGGATTGTGTGAGTTATTTTTCTATTTACATTTCGTGCAAGATCTAGTACATTGTATACGCCTTTGGTACGGTCAATCTAGTTGAATTTAACACACGAACTTACACCAGTGAGGCAGGGTGCTCCGGAAGTGTAAGCACCTATCTGTCAACTGGTTATAAAGCATTTTAAATAGCCAGTTTCCATAAACCTTACAACTATTTATGTTGATAATAATCGCACAATTTGCTTTTGTTTATGAAATAAAATTCATAAAATTGGAAATCAGTCATAATAGTTTCACATATTTATTTGAATTTCTATTGCCATGAATTTAGCCCTTCCGGACAAGGCTAAAAAGTAAACTGTTATTTCGGATTTGTGTCACGAGATAAAAAATGTCATGTCAGATTTCAGTCGAATTTTGACTTAAGGCAGATATATGCAATCGTTCCTATGTATTTAGTATTTTAAACATACCTCCGTGTAATATAGTACAAATACTTTATGTCTTTTTATTTAGCTAATGTTTTGTTTTGTTTTAAATATTACACACAGACATCACATAAATATTGTATATAAATAAAAAAAAATGTTTTTTTCTATTTGAAATATTTGTATACATTGATTTTAAGTTGTTTTAAACTAGCTTTTATCTTTTCAAAATGTTGAAATCATTTAATAATTCGTTTTGGATTCTAAATTTATTTATTTATTTTTTTTTGCCTTTCTAAGAAGCTTGTATATACGATTGTATGGTTCTTGAAATAGACTAAACATTAGATACAATACAAACCTGTCAAAAGTTTAAATTTTAAACGTTTAAGATAAAGGTATTGATTAGTGCTAAACCGGCTTGACAGCTTTCCTAAGTGGCTATTTATCTCTAGACAACTTTTAGGACTTTAGCTATAATTATCTTGGTCAGTCGGCAGCCGAACTTCGACTCAGACTTTTTGTTAGCTCGGAGGTGTTAAACTTTAGACAGGCCTGTACTTACTGTTTCAATGACAGACTTTGTATATATACAGTAGTGTGTAGCCAGCTCTGGATTTATTCCAGCGTCTATTGTACTTATCTTGCAATGTAATGTCTGACATACATTTCAAATTATTTGGCTGAAGATTTCATCTTAAAATAGATTTGAAATAGAATTTTTAATTAATTGTTGCAACTCCTAAAGAAGCATAAGTCTAAAAAAATGTGTATAATATGAGACAGAATTTTTAAATACATAACTACATAATGTACATATAATAGTTTTTGTTGGATTTTTGTTATATTTGTTTATCAAGCATAGGCAATCAACATTGACCTTTCTGCTTGACCTTTCACTTGAAATATTACCCCATGGGTTGTGTTAGTATTCACAGTTAATACATCAACAATAGAAGTTTCCCCAGTGATGTAGGCCAAAAATCACAAACACTTCTGGTCGAAACACTTAAATATACTTGTCCATAATAAATATTTAAATTAAAGGTTAAGCGGACAGGTCAATGCTGTTTGTTTATATGCAATGTTTAACTCAAAGATAATAAATATATATAAGCAATGATTGATAAGTAGGACCAATGTGCCTCATGGACACAATATAATTGTAATTGAGATATCTGTAATAACCCAACAACTAGTAATACATCTAGACTTAGTTTATACTTGTGGTTTTTAATTTTTTTTATTTTTATTTTTGTAATTTTACTTTAAATGTGTGTGTGTGTGTGTGTGTGTGTGTGTGTGTTGTGTGTGTGTGTTATCCGAGACTTACTTTTTTAAATGTTAGAAGTCATTTCTATACATAGTTTTCCAATTTTCGTTGTTTTCGTAGACATCCTGGTTAACATTTCGGCATATGAACATTTCGTTAATCACGAAATGCATTTTTTATCGAAACTACGAAAAATTGACACATGATTTAATGGATTTCATTGATTTACAGTGATATAAATCAGCCAGTGTTTCAGAAAACATGTGCAAAAGCCATAGTTGACACTGCAAAATAAATTATTTTAATGAAAATTATTGGTTTACAGTATATAAATCAGAGTTTAAGAGAAGATGTGAAAAACTATTTGATAAACTTTTCACACCATAATTTAATTATGTGTCCTGTACATAAGATCAATGACATTTAATTATTTTTTTTAATTTTCTGAATTAAATATTTAAAAATTTTTATGACAAATGATTTTTTAAAAAAAATTTTTTCAGAATTTTTTTTTTTAATATTTCTATTAGAAATCCTTTGTATATAGATAATGATGTTTTAAAAGTGTCTTGTAGACCAATTAAGGCTGAAATTTATGAGTATTTCAAATACGTTGTATTCTAAATAAATTAATAGATTGTGTCATTTTAATAAACATGTACTTTTTATTGATTATCACGATCTGGTGGGGGTGGCAAATAAATTTTGATTTGGCCTTATAATAGTATTATAGCAACAAATCTCAACATTTACTCCATTGCTCCATTTACTCAGAGTCAAGTTTTGAGTTGAGACCGATAAGTGCAATTGGACGGTTGAGTCTTCTGTTGAAATTATATTTTTGGTGTATTTATTCCTATGTCCTGATTGGATGAATTGGCATAAAAAGGCCTAGCTATTTTGGAATGATTGACGTTGTTCCGTTTAATGACAAAACCAGTGGATGAAAAATGAAAACTAGTATTTTGGTATCGCGAATTATTAGCAGAATTACCAACGATTGATATTGTAAATATAAGAAATAACTTTCGTTTTGTTATGTTTTACTGAATATTATAAACAAGATTTTTGAAATGTGTGACAGACACAATACAGTCGTGAACGATCCAGTGTCCGTCAATAACTCGCCGGCCTAAAGCTACAATCCTTTGCCATCAGATCGTGAACAATCTTTCACAGTTTATTTTGTTTGTATTGTAATTGTTTTTGTTTGTTGTTTTTTAATTTTAAGTTTTAGTTAATCTATAGATTCTAACCCGTTATGTCCCGTTGCTCCGTCAGCTTAACCGAATGGTTAATGAAATGAGATTAGGACAATAAAATTTAAAAGAAAACAGTTTTATAAACATAAAGTTTTGAATTTAATCACTTCTTTTGATAATTGTAATTGTTTGCATTATTATTTTTTTTACTTTTTAAAGTTAAAAACATATTGTACAGTTCACAAATTTTCGTTTATCAGGTGGTTAAGCTAACGGATCATTGAACAATCGATGTCATATAAAACTATTTGTATAAACACGATTGTTACAAACTTTTTTATTTTAATTTTATTTTTTAATACAATTGTTTTATAAATATGCTGTTATAAATAATTTTTTAATACTTTATATTTATTATTTTGAAAGACTTTTATTACTTTACAGTAGCGGACCCAAGACTTTGAAACACGACAGGGTTTTTTTTCGATAATGCGAAAGAGGTACGGGGTTTTGGGGTATGCTCCCCGAGCCAAATTTTAAGATGTGGAATGAAATCCTACGATTTCCTGAAATCTGAGCAAGTGACACGTTTAGATATAATATCATGGACAGAAATAAAGAGGTTACGAGGATGAACCCCCTCTGGGTCCGCTACTGATTTATTATATGGCTAATTCGATGTTCTACTTGTTTCTAAGGTGTCATGAAATTACAGATATGGGATTTTAAAATCGTGTTTTAAAGAAAGAAATTTTGACATAATAATAATAACTTTATTAGCATACAGCAAATTACATGCTTGTAGGCTAACTATTTACAATAATGCATTGGATTGATGGCGGCAGAATACAATTCTGAAAACTATAAAGGTGGGACCAAATAGAAATATTTGTAATAAATGACATATATAATATATATAACAAAATCAAGGATCACAGAGTAGAGTTATACTTATAATGAATATAGATAATAAGTATTTAATATAATAATAAGAACAACAATAATAATAATAATAATAAATGACATATATATAATGTTGTTTCTATAAGTGTCAGTGAAACTATCTTCTATGATTATACCATTATAATTATTGTATTATGATATTAGACTGTACATTAAAGGATTTTTTACCTTAAAAGTTTCTTAAGACGACATTGTGAAATATTTATGTCGCATATATTTCTTTTTTATGATAGATTATGACGTTTATAAAACGTTTATGTGAGCCAAAGATATTTTGCTTCGAAAATTTTTTGCGACAAATAATAACTCTAAAACCATTAATATTCATGGGATTAAATTAAATGTTGTGTTTTTTTGTGATTTTATCCAAAAAAATTATTTATAAAAACTTAATGTAATAGTATCTTGTAGAAATAAATCCCATTAAGGGTAATGATAATTAAAACATTTTGTTGGTGTTATTTCGTGGTATTCAATAACCCACGTAAAATTAATTTAACCACCAACTCCCATGAATATTTATGATTTTATATTCCTTTTTGTCCAATAACCCACGAAAATAGTGAAATTTAACAAGCAACTCTCGTGAATATTTGTGATTTTACAATTTTCTTTGTTATGCAATAACCCACGAAAATAGTGAAATTAAACTACCGACTTCAATAAATATTTACGATTTTATAGTATTCCATTTTGTTCAATAACCCACGAAAATAATGAAATTTTACCACCAACTCACACGAATATTTATGATTTTACAATATTCCTTTTGTTCAATAACCGACGAAAATAGTGAAATAAAACCACCAACTCCCATGAATATTTGTGATTTTACAGTATTCCTTTTATTTAATAACCCACGAAAATGGTGAATTTTAACCACCAACTCCCATGAATATTTGTGATTTTACAATATTCCATTTTTGTTCAATAACCCACGAAAATAGTGAAAGAAAAACACCAACTCCCATGAATATTTGTGATTTTACAATATTCCTTTTTGTTCAATAACCCACGAAAATAGTGAAATTTAACAAGCAACTCTCGTGAATATTTGTGATTTTACAATTTTCTTTGTTATGCAATAACCCACGAAAATAGTGAAATTAAACTACCGACTTCAATAAATATTTACGATTTTATAGTATTCCATTTTGTTCAATAACCCACGAAAATAATGAAATTTTACCACCAACTCACACGAATATTTATGATTTTACAATATTCCTTTTTGTTCAATAACCGACGAAAATAGTGAAATAAAACCACCAACTCCCATGAATATTTGTGATTTTACAGTATTCCTTTTATTTAATAACCCACGAAAATGGTGAATTTTAACCACCAACTCCCATGAATATTTGTGATTTTACAATATTCCATTTTTGTTCAATAACCCACGAAAATAGTGAAAGAAAAACACCAACTCCCATGAATATTTGTGATTTTACAATATTCCTTTTTGTTCAATAACCCACGAAAATAGTAAAATTTAACCACCAACTCCCACGAATATTTGTGATTTTACAATATTCCTTTTTGTTCATTAACCCACGGAAATAGTGAAATTTAACCACCAACTCCCACGAATATTTGTGATTTAACAATAATCCTTTTATAGTCTTATTTGGAATGCTAATTATTACCTTTATGTTTTTGATAATTTTTTTTATTTGAGTTAAAATATAGATTGAATATTACACATTAATATAATGCCATAACTGCTTGTAAAGACGCTGTAAATCAAATTTGTTTTTAATAAATATGATTTTTGATGTGTTAATTAGTTATTTTTATTATTTTTGTTAAGAATACCCTAGAAATAGCATAGTCAAACTTGTCTATAAAGGCTATCTAAATAGCTTTCATAGGGAGGTGGTCTTTATCTAAAGGTTTTAGTCAAATGAAAAAAGAGACATTGGGATAAATTTACTGACTTATAAAAGCAGATTATCCTTATATAGAGGTGGTCTTTATGGCAGGTTCGACTGTATTGGCATATTAGAATTGCCAGTTCGCTTGCTAAAGGTCAGTAGTTTCTTCGGGCACTACGGTTTTCTCCCCAATCCCATGAACTGACCGCTTTGATATAAGTGAAATAATCTTAATTGGGCGTACAAAAATTACTCCACCATTACTCTACAATTAATTGCAGCTTGTCCATTTTCAATAAATTCTTAAAAGTTGATATAAGCTCCTATTTTACTGTTACCGTGGTTACTTGATACACAACGTACTTATCACAAGTTTAAGAAGCATCGAGGGTTCGAACCCCACCGGCGTCTGGCTAAGCCTTGAAAAAAGGTAGTGATTGTTCTTTTTCCAAGCACTCGGCATTAAGAAATAAAAGCTATGGGTCCTTCGGAAAAGAGCTAAAAACCGATGCCCAGTGTCACGACAGGAGTGACACGAAAAAATCCCTTGCACATTGCATTTAACCTATATTGTTGACTGACGTGAAACGTAAAGTTACGGTACGGAGTAATCACTACAAACTGAGCTAAGATATGGGATTATCACTGCAAACTGGGCTAAAATACGGAGTAATCACTACAAACTGAACTAAGGCACGGAGTTATCACTAGAAACAAATCTTAGGTACAGGAAAATCACTACAAACTGACCTAAGATATGGGATTATCACAGCAAACTGAGCTAAAATACAGAGTAATCACTGTAAACTGAGGTAAGATACGGAATTATCAATGCAAACTGAGTTAAGGTACATAGTAATCACTGCAAATTGAGCTAGAATACGGAGTAATCACTGTAAACTGAGCTAAGGTACGGAGTAATCACTACAAACTGAACTAAAGTACCGAGCTATCACTAGAAACAAACCTAAGGTACGGAGTAATCATTGCAAACTGAGCTAAAGTACGGGGTAATCACTACAAACTGAGCTAAGGTACGGAGTTATCACTACAACTACAAACTGAGCTAAAGTACAGAGTTATCACTAGAAACAAATCTAAGGTACGGAGTAATCACTGCAAACTGAGATAAGACACGGAGTAATCACTGCAAACCGGGGTAAGGCACGTAGTAGAAACTGAAAACTTAGGTTAGATAAAGATTAATCACAACGAACTGGGGTAAGGTAAAGAGGATCACTGCAAACTGAGCTGAGGTACAGAGTTATCACTACAAAATGGGGTTAGGCACGCAGTAAGCCCTACAAACTGGGCTAAGGTACGGATTTATCACTACAAATCTGGGTTAAGTATAGAGTAATCATTACATACTAGGATTAGGTAAAGAGTGATCACTGCAAACTGAAGTAAGGTACGAAGTAATCACTACAAAGGGAGATAAGACACGGAGTTATCACTACAAACTGAGCTGAGGCACGGAGTTATCACTACAAACTGGGGTTAGGTACGGAATAATCCCTACAAACTGGGCTAAGGTACGGAGTTATCACTACAAACTGAGCTAAGGTACGGAGTTTTCACTACAAACTGGGGTTAGGTACGGAATAATCCCTACAAACTGGGCTAAGGTACGGAGTAATCGCTACAAACTGAGCTAAGGTACGGAGTTATCACTACAAACTGAGCTAAGGCACGGAGTAATCACTACAAACTGAGCTAAGGCACGGAGTTATCACTACAAACTGGGGTTAGGTACGGAGTAATCCCTACAAACTGGGCTAAGGTACGGATTAATCACTACAAACCTGGGTTAGGTAAAGAGTTATCACAACAAACTGGGGTTAGATAAAGAGTGATCACTGCAAACTGAGCTAAGATACGGAGTAATTACTACAAACTCGGGTTAGGTACGGAGTGGTCACTTCAGACTTGGGTTTGGTAAAGAGAGATCACTGCAAATTATGCTAAGGTACGGAGTATTCACTACAAACTGAGTAATCACTACAAGCTTGGGTTAGGTACGGAGTTATCACTACAAACTGGTGTTAGGTACGGAGTAACCCTACAAGCTGGGGTTAGGTTCAGAGTAGTCACTACAAACTTAGGTTAGGTAAATAGTGATCACTACAAACTGGGGTTAGGTACGGACTAATCCGTTTAAGCTGGGGTTAAGAACGGAGTAGTCACTACAAACTGGGGTTAGTAAAGAGTAATCACTACAAACTGGGGTTAGGTACGGAGTAGTCTCTACAAACTGGGGTTAGGTACGCAGTAATCCCTACAAACTAGGGTTAGGTACGGAGTAATCACTACAAATAGGGTCAGGTACGGAATAATCCCTATAAACTGGGCTAAGGTGCGCAGTAAGCCCTATAAACTGGGGTAACGCAAAGAGTAATCACTACATACTGGGGTTAGGTAAAGAGTAATCACTACATACAGGGGTTAGGTAAAGAGTAATCACTACAATCATGGGTAAGATAAAGAGTGATCACTGCATTCTGGGGTTAGGTAAAGAGTAATCACTACATACTGGGGTTAGGTAAAGAGTAATCACTACATACAGGGGTTAGGTAAAGAGTAATCACTACAATCATGGGTAAGATAAAGAGTAATCACTACATACTGGGGTTAGGTAAAGAGTAATCACTACATACTGGGTTAGGTTAAAGAGTAATCCTACATACTGGGGTTAGGTAAAGAGTAATCACTAATACTGGGGTTAGGTAAAGAGTAATCACTACATACTGGGGTTAGGTAAAGAGTAATCACTACAAACATGGGTAAGGTAAAGAGTGATCACTGCAATCTGGTGTTAGGTAAAGACTGATCACTCCAAAGTGGGCTTAGGTACAAAGTAATCACTGCAAACTGAGATAATGTACGGAGTTATTACTACAAACTGAGATAAGGTACGAAGTAATTACTACGACTTGAACTAAGGTACGGAGGTATCACTAGAAACTGAGCTAAGGTACGGAGTTATGGATACAAACTGAGCTAAGGTACGGAGTTATCAATGCAAACTGAGCTATGGTACGAAGTAATCACTACGACTTAAGCTGAGGTACAGAGTTATCACTACAAACTGAGATAAAGTACGGAGTTATCACTACAAACTGAGCTAAGGTACGAAGTAATCATTACGACTTAAGCTAAGGTACGGAGTTATCACTACAAACTGAGATAAGGTACGAAGTTATCACTACAAACTGAGCTGAGGTACGGAGGTATCACTACGACTTAAGCTAGGTACGGAGTTATCACTACAAACTGAGATAACGTACGGAGTTATCACTCCAAAATGAGCTAAGGTACAGAGTTATCACTAAACTGAGATAACGTACGAGTTTCCTACAACTGAGCTAAGGTACGGAGTTATCACTACAACTGAGATAAGGTACGAAGTTATCACTATAACGGAGCTAAGGTACGAAGTAATCACTACAAACTGAGCTAAGGTACAGAGTTATCACTACAAACTGAGATAACGTACGGAGTTATCACTACAAACTGAGCTAAGGTACGGAGTTATCACTACAAACTGAGATAAGGTACGAAGTTATCACTACAAACTGAGCTGAGGTACGGAGGTATCACTACGACTTAAGCTGAGGTACGGAGTTATCACTACAAACTGAGATAACGTACGGAGTTATCACTACAAACTGAGCTAAGGTACAGAGTTATCACTACAAACTGAGATAACGTACGGAGTTATCACTACAAACTGAGCTAAGGTACGGAGTTATCACTACAAACTGAGATAAGGTACTGAGTTATCACTACAAACTGAGATAAGGTACGAAGTAATCACTACAAACTGAGCTAAGGTACTGAGTAATCACTACAAACTGAGCTAAGTTACGCAATAATCACTACAAACTGAGCTAAGTTACGCAATAATCACTACAAACTGAGCTAAGGTCTGACTAATCACTACAAATTGAGCTAAGGTACGCAGGAATCACTACAAACTGAGCTAAGGTACGCAGTAATTACTACAAACTGAGCTAAAGTATGCAGTAATCACTACAAAATGAGCTAAGGTACGGAGTAATCACTTCAAACCGTGCTTAGGTACGCAGTAATCACTACAAACTGAGCTAAGGTACGCTGTAATCACTACAAACTGAGCTAAGGTACGCAGTAATAATTTCAAACTGTGCTTAGGTACGCAGTAATCACTACATACTGAGCTCAGGTACGGAGAAATCACTAAAAACTGAGCTAAGGTACGGAGTAATCACTACAAACTGCTAAGGCACGGAGTAATCACTACAAACTGAGTTAAGGTACGGAGTCATCACTACAAACTGAGCTTAGGTACGGAGTCATCACTACAAACGGAGTTAAGGTACGGAGTTATCACTACAAACTGAGTTAAGGTACGGAGTTATCACTACAAACTAAGCTTAGGTACGGAGTAATCACTACAAACTGCTAAGGCACGGAGTTATCACTACAAACTGAGCTAAGGTACGGAGTAATCACTACAAACTGAGCTAAGGTACAAAGTAATCACTACAAACTGAGCTAAGGTACGGAGTAATCACTACAAACTGAGTTATGGTACGGAGTAATCACTACAAACTGAGTTAAGGTACGGAGTCATCACTACAAACTGAGCTTAGGTACGGAGTCATCACTACAAACTGAGTTAAGGTACGGAGTTATCACTACAAATTGAGTTAAGGTACGGAGTTATCACTACGAGTTGGGGTTAAGAAAAGAGTAATCACTACAAACTGGGGTTAGGTACGGAGTAATCCCTACAAACTCGGGTTAGGTATGGAATAGTCACTACAAACTGGGGTTAGGTAAAGAGTAATCATTACAAACTGGGGTAAGGTACGGAGTAATTACTACGACTTGGGGTTAAGAAAAGAGTAATTCCTACAAACTAGGCTACGGTACGGAGTAATCACTACAAACTGGGGTTAAGTACGGAGTAGTCCCTACATACTGTGGTTAGGTACGGAGTAATTTTCTACAAACTGGGGTTAGGTACGGAGTAATCACTACAAATAGTGTTAGGTACGGAAAAATCCCTACAAACTGGGCTAAGGTACGCAGTAATCCCTAAAAACGCAGGTTAGGTAGAGTAATCACTACATACTGGGTTTATGTAAAGAGTAATCACTACAAACATGGGTAAGGTAAAGAGTGATCACTGCAACCTGAGCTAAGGTACGGAGTTATCACTACAATCTGAGCTAAGGTAGGGAGTTATCACTACAAACTGAGCTAAGGTACGAAGAAATCACTACAAACTGAGCTGAGATACGGAGTTATCACTACAAACTGAGCTAAGGTACAAAGTAACCATTACGACTTAAGCTAAGGCACGGAGTTATCACTACAAACTGAGCTGAGGTACGGAATTGTCACTACAAACTGAGCTATGGTACGGAGTTATCACTAGAAACTGAGCTGAGGTTCAAAGTAATCACTACGACTTAAGCTAAGGTACGGAGTTATCACTACAAACTGAGCTGAGATACGGAGTTATCACTACAAACTGAGCTAAGGTACGAAGTTATCAATGCAAACTGAGCTGAGGTACGGAGTAATTACTACAATTTGGGGTTAAGAAAAGAGTTATCACTACAAACTAGGGTTAGGTACGGAGAAATCCCTACAAACTCGGGTTAGGTATGAAGTAGTCAATACAAACTGGGGTTAGGTAAAAAGTAATCAGTACAAACTGGGGTAAGGTACTTAGTAATTACTACGACTTGGGGTTAAGAAAAGAGTAATTCCTACAAATTGGGCTACGGTACGGAGTAATCACTACAAACTGGGGTTAAGTACGGAGTAGTCCCTACATACTGGGGTAAGTTACTGAGTAATTCTCTACAAACTGGGATTAGGTACGGAGTAATCACTACAAATATTGTTAGGTACATAATAATCCCTATAAACTTGCCTAAGGTACGCAGTAATCCCTGAAAACGCAGGTTAGGTAGAGTAATCACTACATACTGGGTTTATGTAAAGAGTAATCACTACAAACATGGGTAAGGTAAAGAATGATCACTGTAATCTGGGGTTAGGTAAAGACTGATCACTCAAAAGTAGGCTTAAGTACAAAGTAATCACTGCAAACTGAGCTATGGTACGAAGTTATCACTACAAACTGGGCTAAGGTACAAAGTAATCACTATAAACTGAGCTGAGGTACGAAGTAATAACTACATTATGAGCTATAGTACAGATTGATCACTACAAATTGAACTAAGGTACGGAGTAATAACTACAAACTGAGCTAAGGTACGAAGTAATCACTACAAACTGAGCGATGGTACGGAGTTATCACTACAAACTGAGCTGAGGTTCAAAGTAATCACTATAAACTGAGCTGAGGTACGAAGTAATAACTACATTATGAGCTATAGTACAGATTGATCACTACAAATTGAACTAAGGTACGGAGTAATAACTACAAACTGAGCTAAGGTACGAAGTTATCACTACAAACTGAGGTAAGGTACGGAGTTATCACTACAAACTGAGGTAAGGTACGGAGTTATCACTACAAACTGAGCGATGGTACGGAGTTATCACTACAAACTGAGCTGAGGTTCAAAGTAATCACTACGACTTAAGCTAAGGTACGGAGTTATCACTACAAACTGGGCTGAGATACGGAGTTATCACTACAAACTGAGCTGAGGTACGGAGTTATTACTACAAACTGAAATAAGGTATGGAGTTATAACTACAAACTAAGCTGAGGTACGAAGTTATCACTACAAACTGAAATAAGGTATGGAGTTATCACTACGAACTGAGCTAAGGTACGGAGTTATCACTTCAAACTTAGCTAAGGTACGAAGTTATCAATGGAAACTGAGCTAAGGTACGGAGTAATTACTACGACTTGGGGTTAAGAAAAAAGTTATCACTACAAACTGGGGTTAGGTACGGAAAAATCCCTAAAAACTCGGGTTAGGTATGGAGTAATCACTACAAACTAGGGTTAAGTACGGAGTAGTCCCTACATACTGGGGTAAGTTACGGAGTAATTCTCTACAAACTGGGATTAGGTACGGAGTAATCACTACAAATATTGTTAGGTACGAATAATTCCCTACAAACTGGGCAGTAATCCCTAAAAACGCAGGTTAGGTAAAGTAATCACTACATACTGGGTTTATGTAAAGAGTACTTACTACAAACATGGGTAAGGTAAAGAATGATCACTGTAATCTGGGGTTAGGTAAAGACTGATCACTCCAAAGTGAGCTTAGGTACAAAGTAATCACTGCAAAGTGAGCTATGGTACAAAGTAATCACTGCAAAGTGAGCTATGGTACAAAGTAATCACTACAAACTGAGTTAAGGTACGAGTTATCACTACATTATGAGCTATAGTACAGATTGATAACTACAAATTGAACTAAGGTACGGAGTAATGACTATAACTGAGCTAAGGTACGGAGTTATTATAACAAACTGGGCTGAGGTACAGAATTACCATTAGAACTGGGGTTAGGTAAGGAGAGACAAGTGAATAATTTGTTTAAGACGTCATTATCATTTAGTATTTTGGATGTTGGTATTTAATCGTAGAATACGTAATGCGCAATACTTTAATAAGCATCATAGTTCCTGAACAGTCTATTTGTTGCATAATATTTCTTAAATTCTCCAAGTCAAAAATTATTTAAAGATAACAACTGAATATGTACTTGTATTATAACGCGTGATATTTTATGTTAAAATGTGCAGTAGTTCAATCCAAAGGGTCACTGAAGTATTGATTTAGGTTGCACATCGTTGACGTATTATAAAATTACAAACAAAATAGCCTAATAAATCAAAACATATAATTGTATGAAAACCACATGCAAGTATATTTCTGATTTAAATTGATATGTTTCAATGATCTATTTGTACCAATGCCAAAATTTATCACGTGATAGGTATTTTGAAGGTTTTTAATTTAAAAATATAAATTTCTGGCTAGTGTGTTCTGTTCACTCTGTGGAAACTTGAATATCGAACCATTACGCGTTTGTCATGTTAAAATGTAGGTTTGAGGACAAGGTAAGGCATATTATTAACTAATACTCTTATGTAGCCAAGTACTTTGTCGTTTCTCTGAGGAAATGTCATTTTATTTTTTGTTTTGAATTCTGAAAGTATCATTTAAATGATATATTTTAATAGAGAAATAAATAAATGATAAATAATTAGGGATTAATTACCCAGACCCCGTAGACTGACCACCGACAAACGGATAAATAAGGGAACACTGGCATAGCTGTTAATTATTGGCCATTATATGTGATACGTACAATCTGACAAGTCTCCTTTTCAGGTAATTAATTTTGATTTACCAGTAGTTGGTCTCAATCATTAAAATATTAACAATTATATCAACAAATTAGACTCGTTATGCGAAAATTGTTTATTTTTTCTGTGATGTCGGCAACATAATATAAATCCTAATTATTGACCTCTATAATGATCTAAGCGCCTGTTATCGGTGATACATCGACAATGTATCGAAATATTTATATTTAAAAACAGTTGGTATTTAAATGAATAAAAACAAAATAGGTTATTATTGATTTAAATATTTATTCAGTAAAATGTCTAATCAACGAGGGGGCCAAATTATGATGAAAGCTTCCTGCAGACATCCGTCTCGTGACTTCCTGGGTCAGTTACGGAGATTTTCTTTCAGTTAAAGCCAAACAAATAAAACACAATTACATAGTTATTTTTATTGTTTTTTTTTTTACATGGCATCCCCTTCTAAAAATTTATTTTTTTTGGCTTAAAGTTGTGGGGTAATCAAACAGTTCAGACTGGAATTGATTACGCTAAAATTAAACTGCGCTAATATATGTACCAGTCATCAATCGCTAAAATAAGTATGCGCCAATATAAAGCGGTTTACAATAGAAACGCTTTTAAACATGACAAATTAATTAATAAATGGCAAAGTTTATACAGGTTGTTACTTCATGTTTTGATAAAATATGGTATATTTTTATTTTATTTTCTTGTTTGTTGGATGTTTAAATCAAAAACAAACATACTAATCCATGTCCGAATCATTATTCAGAATCAAACAAAAAACTTTAGAACTAACAAGTTAGGTCAGACTTGTGAACATCCATCAGGGAAGTGAGGCCGGTGCTCCCAAAGGGTTAGCACCTCCTGTTTAGCTAGCTACATCCGCCACGTGTGTAATCAAAATTGTGTAAAAGAAACATGAAACTATGGGACGTCAAAGTACACGTTTACAATTTGCATATATTTTTCTTCTAAATTAAACAACCTGATGAGCCATGACAATCCGACAAGGAATAATAAATCTAATTAATGAAATTTAAAATGTAATAACGCTTATCAATGAGTCGTATACCTGATAAGGTATAATAAGTGCCTTATGTTGCACGGGTTAAGTAAATTAAAATTCATGTGATTTAAATAAAACTCGTACCCTGATTATCTTATCAATTATTATTCAAATTGCGTTTTAAATATTTGTTTTAACACATTCAATCTTAACGTGATAGATAGTTATATTAGATTAACCCGTATCTCTCTGTTTCCAGAAAAACATTTATTTCTAATCACTCGGTCTACTTAAGAGTGATCCAAGTAGGAAAATTAAAGTGAAAACCATTTGGTTGAAACACGTGAAATAGGGGTACAATTATGAAATTACCTACACAAGTGTGAAGATTTATGGATAAAAATAAAGCATGAATAGATAATTTAAGAATTTTTTAAATATATTTTGCATTTTTTTATAAAAATTGTGCAAAAATACACGTGTTGGGGAAAAATAGTTTTCCCCTTGTATACCGAATTAATTTAAAAAATGAAAACATATTAACATAGTCAACGCCAAAAAGCAGTGCAAAGGGGTCAGAGTTTGTTAAATAAAGTTTTTGAAAACTCATTTTATGGTTGATGTTTTCAACGATTTATTTTACTTTTAAAAATGTGTGTACCAGGCGTAATATTTATATTCTAAGGCCACTAATAATCCAAAATACAACAAGTCATTAAAAGTACACTGTCACACAATACTGTTCTATTTGAATTGAGGTGAATATTGTTTGGTTTGAACAATGTTGAACTATATACAGCCGAATATGCCTTAACAATAATCAAGTAATTTACAAACTTAGCTTTTATAATCTTACCTTGGATCGTTGGTAGCCTAAAAATATGAACTATCACGCCTGGTACACGCATTTTAAAAGGAAAAAAAATCGTAAAAACCTTCAACCGTAAATTGTCGAGTTTACCAAGGCCAAATCAATACAGTAGAAACTATGGAGATAAAGGTTGATGATATATTAGTTCGTGGTCTTGTACAGGAATTTTGTGATCTGAAAATAGATGCCGAACATACAGCTGTGAACTGTGGGACATTACAGCCATACCGGAATTTCTTCACCAGTTTTCTTAAATTGTCCAATAATGAACGGGGAAAATTAATTGTTGACTAGTCTACCTAATTGGGGAAATCAAAAAAAACTTATCGTTGAAGGACTTTTATGTATATAATTGTAGGTTCTTTGTTTAGGGTACAAAAATAACAGTATCTTCAGTGATGCGTTTCGACTTTTCAAGCAAGACATCGACAAAATTACCCAATCCAGACGATCTCAGCATTACAAATATCACAGGTTGTGTGTCAGCTTGGTGTAGGGAATCATTTATGTAAGGATATTGTCAAAATCACAGAAGGATTCAAAGCAAGGGCTAGGTGCAGTCCAGTTACATGACATTGTTAGTTGTCTAAACAAAGCCCACACAGAATAAGTACCTTACAAATATGTATTCAAGTTATACCCCCAAAAATAAAAAAAAAATCAAGAACTCCGCAAAAACTGCTGGGAAGAAGATTATGAAAACCATATTTGGTCGTAATTCGTTCACTAGCACACTTGAATTTAGGAAAAATGATGACGTCAAAGAATCAATTGAGTCGCAGTCGTTTTGTTTCTTTGGCGGAAACACTGATGTTACAACTGGACAATTTGTATCAAAATCGCTCGTTCTCGGTGGTGATAAAGGTATCTGGAAAAACGAAGGAGTATTTGAAAGTTGTGGTGACATTATCATTTCAGCAAAATTTATAGAGCATGGTGACAAACAGAAGAGACTCATGCGGTCCCTACATGGATGCATACAAATGCAAGCTGATAAAGTAATTGCAAAGGGGCTTAAAGGTAAATCACTACATGTAAAATCTGTTGAGGGCGTCAAATTAGAATCAGTGGATGTTAAAAAGAATGCCGTGGTAGAATGTGACAGTGGAAAAGCTACTATCAAAGACATTAAAGCGGACAACTTGCATATGGACGGAAATGCAAATGTAGATTTAAAAAGAGTAAGTGTAAATGACAACATCGATATTACAGGCAACAAAGTGGAAGCGAAAGATGTCTCATGTAAAGATATGTCAGGAACTGCTGAAGAAACTGTCGATATTGGTGACGTAAAGATCGAAAAAAACCTTTCAGTCAAATCAAAATCGGGAAATATCAATGCCATTTCAAAGATCAAAGCTGGCAAAGCAGAACTAGTTGCAGAAAAAGGTGAAATTACTCTAAAGAACAAACACGGAGAAGCAAACCACGAACTGCAACAACTCATCATGAAAACAAAACGATTCGACGATGTTCATGAAATGTTAAGTAAAACAAGAGTTTATCAGGACCTTGAAATAGCAGACAAACTGGACCTTGCTGTCTCTGAACAAAGTGTTATACTTGCAAACATGAACAAGATAGATTTTACTCTGAAATTGAATGCTAGAGATATTGACGTACAGGGCAATGTTGAATCAAGTGAAAGCGTGCATTTAACCGCTTCGGATGAAAGTCTCAAAGTCAGAGAAAATGTCCGGGTAAGCGGTAAAAAAGATGTAAGCTTAAAGCAAAATATAATGTCAGTCTTGAGGAGGATGCATATGTCGAGGGCGACTATGTTTTTGTTGAGTCGGAAAATAGTTCAGTGTCATGTACTGCTAGCACAATCAAAGCAGGCAATTCTGTTGCAATGAAGGCAAAAGAGGACATCAATATTCAATCAACGAATGGTAATGGACCTGCAAAGAAAAGCAACATAATATCAGGGAAAGGCTCACCTTCAATTAATCTAGAGTCGGGCAGAGACGTGAATATATACGCGTCTGATATAAAAAGTGAAGGAGAAACTAATATCAAAGCTGCTAGAGATATCAATATCACAGGACACACATATCAAACACGTTCCACTGTGAAAAAGAAAAAATATTGGGGTCTAAAGACTGAAACTACAACAACGACAACAACACATGTAGATAAAGCTGAAATATCAGGGCATAAAAATAGTTTTTTTGGTGGAAATTTTACAAGTTCAGCAGGGAAACTGAGATCGGACTCTGGACAGACCATACATGCTAAGGCAAAGTTACAATGAAAGATATCGTAGGTAAAACAATTGAAGACAAATCAACCGACGTTTTAGGTGGTTTTTTGTATCATAGAAATGACCACAGTGAGTCTGAACAGTCCCATGGAACATTGGTTGAAGACACTCTTCCATGGCAAACACTACATTTATCTCTGATACTTCAGATATAGAATGGACCGGAAGTTCAATAAAATCATCTGGGGGAGTACACGAGGAAGCAAAAAGGTAGGGTTGTACACAAATCAAGAATTCTAACGAACAAAAAGAGCACTACAGAGTTAGGGTTTTTTACTTCAACTTCCTCTGGTGAGACTGACAAAACAGTAGGATATGGCTTTCACTATTCAGATCAGTCTAATCAAAGTGTGAGCGGGACTCTATGGATGTAGGCAAATAATCTGTCAAAGCAAATGAATTCAGCGCATTGAACGCTTCCGGTGTTAAAGTCGATGGTGACATGACATTAGATTTAAAGGAATTCCATTTCAAAGGCGCAGAATTGTTTTGACTTAAAAATAGAACTGGATCAAACAACATTACAAGCCGGTGTAAACTAGTAGCAAACAATTTGAAGTGGATACATTAAAGATGAAAGGTGCTGTAATACCGTAAATTGGGATTCTTTGCTGTGGTTTTATTTTTGGCAATTTTGCAGATGAAAAAATTCGCAAAAATTAAACCCGTAAAAATATATCGCAAAAAATGCACCTAAAATTTCCCAGAATTATCGATCTTACTTTCCGGGAAGGTGGTTTTCATCCGATAAAGTATTTGTCTCAGTACGATGTATTACATGTATTTATTAACTATGATTAGATTCTATTTATTTTTTATCAATTAACAATTATAAAAAAAATTGTCTGATTTAGTAGAAATCATATACATGATATTAAAAAAGCGTTTCTCTGTTGTTTATATCTACACTGTTTGCCGACATAGGAGCTTATTTATTAAAATACCTATTAAGATATAGTTGTTTTCTCAAGTCACAAGTAGATTTATCAATAAAAACGAAATGAAAACTACTCACAGGTGTTGCGAATTAGGTTTAATTAACAATTAACATCAGCTTTTTAACGCTTTAATCTCAGCTGACTATGTTTACTCAATCTCTGACCATACAGAATATATTTATAAACTGAATTCTGATTGGCCGTAATTGTTGTCTTCACCCAGATCGATGTGTTGGTTGTTATTTACGGTAATTAACCATTTTAAATTTCTGCTGAGATTATGGAAGGTTTGGTTGTGTTGTTGCTAAATAGAGATCCGAAAATATTAGTCTCTTGGCTTGCATCTAAAATTGGAGTAGATAAGAAACTGTTGATGGCGATAACAAAAGCAATTGTTAATAAAAAAAGCCATTTAACATTCTAAAATCCGTGGCAAAACTATTTGGCCTTCCAAAAGAAACTGTTATGTTGTTAGAGGAAATTCTCAAAAACAAGAAAAGACCCATGAAACCCCAAGAACAGAAAAAACAGCCCCGAAGAAAAGGTGGCTCAAATGTTGCACGGAATATGATAAAAGTTGTCGCCTAGTGGAATGATCTACTAGAATTTTAATTTCTGTAAAAATTAAGTCACAAATAACGATTTATGGTTTGTTATCGACATTCACATGTATATAGACAAGCAATTTTGACCTGTCCGCTTGACTTTTTATATGGAAAAGTCATATACAACAATCCACCCAACACACAGGTAATGTTAGGATCTGCAGTTAATACATATATAATACATTTACACAAAACATCTGTGTTCCCTATACATAAATGTCATAATCCATGAAACATATTTAAGTTAAAGGTCAAGCAGAAAGGTCAATGTTGTTTGTCTATACAACTAAAGGAAGGTTGTATCAGATTTGAGTCTACCGTGAAACAGAAATATGTATGTAATATTTTGGACTATTATACATTCAGGAGGATTACATCAATCAGTCTTAAGTCAAGCCCAACGTTCGACTCAAAAAAAACTAATTTAATCATCCAATTGAACCTGGAAATGTTGGTCTGAAGTCCGACTTGCAAGTTAGATTGAGATTTGTCTCATCGATTAATAAAAATCAAGTCTAGTCTCACAAAATTTTGAAAGAAACCGGTATATCTATTTGATCAACTACTTGATTTTTACTTAAGTTGATTAATACATTTATATCGCTTCTATGAAGGATTGTGTGAGTTATTTTTCTATTTACATTTCGTGCAAGATCTAGTACATTGTATACGCCTTTGGTACGGTCAATCTAGTTGAATTTAACACACGAACTTACACCAGTGAGGCAGGGTGCTCCGGAAGTGTAAGCACCTATCTGTCAACTGGTTATAAAGCATTTTAAATAGCCAGTTTCCATAAACCTTACAACTATTTATGTTGATAATAATCGCACAATTTGCTTTTGTTTATGAAATAAAATTCATAAAATTGGAAATCAGTCATAATAGTTTCACATATTTATTTGAATTTCTATTGCCATGAATTTAGCCCTTCCGGACAAGGCTAAAAAGTAAACTGTTATTTCGGATTTGTGTCACGAGATACAAAATGTTATATCGGATTTCAGTCGAATTTTGACTCAAGGCAGATATATGCAATCGTTCCTATGTATTTAGTATTTTAAACATACCTCCGTGTAATATAGTACAAATACTTTATGTCTTTTTATTTAGCTAATGTTTTGTTTTGTTTTAAATGTTACATACAGACATCACATAAATATTGTATATAAATAAAAAAATGTTTTTTTTCTATTTGAAATATTTGTATACATTGATTTTAAGTTGTTTTAAACTAGCTTTTATCTTTTCAAAATGTTGAAATTATTTAATAATTCGTTTTGGATTCTAAATTCATTTATTTTTTTTTGCTTGTCTAAGAAGCTTGTAATAAGATTGTATGGTTCTTGAAATAGACTAAACATTAGATACAATACAAACCTGTCAAAAGTTTAAATTTTAAACGTTTAAGATAAAGGTATTGATTAGTGCTAAACCGGCTTGACAGCTTTCCTAAGTGGCTATTTATCTCTAGACAACTTTATGGACTTTAGCTATAATTATCTTGGTCAGTCGGCAGCCGAACTTCGACTCAGCCTTTTCGTTAGCTCGGTGGTGTTAAACTTTAGACAGGCTGTACTACTGTTTCAATGACAGACTTTGTATATATACAGTAGTGTGTAGCCAGCTCTGGATTTATTCCAGCGTCTATTGTACTTATCTTGCAATTTGATGTCTGACATATAGAAACCAAGTACACCTGGTGTATATTCAGGTTTTTCAAATTATTTATCTTAAGAGTTCATCTTAAAAATAGATTTGAAATATAATTTTTAATTAATTGTTGCAATTCCTAAAGAAGCAAAAATCTATAAAAAAAATGTGTATAATATGAGACAGAATTTTTAAACACATAACTACATAATGTACATAACCCATATAATAGTTTTTGTTGGATTTTTTGTTATGTTTGTTTATCAAGCATAGGCAATCAAAATTGACCTTTCTGCTTGACCTTTCACTTGGAATATTACTCCATGGGTTGTGTTAGGATTCACAGTTAATACATTAACAATGAAAGTTTCCCCATGATGTAGACGAAGTTAACACAAACACTTTTGGTCGAAACTCATAAATATACTTGTCCATAACAAATATTTAAATGAAAGGTTAAGCGGACAGGTCAATGTTGTTTGTCTACATGCAATGTTTAACTTTATAAGCAATGGTCGATAAGTAGGGCCAATGTGCATCATGGACACAATATGATTGTTATTGAGATATCTGTAATAACCCAACGAGTAGTAATATATCTTATATCTTAGGTCTAGGCTCAGTTTATACTTGTGTTTTTTAATTAATTTTTTGTAATTTTACTACAAATTTTGCGCGCATGTGTGTATATGTGTGTGTGTGTGTGTGTTATCCGAGACTTACTTTTTTAAATGTTTGGAATCATTTTTACGCGGTTTTCCAATTTTCGTAGTTTGGTAGACATCCCGGTTAATATTTCGTTAATCACGAAATGATTTTTTTTCCCCTCAAAACTACGAAAATTTGACACATGATTTAATGGATTTTATTGATTTACAGTGGTTCAGAGAAGATGTGCAAAAGTCATTTTTTTAAAAAAATATTTCATTCAAAAAATTCAAAAATTTATAATATTACTTGTATAAATCCTTTGTATATAGATAATGATGTTTTAAAAGTGTCTTGTAGACCAATTATGGCTGGAATTTATGACTGTTTTCTAAAACGTTGTATAATAAATTAATTAATAGATTGTGTCACTATAATACTGAAACATGTACTTTTGTATTGGTGATTCACGATCTGGTGGGCGGTGGCAAATAAATTTTGATTTGGCACCATAATAGTATTATAGCAACAAAACTCAACATTTACTCCATTGTTCCATTACTCAGAGTCAAGTTTTGAGTTGAGACCGATTAGTGTAATGGGATTGTTGAGTCTTCTGTTGAAATTAATTTTTGCTGTATTTATTTCTATGTCCTAAAGGAATGAATTGACATCAAAGAAGGCGTAGCTGTTTGCTCTTATGGGGTGAATGACGTTGTTCTGTTTAATGACAAAACCAGTGGATGAGAAATGTAAACTAGCATTTTGGTATCGCGAATTATATGCAGAAATACCAACAATTAATATTGTAAATATAAGAAATAACTTTCGTTTTGTTCTGGTTTACTGAATATTATAAACAAAATTTTTGAAATGTGTGACAGACACAATACAGTCGTAAACGATCCAGTGTCCGTCGATAATTCACCGGCCTAAAGCTACAATACTTTGCCATCAGATCGTGAACAACCATTCACAGTTTATTTTGTGTGTATTTTAATTACTTTTGTTGTTTTTTTTATTTTGAAGTTTTAGTTAATCTATAGATTCTAACCCGTTATGTCCCGTTGCTCCGTTAGCCTAACCGAATGGTTAATGAAATGAGATTATGACAATAAAATTTAAAAGAAAAAAGTTTTATAAACATAAAGTTTTAAATTTAATCACTTCTTTTGATAATGGTAATTGTTTGCATTATTTTTTTTTTTACTTTTTAAAATTAAAAACATATTGTACAGTTCACAAATTTTCGTTAATCAGGTGGTTAAACTAACGGATCATTGAACAATCGATGTCATATAAAACTATTTATATAAACACGATTGTTACAAACTTTTTTATTTTAATTTTAATGTTTTAATACAATTGTTATATATATATATGCTGTTAAAAATAATTTTTTAACATTTTATATTTATTAAGATGTGCAAAAGTCATTTTTTTAAAAAATATTTCATTCAAAAAATTCAAAAATTTATAATATTACTTGTATAAATCCTTTGTATATAGATAATGATGTTTTAAAAGTGTCTTGTAGACCAATTATGGCTGGAATTTATGACTGTTTTCTAAAACGTTGTATAATAAATTAATTAATAGATTGTGTCACTATAATACTGAAACATGTACTTTTGTATTGGTGATTCACGATCTGGTGGGCGGTGGCAAATAAATTTTGATTTGGCACCATAATAGTATTATAGCAACAAAACTCAACATTTACTCCATTGTTCCATTACTCAGAGTCAAGTTTTGAGTTGAGACCGATTAGTGTAATGGGATTGTTGAGTCTTCTGTTGAAATTATATTTTTGCTGTATTTATTTCTATGTCCTAAAGGAATGAATTGACATCAAAGAAGGCGTAGCTGTTTGCTCTTATGGGGTGAATGACGTTGTTCTGTTTAATGACAAAACCAGTGGATGAGAAATGTAAACTAGCATTTTGGTATCGCGAATTATATGCAGAAATACCAACAATTAATATTGTAAATATAAGAAATAACTTTCGTTTTGTTCTGGTTTACTGAATATTATAAACAAAATTTTTGAAATGTGTGACAGACACAATACAGTCGTAAACGATCCAGTGTCCGTCGATAATTCACCGGCCTAAAGCTACAATACTTTGCCATCAGATCGTGAACAACCATTCACAGTTTATTTTGTGTGTATTTTAATTACTTTTGTTGTTTTTTTTATTTTGAAGTTTTAGTTAATCTATAGATTCTAACCCGTTATGTCCCGTTGCTCCGTTAGCCTAACCGAATGGTTAATGAAATGAGATTATGACAATAAAATTTAAAAGAAAAAAGTTTTATAAACATAAAGTTTTAAATTTAATCACTTCTTTTGATAATGGTAATTGTTTGCATTATTTTTTTTTTACTTTTTAAAATTAAAAACATATTGTACAGTTCACAGATTTTCGTTAATCAGGTGGTTAAACTAACGGATCATTGAACAATCGATGTCATATAAAACTATTTATATAAACACGATTGTTACAAACTTTTTTATTTTAATTTTAATGTTTTAATACAATTGTTATATATAATATGCTGTTAAAAATAATTTTTTAACATTTTATATTTATTAATTAAGACGACATTGTGAAATATTTATGTCGCATATATTTCTTTTTTATGATAGATTATGACGGTTATAAAACGTTTATGTGAGCCAAAGATATTTTGCTTCGAAAATTTTTTGCCACAAATAATAACTCTAAAACCATTAATATTCATGGGATTAAATTAAATGTTGTGTTTTTTGTGATTTTATCCAAAAAAAATTATTTATAAAAACTTAATGTAATGGTATCTTGTAGAAATAAATCCCATTAAGGGTAATGATGATTAAAACATTTTGTTGGCATAATTTCGTGGTATTCAATAACCCACGTAAAAGTAATTTAACCACCAACTCCCATGAATATTTGTGATTTTATATTCCTTTTTGTCCAATAACCCACGAAAATAGTGAAATTTAACAAGCAACTCCCATGAATATTTGTGATTTTACAATTTTCTTTTTTATGCAATAACCCACGAAAATAGTGAAATTAAACCACCGACTCCAATAAATATTTATGATTTTATAATATTCCTTTTTGTTCAATAACCCACGAAAATAATGAAATTTTACCACCAACTCCCACGAATATTTATGATTTAACAATATTCCTTTTTGTTCAATAACCGACGAAAAAAGTGAAATAAAACCACCAACTCCCATGAATATTTGTGATTTTACAGTATTCCTTTTATTTAATAACCCACCAAAATGGTGAATTTTAACCATCAACTCCCATGAATATTTATGATTTTACAATATTCCTTTTTGTTCAATAACCCACGAAAATAGTGAAATAAAACCACCAACTCCCATGAATATTTGTGATTTTACAATATTCCTTTTTGTTCAATAACCCACGGAAATAGTGAAATTTAACCACCAACTCCCATGAATATTTGTGATTTTACAATATTCCTTTTACCAAATAACCCTCGAAAATAGTGAAATTTAACCACCAACTCCCACGAATATTTGTGATTTAACAATAATCCTTTTGTAGTCTTATTAAAATGCTAATTATTACCTTTATGTTTTTGATAATTTTTTTATTTGAGTTAAAATATAGATTGAATATTACACATTCAAATAATGCCATAACTGTTTGTAAAGTCGCTGTAAATCAAATTTGTTTTTAATAAATATGATTTTTGATGTGTTAATTATTTTTATTTTTATATTTTGTTAAAAATATCATAGAAATAGCATAGTCAAACTTGTCTATAAAGGCTACCTAAATAGCTTTCATAGGGAGGTGGTCTTTATCTAAAGGTTTTAGTCAAATGAAAAAGAGACATTGGGATAATTTTACTGACGTTTAAAAGCAGATTATCCTTATATAGAGGTGGTCTTTATGGCAGGTTCGACTGTATTGGCATATTATAATTGCCAGTTCGCTTGCTAAAGGTCAGTAGTTTCTTCGGGCACTACGGTTTCCTCCCCAATCCCATGAACTGACCGCTTTGATATAAGTGAAATAATCTTAATTGGGCGTACAAAAATTACTCCACCATTACTTTACAATTAATTGCAGCTTGTCCATTTTCAATAAATTCTTAAAAGTTGATATAAGCTCCTATTTTACTGTTACCGTGGTTACTTGATACACAACTTACTTATCACAAGTTTAAGAAGCATCGAGGGTTCGAACCCCACCGGCGTCTGGCTAAGCCTTGAAAAAAGGTAGTGATTGTTCTTTTTCCAAGCACTCAGCATTAAGAAATGAAAGCTATGGGTCCTTCGGAAAAGAGCTAAAAACCGATGCCCAGTGTCAGGACGGAGTGACACGAAAAAATCCCTTGCACATTGCATTTAACCTATATTGTTGACTGACGTGAAACGTAAAGTTACGGACGGAGTAATCACTACAAACTGAGCTAAGATATGGGATTATCACTGCAAACTGGGCTAAAATACGGAGTAATCACTACAAACTGAACTAAGGCACGGAGTTATCACTAGAAACAAATCTTAGGTACAGGAAAATCACTACAAACTGACCTAAGATATGGGATTATCACAGCAAACTGAGCTAAGGTACGGAGCAATCACTGTAAACTGAGCTAAGGTACGGAGTAATCACTACAAACTTAACTAAGGTACGGAGCTATCACTAGAAACAAATCTAAGGTACGGAGAAATCGCTACAAACTGAGTTAAGGTACATAGTAATCACTGCAAACTGAGCTAAAATACGGAGTAATCACTGTAAACTGAGCTAAGATACGGAGTAATCACTACAAACTGAACTAAAGTACCGATCTATCACTAGAAACAAATCTAAGGTACGGAGAAATCACTACAAACTTAACTAAAGTACCGATCTATCACTAGAAACAAATCTAAGGTACGGAGAAATCACTACAAACTGAGTTAAGGTACGGAGTAATCATTGCAAACTGAGCTAAGGTACGGAGTAATCATTACAAACTGAGCTAAGGTACGGAGTAATCACTGCAAACTGAGCTAAGGTACGGAGTAATCATTACAAACTGAGCTAAGGTACGGAGTTATCACTACAAACTGGGGTAAGGCACGTAGTAGAAACTGAAAACTTAGGTTAGATAAAGATTAATCACAACGAACTGGGGTAAGGTAAAGAGTGATCACTGCGAACTGAGCAACGGTACGGAATAAGCACTACAAACTGAGCAACGGTACGGATCAATCACTACAAACTGAACTACGGTACGGAGTGATCACTACAAACTGAGGTAAGGTACGGAAAAATCACTACAAACTGAGCTAAGGTACGGAGTTATCACTAAAAACTGAGATAAGACACGAAGTTATCACTACAAAATGGGGTTAGGTACGGAGTAAGCCCTACAAACTGGGCTAAGGTACGGAGTAATCACTACAAACTGAGCTAAGGCACGGAGTAATCACTACAAACTGAGCTAAGGCACGGAGTTATTACTACAAACTGGGGTTAGGTACGGAGTAATCCCTACAAACTGGGCTAAGGTATGAAATAATCACTACAAACTGAACTAAGGCACGGAGTTATCACTACAAACTGGGGTTAGGTACGGAGTAATCCCTACAAACTGGGCTAAGGTACGGATTAATCACTACAAACCTGGGTTAGGTAAAGAGTTATCACAACAAACTGGGGTTAGGTAAAGAGAGATCACTGCAAACTGTGCTAAGGTACGGAGTATGAACTACAAACTGAGCTAATGAGTAATCCCTTCAAGCTGGGGTTAAGAACGGAGTAGTCACTACAAACTGGGGTTAGTAAAGAGTAATCACTACAAACTGGGGTTAGTAAAGAGTAATCACTACAAACTCGGGTTAGGTACGAAGTAATCCCTACAAACTGGGGTTAGGTACGGAGTAATCACTACAAACTGGGGTTAGGTACGGAGTAATCACTACAAATAGGGTTAGATACGGAATAATCCCTACAAACTGGGCTAAGGTGCGCAGTAAGCCCTATAAACTGGGGTAACGCAAAGAGTAATCACTACATACTGGGGTTAGGTAAAGAGTAATCACTACATACTGGGGTTAGGTAAAGAGTAATCACTACATACTGGGGTTAGGTAAAGAGTAATCACTACATACTGGGGTTAGGTAAAGAGTAATCACTACATACTGGGGTTAGGTAAAGAGTGATCACTACAAACATGGGTAAGGTAAAGAGTGATCACTGCAATCTGGGGTTAGGTAAAGAGTAATCACTACAAACATGGGTAAGGTAAAGAGTGATCACTGCAAAGTGGGCTTAGGTACAGAGTAATCACTGCAAACTAAGATAAGGTACGGAGTTATCACTACGACTTAAGCTAAGGTACGGAGTTATCACTACAAACTGAGCTAAGGTACGGAGTTATCACTACGACTTAAGCTAAGGTACGGAGTTATCACTACAAACCTGGGTTACGTAAAGAGTAATCACTACAAACTAGGATTAGGTAAAGAGGAATCACTGCAAACTGAGCTAAGGTACAGAGTTATCACTAAAAATTGAGCTAAGGCACGAAGTTATAACAAACCTGGGTTACGTAAAGAGCAATCACTACAAACTGGGGTTAGGTAAAGAGTGATCACTACAAACTGATCTGAGGCACGGAGTTATCACTACAAACTGAGCTAAGGTACGGAGTTATCACTAGAAACCGGGGTTAGGTACGGAGTAATCCCTACAAACTGGGCTAAGGTACGGAGTTATCACAACAAACTGAGCTGAGGCACGGAGTTATCACTACAAACTGAGCTGAGGCACGGAGTTATCACTAGAAACTGGGGTTAGGTACGGAGTAATCACTACAAACTGAGCTAAGGTACGGACTTATCATTACAAACTGAGCTAAGGCACGGAGTAATCCCTACAAACTGAGCTAAGGCACGGAGTTATCACTACAAACTGGGGTGAGGTACGGAGTAATCCCTACAAACTGAGCTAAGGTACGGAGTAATCACTACAAACTGAGCTAAGCTACAGAGTTATCACTAAAAACAGAGCTAAGGCACGGAGTATTCACTACAAACTGAGCTAAGGTACGGAGTTATCACTACAAACTGAGCTACGGTACGGAGTTATCACTACAAACTGAGCTTAAGCACGGAGTAATCACTACAAACTGAGCTAAGGTACGGAGTTATCACTACAAATTTGGTGTTAGGTACGGAGTAATCCCTACAAACTTTGCTAAGGTATGGAGTAATCACTACAAACTGAGGTAAGGTACGGAGTAATCACTACAAATTCAGCTAAGGTACGGAGTAATCACTACAAACTGAGCTAAAGCACGGAGTTATCACTACAAACTGGGCTAAGGTACGGAGTAATCACTACAAACCTGGGTTAGGTAAAGAGTAATCACTACGTACTGGGATTAGTTAAATAGTGATCACTACAAACTGAGGTAAAGTACGTAGTAATCACTACAAACAGAGCTAAGGCTCCGAGTTATCACTACAAACTGGGGTAAGGTAGGGAGTAATTCCTACTAACTGGGCTAAGGTATGGAGTAATCACTACAAACTGAGGTAAGGTACGGAGTAATCACTACAAATTCAGCTAAGGTACGGAGTAATCCCTACAAACTGAGCTAAGGTACGGAGTTATCACTACAAACTGAGCTTAGGCACGGAGTTATCACTACAAACTGGGCTAAGGTACGAAGTAATCACTAAAAACCTGGGTTAGGTAAAGAGTAATCACTACATACTTGGATTAGGTTAAGACTGATCACTAAAAACTGAGGTAATATACGGAGAAATCACTACAAATTCAGCTAAGGTACGGAGTAATCACTACAAAGAGAGCTAAGGTACTGAGTTATCACTACAAACTGATCTGAGGCACGGAGTTATCATTACAAACTGAGCTAAGGTACGGAGTAATCCCTACAAACTGGGCTAAGGTACGGAGTAATCACTACAAACTGAGCTAAAGTACGGAGTTATCACTACAAACTGAGCTAAGGCACAGAGTTATCACTACAAACTGGGGTTAGGTACGGAGTAATCCCTACAAACTGGGCTAAGGTACGGAGTTATCACAACAAACTGAGCTGAGGCACGGAGTTATCACTACAAACTGAGCTGAGGCACGGAGTTATCACAACAAACTGAGCTGAGGCACGGAGTTATCACTACAAACAGAAATAAGGCACAGAGTTATCACTACAAAGTGGGGTTAGGTACGGAGTAATCCCTACAAACTGGGCTAAGGTACGGAGTTATCACAACAAACTGAGCTGAGGCACGGAGTTATCACTACAAACTGGGCTAAAGCACGGAGTTATCACTACAAACTGGGCTAAGGCACGGAGTTATCACTACAAACTGAGCTGAGGCACGGAGTTATCACTACAAACTGAGCTAAGCTACAGAGTTATCACTAAAAACAGAGCTAAGGCACGGAGTATTCACTACAAACTGAGCTAAGGTACGGAGTTATCACTACAAACTGAGCTACGGTACGGAGTTATCACTACAAACTGAGCTAAAGCACGGAGTAATCACTACAAACTGAGCTAAGGTACGGAGTTATCACTACGAATTTGGTGTTAGGTACGGAGTAATCCCTACAAACTGGGCTAAGGTATGGAGTAATCACTACAAACTGAGGTAAAGTACGGAGTAATCACTACAAATTCAGCTAAGGTACGGAGTAATCACTACAAACTGAGCTAAAGCACGGAGTTATCACTACAAACTGGGCTAAGGTACGGAGTAATCACTACAAACCTGGGTTAGGTAAAGAGTAATCACTACGTACTGGGATTAGTTAAATAGTGATCACTACAAACTGAGGTAAAGTACGGAGTAATCACTACAAACAGAGCTAAGGCTCCGAGTTATCACTACAAACTGGGGTAAGGTAGGGAGTAATTCCTATTAACTGGGCTAAGGTATGGAGTAATCACTACAAACTGAGGTAAGGTACGGAGTAATCACTACAAATTCAGCTAAGGTACGGAGTAATCACTACAAACTGAGCTAAGGTACGGAGTTATCACTACAAACTGAGCTTAGGCACGGAGTTATCACTACAAACTGGGCTAAGGTACGAAGTAATCACTAAAAACCTGGGTTAGGTAAAGAGTAATCACTACATACTTGGATTAGGTTAAGACTGATCACTAAAAACTGAGGTAAGATACGGAGAAATCACTATAAATTCAGCTAAGGTACGGAGTAATCACTACAAAAAGAGCTAAGGTACTGAGTTATCACTACAAACTGATCTGAGGCACGGAGTTATCATTACAAACTGAGCTAAGGTACGGAGTAATCCCTACAAACTGAGCTAAGCTACTGAGTTATCACTACAAACTGAGCTAAGCTACTGAGTTATCACTAAAAACAGAGCTAAGGCACGGAGTATTCACTACAAACTGAGCTAAGGTACTGAGTAATCACTACAAACAGAGCTATGGCACGGAGTTATCACTACAAACTGAGCTAAGATACGGAGTAATCACTACAAATTCAGCTAAGGTACGGAGTAATCACTACAAACTGAGCTAAAGCACGGAGTTATCACTACAAACTGAGCTAAGGTACGGAGTTATCACTACAATCTGAGGTAAGGTACGGAGTTATCACTACAAACTGGGGTTAGGTACGCAGTAATCCCTACAAACTAGGTTAAGGTACGAAGTAATCACTACATACTTGGATTAGGTTAAGACTGATCACTACAAACTGAGGTAAGGTACGGAGTAATCACTACAAATTCAGCTAAGGTACGGAGTAATCACTACAAACTGAGCTAAAGCAAGGAGTTTTCACTACAAACTGGGCTAAGGTACGAAGTAATCACTACATACTTAAATTAGGTTAAGACTGATCACTACAAACTGAGGTAAGATACGGAGTAATCACTACAAATTCAGCTAAGGTACGGAGTAATCACTACAAACTGAGCTAAAGCACGGAGTTATCACTACAAACTGAGCTAAGCTACTGAGTTATCACTACAAACTGAGCTAAGCTACTGAGTTATCACTAAAAACAGAGCTAAGGCACGGAGTATTCACTACAAACTGAGCTAAGGTACTGAGTAATCACTACAAACAGAGCTATGGCACGGAGTTATCACTACAAACTGAGCTAAGATACGGAGTAATCACTACAAATTCAGCTAAGGTACGGAGTAATCACTACAAACTGAGCTAAAGCACGGAGTTATCACTACAAACTGAGCTAAGGTACGGAGTTATCACTACAATCTGAGGTAAGGTACGGAGTTATCACTACAAACTGGGGTTAGGTACGCAGTAATCCCTACAAACTAGGTTAAGGTACGAAGTAATCACTACATACTTGGATTAGGTTAAGACTGATCACTACAAACTGAGGTAAGGTACGGAGTAATCACTACAAATTCAGCTAAGGTACGGAGTAATCACTACAAACTGAGCTAAAGCAAGGAGTTTTCACTACAAACTGGGCTAAGGTACGAAGTAATCACTACATACTTAAATTAGGTTAAGACTGATCACTACAAACTGAGGTAAGATACGGAGTAATCACTACAAATTCAGCTAAGGTACGGAGTAATCACTACAAACTGAGCTAAAGCACGGAGTTATCACTACAAACTGGGCTAAGGTACGGAGTAATCACTACAAACTGAGGTAAGGTACGGAGTAATCACTACAAATTCAGCTAAGGTACGGAGTAATCCCTACAAACTGAGCTAAGGTACGGAGTTATCACTACAAACTGAGCTTAGGCACGGAGTTATCACTACAAACTGGGCTAAGGTACGAAGTAATCACTAAAAACCTGGGTTAGGTAAAGAGTAATCACTACATACTTGGATTAGGTTAAGACTGATCACTAAAAACTGAGGTAAGATACGGAAAAATCACTATAAATTCAGCTAAGGTACGGAGTAATCACTACAAAAAGAGCTAAGGTACTGAGTTATCACTACAAACTGATCTGAGGCACGGAGTTATCATTACAAACTGAGCTAAGGTACGGAGTAATCCCTACAAACTGGGCTAAGGTACGGAGTAATCACTACAAACTGAGCTAAAGTACGGAGTTATCACTACAAACTGAGCTAAGGCACAGAGTTATCACTACAAACTGGGGTTAGGTACGGAGTAATCCCTACAAACTGGGCTAAGGTACGGAGTTATCACAACAAACTGAGCTGAGGCACGGAGTTATCACTACAAACTGAGCTGAGGCACGGAGTTATCACAACAAACTGAGCTGAGGCCAGGAGTTATCACTACAAACAGAAATAAGGCACAGAGTTATCACTACAAAGTGGGGTTAGGTACGGAGTAATCCCTACAAACAGGGCTAAGGTACGGAGTTATCACAACAAACTGAGCTGAGGCACGGAGTTATAACTACAAACTGGGCTAAGGCACGGAGTTATCACTACAAACTGGGCTAAGGCACGGAGTTATCACTACAAACTGAGCTGAGGCACAGAGTTATCACTACAAACTGAGCTAAGCTACAGAGTTATCACTAAAAACAGAGCTAAGGCACGGAGTATTCACTACAAACTGAGCTAAGGTACGGAGTTATCACTACAAACTGAGCTACGGTACGGAGTTATCACTACAAACTGAGCTAAAGCACGGAGTTATCACTACAAACTGAGCTAAGGTACGGAGTTATCACTACAAATTTGGTGTTAGGTACGGAGTAATCCCTACAAACTGGGCTAAGGTATGGAGTAATCACTACAAACTGAGGTAAGGTACGGAGTAATCACTACAAATTCAGCTAAGGTACGGAGTAATCACTACAAACTGAGCTAAAGCACGGAGTTATCACTACAAACTGGGCTAAGGTACGGAGTAATCACTACAAACCTGGGTTAGGTAAAGAGTAATCACTACGTACTGGGATTAGTTAAATAGTGATCACTACAAACTGAGGTAAAGTACGGAGTAATCACTACAAACAGAGCTAAGGCTCCGAGTTATCACTACAAACTGGGGTAAGGTAGGGAGTAATTCCTACTAACTAGGCTAAGGTATGGAGTAATCACTACAAACTGAGGTAAGGTACGGAGTAATCACTACAAATTCAGCTAAGGTACGGAGTAATCACTACAAACTGAGCTAAGGTACGGAGTTATCACTACAAACTGAGCTTAGGCACGGAGTTATCACTACAAACTGGGCTAAGGTACGAAGTAATCACTAAAAACCTGGGTTAGGTAAAGAGTAATCACTACATACTTGGATTAGGTTAAGACTGATCACTAAAAACTGAGGTAAGATACGGAGAAATCACTACAAATTCAGCTAAGGTACGGAGTAATCACTACAAAAAGAGCTAAGGTACTGAGTTATCACTACAAACTGATCTGAGGCACGGAGTTATCATTACAAACTGAGCTAAGGTACGGAGTAATCCCTACAAACTGGGCTAAGGTACGGAGTAATCACTACAAACTGAGCTAAAGTACGGAGTTATCACTACAAACTGAGCTAAGGCACAGAGTTATCACTACAAACTGGGGTTAGGTACGGAGTAATCCCTACAAACTGGGCTAAGGTACGGAGTTATCACAACAAACTGAGCTGAGGCACGGAGTTATCACTACAAACTGAGCTGAGGCACGGAGTTATCACAACAAACTGAGCTGAGGCACGGAGTTATCACTACAAACAGAAATAAGGCACAGAGTTATCACTACAAAGTGGGGTTAGGTACGGAGTAATCCCTACAAACTGGGCTAAGGTACGGAGTTATCACAACAAACTGAGCTGAGGCACGGAGTTATCACTACAAACTGGGCTAAGGCACGGAGTTATCACTACAAACTGAGCTGAGGCACGGAGTTATCACTACAAACTGAGCTAAGGTACGGAGTTATCACTACAAATTTGGTGTTAGGTACGGAGTAATCCCTACAAACTGGGCTAAGTTACGGAGTAATCACTACAAACTGAGCTAAGCTACTGAGTTATCACTAAAAACAGAGCTAAGGCACGGAGTATTCACTACAAACTGAGCTAAGGTACTGAGTAATCACTACAAACAGAGCTATGGCACGGAGTATTCACTACAAACTGAGCTAAGATACGGAGTAATCACTACAAATTCAGCTAAGGTACGGAGTAATCACTAAAAACTGAGCTAAAGCACGGAGTTATCACTACAAACTGAGCTAAGGTACGGAGTTATCACTACAAACTGAGCTTAGGCACGGAGTTATCACTACAATCTGAGGTAAGGTACGGAGTTATCACTACAAACTGGGGTTAGGTACGCAGTAATCCCTACAAACTAGGTTAAGGTACGAAGTAATCACTACATACTTGGATTAGGTTAAGACTGATCACTACAAACTGAGGTAAGGTACGGAGTAATCACTACAAATTCAGCTAAGGTACGGAGTAATCACTACAAACTGAGCTAAAGCAAGGAGTTTTCACTACAAACTGGGCTAAGGTACGAAGTAATCACTACATACTTGGATTAGGTTAAGACTGATCACTACAAACTGAGGTAAGATACGGAGTAATCACTACAAATTCAGCTAAGGTACGGAGTAATCACTACAAACTGAGCTAAAGCACGGAGTTATCACTACAAACTGGGCTAAGGTACGGAGTAATCACTACAAACCTGGGTTAGGTAAAGAGTAATCACTACGTACTGGGATTAGTTAAATAGTGATCACTACAAACTGAGGTAAAGTTCGGAGTAATCACTACAAACAGAGCTAAGGCTCCGAGTTATCACTACAAACTGGGGTAAGGTAGGGAGTAATTCCTACTAACTGGGCTAAGGTATGGAGTAATCACTACAAACTGAGGTAAGGTACGGAGTAATCACTACAAATTCAGCTAAGGTACGGAGTAATCACTACAAACTGAGCTAAAGCACGGAGTTATCACTACAAACTGGGCTAAGGTACGGAGTAATCACTACAAACTGAGGTAAGGTACGGAGTAATCACTACAAATTCAGCTAAGGTACGGAGTAATCCCTACAAACTGAGCTAAGGTACGGAGTTATCACTACAAACTGAGCTTAGGCACGGAGTTATCACTACAAACTGGGCTAAGGTACGAAGTAATCACTAAAAACCTGGGTTAGGTAAAGAGTAATCACTACATACTTGGATTAGGTTAAGACTGATCACTAAAAACTGAGGTAAGATACGGAGAAATCACTACAAATTCAGCTAAGGTACGGAGTAATCACTACAAAGAGAGCTAAGGTACTGAGTTATCACTACAAACTGATCTGAGGCACGGAGTTATCATTACAAACTGAGCTAAGGTACGGAGTAATCCCTACAAACTGGGCTAAGGTACGGAGTAATCACTACAACTGAGCTAAAGTACGGAGTTATCACTACAAACTGAGCTAAGGCACAGAGTTATCACTACAAACTGGGGTTAGGTACGGAGTAATCCCTACAAACTGGGCTAAGGTACGGAGTTATCACAACAAACTGAGCTGAGGCACGGAGTTATCACTACAAACTGAGCTGAGGCACGGAGTTATCACAACAAACTGAGCTGGGGCACGGAGTTATCACTACAAACAGAAATAAGGCACAGAGTTATCACTACAAAGTGGGTTAGGTACGGAGTAATCCCTACAAACTGGCTAAGGTACGGAGTTATCACAACAAACTGAGCTGAGGCACGGAGTTATCACTACAAACTGGGCTAAGGCACGGAGTTATCACTACAAACTGAGCTGAGGCACGGAGTTATCACTACAAACTGAGCTAAGGTACGGAGTTATCACTACAAATTTGGTGTTAGGTACGGAGTAATCCCTACAAACTGGGCTAAGTTACGGAGTAATCACTACAAACTGAGCTAAGCTACTGAGTTATCACTAAAACAGAGCTAAGGCACGGAGTATTCACTACAAACTGAGCTAAGGTACTGAGTAATCACTACAAACAGAGCTAAGGCACGGAGTTATCACTACAAACTGAGCTAAGATACGGAGTAATCACTACAAATTCAGCTAAGGTACGGAGTAATCACTACAAACTGAGCTAAAGCACGGAGTTATCACTACAAACTGAGCTAAGGTACGGAGTTATCACTACAAACTGAGCTTATTCACGGAGTTATCACTACAATCTGAGGTAAGGTACGGAGTTATCACTACAAACTGGGGTTAGGTACGCAGTAATCCCTACAAACTAGGTTAAGGTATGAAGTAATCACTACATACTTGGATTAGGTTAAGACTGATCACTACAAACTGAGGTAAGGTACGGAGTAATCACTACAAATTCAGCTAAGGTACGGAGTAATCACTACAAACTGAGCTAAAGCAAGGAGTTTTCACTACAAACTGGGCTAAGGTACGAAGTAATCACTACATACTTGGATTAGGTTAAGACTGATCACTACAAACTGAGGTAAGATACGGAGTAATCACTACAAATTCAGCTAAGGTACGGAGTAATCACTACAAAAAGAGCTAAGGTACAGAGTTATCCTTACAAACTGATCTGAGGCACGGAGTTATCATTACAAACTGAGCTAAGGTACGGAGTTATCACTACAAACTGAGCTAAGGAACGAAGTTATCACTATAAACTGAGCTAAGGCACGGAATTATCACTACAAACCTGGGTTAGGTAAAGAGCAATCACTACCAACTGGGGTTAGGTAAAGAGGAATCACTGCAAACTGAGCTAAGGTAAGGGGTAATCACTACAAACTGAGCTAAGGTACGGAGTAATCACTACAAACTGAGCTAAGGTACGGAGTAATCACTACAAACGGAGCTACGGTATGTATCAATCACTACAAACTGAACTAAGGTACGGAGTTATCACTAAAAACTGGGATAAGGTACGGAGTTATCACTACAAACCTGGGTTAGGTAAAGAACAATCACTACAAACTGAGCTGAGGCACGGAGTTATCAATACAGACTGAGCTAAGGTACGGAGTTATCACTACAAATTGGGGTTAGGTACGGAGAAATCACTACAAACTGAGCTAAGGTACGGAGTTATCACTAAAAACTGGGATAAGGTACGGAGTTATCACTACAAACCTGGGTTAGGTAAAGAACAAATACTACAAACTGAGCTGAGGCACGGAGTTATCAATACAGACTGAGCTAAGGTACGGAGTTATCACTACAAATTGGGGTTAGGTACGGAGTAATGCCTACAAACTGGGCTAAGGTACGGAGTAATCACTACAAACTGAGCTAAGGTACGGAGTAATCACTACAAACTAAGCTAAGGTACGGAGTTATCACTACAAACTGAGCTAACGCACGGAGTATTCACTACAAACCTGGCTTAGGTAAAGAGTAATCACTACAAACTGGGATTAGGTGAAGAGGGATCACTGGAAACTGAGCTAAGGTACGGAGTAATCCCTACAAACTGGGGTAAGGTACGGAGTTATCACTACAAACTAAGCTAGGGTACGGAGTTATCACTACAAACTGAGCTAACGCACGGAGTATTCACTACAAACCTGGCTTAGGTAAAGAGTAATCACTACAAACTGGGATTAGGTAAAGAGGGATCACTGGAAACTGAGACAGGGTACGGAGTAATCACTAAAAATCTGGGTTAGGTAAAGAGTAATCACTACAAACTGGGATTAGGTAAAGAGGGATCACTGCAAACTGAGATAAGGTACGGAGTTTTCACTACAAATTTGGGTTAGGTAAAGAGTAATCACTACAAACTGGGATTAGGTAAAGAGGGATCACTGGAAACTGAGACAGGGTACGGAGTAATCACTACAAACTGAGCTACGGTACGGATCAATCACTGAAAATTGAGATAAGGTACGGAGTTATCACTACAAACCTGGGTTAGGTGAAGAGTAATCACTACAAACCTGGGTTAGGTAAAGAGAAATCACTACAAACTGGGATTAGGTAAAGAGGGATCACTGCAAACTGAGCTGAGGTACGGAGTAATCACTACAAACTGAGCTAAGGTACGGAGTTATCACTACAAACTGGGGTTTGGTAAAGAGTGATCACCGGAAACTGAGCTAAGATACGGAGTAATCACTACAAACTCGGGTTAGGTACGGAGTGATTACTTCAGACTGGGGTTTGGTAAAGGGAGATCACTGCAAACTGTGCTAAGGTACGGAGTATTCACTACAAACTGGGGTTAGGTACGGAGTAATCCCTACAAGCTGGGGTTACGTTCAGAGAAGTCACTACAAACTTGGGTTAGGTACGGAGTTATCACTACAAGCTTGGGTTAGGTACGGAGTGATCACTACAAACTGGGGTAAGGTAAAGAGTGATCACTACAAACTGGGGTAAGGTACGGAGTAATCACTACAAACTGGGGTAAGGTACGGAGTAATCACTACAAATAGGGTCAGATACGGAATAATCCCTACAAACTGGTCTAAGGTACGCAGTAATCCCTAAAAACGCGGGTTAGGTAAAGAGTAATCATTACATACTGGGGTTAGGTAAAGAGTAATCACTACAAACTGGGGTTAAGTAAAGAGTAATCACTACAAACTGGGGTAAGGTAAAGAGTGATCACTGCAATCTGGGGTTAGGTAAATACTGATCACTTCAAAGTGAGCTTAAGTACAGAGTAATCACTACAAGCTGGGGTTAGGAACGGAGTGATCACTACAAACTGGGGCTAGGTAAATAGTGATCACTACAAACTGAGCTAAGGTACGGAGTTATCACTACAAACTGAGGTAATGTACAAAGTTATCACTACGACTTAAGCTAAGTTACGGAGTTATCACTTCAAACTGAGCTGAGGTCCGGAGTTATCACTACAATCTGAGGTAAGGTACGGAGTTATCACTACAAACTGAGCTAAGGCTCCGAGTTATCACTACAAACTGGGGTTACGTAAATAGTGATCACTACAAACTGAGGTAAGGTACGGAGTAATCACTACAAACTGAACTAAGGTACGGAATTATGACTACAAACTGAACTAAGGTACGGAGTAATCCCTACAAACTTGGCTAAGGTACGGAGTAATCACTACAAACTGAGCTAAGGTACGGAGTATTCTCTACAAACTGAGCTTAGGCTCCGAGTTATCACTACAAACTGGGGTTACGTAAATAGTGATCACTACAAACTGAGCTAAGGTACGGAGTAATCCCTGGAAACTGGGGTTAAGAAAAGAGTAATCACTACAAACTGGGGTTAGGTACGGAGTAATCCCTACAAGTTGGGGTTAAGTACGGAGTAGTCACTACAAACTGGGGTTAGGAATGGAGTTATCACTTCAAACTGAGATAAGGTACGAAGTTATCAATGCAAACTGAGCTAAGGTACGGAGTAATTACAACAACTTGAGCTAAGGTACAGAGTTATCACTACAAACTGAGCTAAGGTACGGAGTTATCACTACAAACTGAGCTAAGTACGGAATTATCACTACAAACTGGGGTTAGGTAAAGAGTTATCACTTCAAACTAAGCTAAGGTACGGAGTTATCACTACTAACTGGGGTTAGGTACGGAGTATTCACTAGAAACTGAGCTTAGGTACGGAGTAATCCTTACAAACTGGGGTTAAGAAAAGAGAAATCACTACAAACTGGGTAAGGTACGGAGTAATCACTACAAACTGGTGTTAGGTACGGAGTAGTCACTACAAACTGGGGTTTGGAAAAGAGTGATCACTGCAAACTGGGGTTCGGTAAAGAGTAATCAGTACAAACTGGGGTTAGGTATGGAGTAATCCATACATACTTTGGTTAGGTACGGAGTAATCCCTACAAACTGGGGTTAAGTACGGAATAATCGCTACAAATAGGGTTAGGTACGGAATAATCCCTACAAACTGTTCTAAGGTACGCAGTAATCCCTAAAAACGCGGGTTAGGTAAAGAGTGATCACTACATACTGGGATTAGGTAAAGAGTAATCACTACAAACTGGGGTTAGGTAAAGAGTAATCACTAGAAACTGGGGTAAGGTAAAGAGTGATCACTGCAATCTGGGGTTAGGTAAAGACTGATCACTTCAAAGTGGGTTTAGATACAGAGTAATCACTACAAACTGGGGTTAGGAACGGAGTAATCACTACAAACTGGAGTTAGGTAAAGAATAATCACTACAAATAGGGTTAGGTACGGAATAATCCCTACAAACTGGTCTAAGATACGCAGTAATCCCTAAAAACGCGGGTTAGTTTAAGAGTAATCACTACATACTGCGGTTAGATAAAGAGTAATCACTACATACTGGGGTTAGGTAAAGAGTAATCACTACAAACTGGGGTTAGGTAAAGAGTAATCACTACATACTGGGGTTAGGTAAAGAGTAATCACTACAAACTGGGGTAAGGTAAAGAGTGATCACTGCAATCTGGGGTTAGGTAAAGACTGATCACTTGAAAGTGGGCTTAGGTAAAGAGTAATCACTACAAACTGGGGTTAGGAACGGAGTGATCACTACAAACAGGGGCTAGGTAAATAGTGATCACTGCAAACTGAACTAAGGTACGGAGTTATGGATACAAAATTGACTAAGTTGCGGAGTTATCAATGCAAACTGAGCTAAGGTACGAAGTAATCACTACGAATTGAGCTAAGGTACGGAGTTATCACTGCAAACTGAGCTTAGGTACGGAGTAATCACTACGACTTGAGCTAAGGTACTGAGTAATCACTACAAACTGAGCCAAGGTACGAAGTAATCACTGAGACTTAAGTTAAGGTACTGAGTTATCACTAGAAACTGAGCTAAGGTACGGAGTTATCAATGCAAACTGAGCTAAGGTACGGAGTAATTACTACGACTTGAGCAAAGGTACAGCGTTATCACTACAAACTGAGCTAAGGTACGGAGTCATCACTACAAGCTTAGCTGAGGTACGAAGTAATCACTACATTATGAGCTGTAGTACAGATTTATCACTATAAATTGAACTAAGGAACGGAGAAATGACTACAAACTGAGTCAAATTCTTCAAGTCAAAAATAATTTAAAGATAACCACTAAATATGTACTTGTATTATAACGCGTGATATTTCATGTTAAACTGTGCAGTAGTTAAATCCAAAGGGTCACTGAAGTATTGATTTAAATTGCATATCGTTGACGTAAATATAAAAATACAAACAAAATAGCCTAATACACCAAAACATATAATAATTGTAGGAAGACCACATGCAAGTATATTTCTGATTTAAATTTATATCTTTCGTCTTGCATAATGCACCATTGTTCTATTTGGACCAATGCTAAAATTTATCACGTGATAGGTATTTTGAAGTTTTTTAATTTTAAGAAAATATAAATTTCTGGCTAGTGTGTTCTGTTTACTCAGTGGAAACTTGAATATCGAACCATTACGCGTTTGTCATGTTAAAATGTAGGTTTGAGGACAAGGTAAGGCATATTATTAAATATTACCTTCATGTAGTATTTTGTCGTTTCTCTGATAAAATGTCATTTTATTTTTATTTGTTTTGAATTCTGAAAGGATTATTTAAATGATATATTTTAATACAATGTGAAGAATCAAAGAGGACATTCGGCAAGTTAATTATTCATGCAGATCTTACGTCTTGACGCGGCTTATAGTCGATGTATAGTGTGAATATTTTATTTTCAGACGCGATCAATGTACTGGCTTATAAATGCAACCATTTTCAAAAGTTACAGGATTTTTAATGATTGTTTTGAAATTTTAGATGTAGTTTATTTTATCGATTCAATGGTCTCACTTTTAAGTTTTTTTCCTTAGCTTTTTGTACGTGTCCTTGTTTCTATTTTTGTTACACGATCATGTTTTTTTTCAATTAAGTATTCTAATATAACAGCACCAAGTTAAATATATTTCAGTATCCCATTGCGTTCCATCTTAAATGCGTTATAGTCAAAAACATAATTATAATAATCAAACAAACCAATTACCAAATTACAATCCGAAAGCAAAGGAAATAATCTAAAACTGACCAATTTGGTTAAACGCATGGTTTTCTATTAGAGGAGTGAGGCTGGGTGCTTCGGAAGGGTAATAACCTTATGTTTTGCTAGCTACATACACCAAGTGTGAAATAAAATGTTTTGAATTTAATTTTTTTACTATTTTGTATAGGTATTTTACTAGAAGCTAAACCTATTTTAAAAATTGTGTTTGTCATAATTTTGAAATTTTTGTCATTATGTAATCCAAGAAAGACAAGTTAAAAATAGCATATGTAAACTAGCTACCATATAATTACTTATATATTATAAGTGTGTTATAAAGCTTTTAAAAATTAGACTTACTGAAAATCAATGGAAACAATTCTGTGACTCGTTATTAATAGACATGGTACAAAAGTATAAAATTACTGTAGGGAACAAACAATTCTACATCTAATAATGATAATTTTATTAAGATCTGTCCAGGAAAAGACAAAAATTATATTTGTAAATATGTAAATAGAATATGTTTGCAAGACTTAAACAACTACATTAATCTATTATGGACCTCTCTCTCTCTAGAACTGTTCTCCTATAGTTATAATGTCCGAGCCGATAGGCCAGACAACACTATAGGAGAACTGTTCCCGAGAAAGAGGTTTATAAAAGATTAAGCACATCACATGTTTTTGTTTCAATTAATTTTTTAATTGAACTCTATCTGATTCAACATTAACTGTAATACATTATAAATAAAAAATAAATAAATAAATAAAACACACTGGAACTACCTAGGTATAGTCCCGTTGCTATGCGTTGTCAAGGACAGATGATTTCTACATAAAATAGTATTGATGTAGTTATCCAATGATTATTCAACAAATTAACATGTGATGTTCTAAACCAAGTTAAATATACACATTTTTAGAATCCTCTTATTCAATAATATCCATTTAGCTGATTTTATCCAGTGGATAATTATGTTCTAGTGTGTTATGGACTATGTTGTGCTGTACGTTTTGGTGTTTTGTGCCATTATTTCCGTTTACTCTGTGTTGTGTTTTGTATTATATCTTTAGTTTTGTTGCAACACTACTTGTTGTGCGGTGTTGTATGTTTTGTTGTGCAATATGATTTGTTGAAAGTTGTATTGCTTGGGCCTATATGTACTGTAGTATGTTGTGTTATTTTGTTCTGTACGTTGTGGTGTGTTGAACGTTTTGCTGTGTTGAATTTTACAGTGCGTTCTGACGTTTTGTTGTGTTGTGTTGTGCTGTAGAATAACTCTGTTTTAGATACCACAAAACATACTGACATACTTCATGCATGCACGAATTTGATCTTACATTAATCGGAGCACCCGGCCTCAATTTCCCTTGTGGAAACTCATTTGCAAATTTTAATTTTCAAGGTTTTTACTTTATTTTTAGAATGTTATTTGGTCATGGATTCGTATGTTTGCTTTTGAATCGTTTGAATGATTAATCTTTAAAAATGTTTTGTTTTTCCTTGTGTTGTATAAATTACTGTATGTCAAAAAAAAAAAAAATATGTGTTTAAAAATCTTTAGAGATTGATAAATTTGACAAGAATGGAGAGAGATTGTAAACCTTTGAACTAAATATAAACATACAATAAAGCAGTCTGATTAATTAAAGCATATAACAATAACAATTATACGAAGGGGTGGTCACAAACAGGTTCCTTTTTAAAATTTACATATTTCCGACTTGAGTCATGAGTTTTATTTGTACCCACGCCATTTGATAGGAATGTAAAGGTTTAATGTACTCTTACTGCGTCCAAGATTTCATTAATTTTTTGTAAGTCCGTTAGATTTAGTCAGTTAAAAATTTAGACCGAAGCATCGAGTATTTAATTCATAGTTTAGGTTCGATTACATGGTACGATGTGTTTTGTGAAAATTACCTATAAATTTGGAGCCAAGTATTTTGAATTTTCTCTTAGTCACTGTCATTTTATTTTCTGATTAATTGAATTAGGTTTTACACACCAGTCAAAAATATTTCACTTATATCGAGGTGTCATAGATGAAATTTTGATCTTTGCCTCGCGTTCAGAAAAAACTATTTAGATATGTTTTTTTTTTAATTTTTTATGATTCGTGAGAGGTTTTTTATTTGGACCCACGCCAGGTGATAGGTATATTAAGGTTTAATTGAATCTTGCTGCTTCCAAGAATTCGTATATTTCTTGTAAGTCCATTATATTCACTCAGTTAAAACTTATAGACCGAAGCATTTGTTAATAATTATAACATACAAAGTATTTTCGGTGTGAGTGCAAGTTAAGACGCGTATGTGAATATTATTTTTAATTTGAAGGTATTTTGAATTTTTCTCCGAGATGTCATGTAATTTTCTGATTGATTGAATTAGATTTTACACCTATTTTACTTATATCGAGACGCCACCAGATATATGTGATTTAGCAGACATTTTGATCTCTCCCGTGCGCTCAGAAAAAACTGATTCTTCTTTTGTTTTGAACATCTATTATGAGTCGTGAGATTATTTATTTGGACCCACGCCAGGTGATAGATATATTAAGATTTATTTGAATCTTGCTGCTTCCAAGAACTCATATATTTCTTGTAAGTCCATTATATTCACTCAGTTAAAACTTATAGACCGAAGCATTTGTTAATAATTATAACATACAAAGTATTTTCGGTGTGAGTGCAAGTTAAGACGCGTATGTGAATATTATTTTGAATTTGAAGGTATTTCGAATTTTTCTCAGATAATGTCATGTAATTTTCTGATTGATTGAATTAGGTTTTACACCTCTTTTACTTATATCGAGACGTCATCAGGTATATGTGATGTAGCAGACATTTTGATCTCTCCCGTGCGCTCAGAAAAAACTAATTTGATTTGGTTCTTTTTTGAATATCTATTATGAATCGTGAGATATTTTATTTGGACCCACGCCAGGTGATAGGTATATTAAGGTTTAATTGAATCTTGCTGCTTCCAAGAATTGATATATTCCTTGTAAGTCCATTTGACTCACTTAGTTAAAACTTATAGACCGAAGCATTCCGTATGTTATTTTATAGTTTAGGTTTTAGTGCAAGGTGAGAAGCGGTATGTGGATATTATTTTTAATTTGAAGCCAGGTATTTTTTATTTTTAGATTTATTAAATTTGTATTGTATTGACAATGTCATGTAGTTTTCTGAGTGATTCAATTAGGTTTTACATCACAGGCACAGAGAATTGATATTTTTACCAAAACACATTTTTCCTTTCAGAGGGAGAGAGAGATACTGTGGAGAGTACACACAAATTTTTTATTGATTTAGCATTTATTTCATTTTTCAGAAAATGCATTGTTGGATGACAAAAAGAATATCAGAAACCAATATGTAGAAATATAGCCTTGACTTGTTTTATGTTGGGATACACGTATTGAAGATATTTCAGTTAATGCTATTTCATAAACTAAAAGTAAGAAAGAAGATATTCCTACTAAAAGGATATAAATAAAACCTAGCCATCGTATTTCCGTTAAAGTCAGTTGAGTGATTTGGTGTAGGATAACGTCCAAATAATGGTAAGTCACTATTTTACATATACAGATTTTTAGCTCACCTGAGCCAAAGGCTCAGATGAGCTATTGCAATCTATCACCGTCCGTCGTGCGTCGTCCGTCGTCCGTCGTCCGTCGTGCGTCGTGCGTCGTCCGTCGTGTGTAAACTTTACATTTTAATCTTCTCCTCCAAAACTACTGGGCCATATTTGATGAAACTTAGTGATTATCATGCCTGGGTAGCAGCCTTTCAAAATTGTGTTCGGGGTTTGGCCACGCCCAACAAGATGGCCGCTGTTACTAAAAATAGCAAAAAGACAAAAAAATCTTCTTCTCTGAAACCAAAAGGTGCAGGCAATTTTTGATTGGATATTTGGATTCAGCATACCTGGGAACATCAAAATTGTGTTTTTCATGAAAATTAAACGAAAAATAGGTTACGCGTTTTTTGCGTAAAATTACGTAATTTTTAAAATGAGACATTTATTGTTACAACTTCATAACAGCTTAAGATAATTGTATGGAGTTTTCACTGTTGATCTTGTCTTGCAATTTTCTTCCAAGTGATGTCAAGGTCGAAGGTCAAGGTCATGTCCCAGTTTTTGACCTTTGATAAAAAATGTTATTTTTTTAACATTTCTCGTGAAAATGGCGTAGGATTTTCAGTTATTTGTAGGTATTAACATCAGGATCATTTTGATACATAGATCAGGGTCATGGGTTCAAAGGTCAAGGTCACAGATGTCCAAGAATACCAAAATAGTTAATTATCTCAAAAACTATAAACTTTTTGTATAGGCATGTATATTGGAATATTGTAGGTATTGGCCTAACGATAATTTTGATATATAGATAAAGGTCATAGGTTCAAAGGTCAAGGTCATAGACGCGAATGGATACTGAAATGGTTAATTATCTCAAAAACTATAAACTTTTTGTATAGGCATATATATCAGAATATTGTAGGTATTGGCCTAACGATCATTTTGATATATGAATGAAGGTCATAGGTTCAAAGGTCAAGGTCATAGAATTGAACGAATACTTAAATGATTAATTATTTCAAAAACTATAAAAACTTTTTGTATAGGCATGTATATTGGAATATTGTAGGTATTGGTCTAACAATCATTTTGATATATGAATGAAGGTCATAGGTTCAAAGGTCAAGGTCATAGCTGCGAACGAATATTTAAATGGTTAATTATCTCAAAAACTATAAACTTTTTGTATAGGCATGTATATTAGAATATTGTAGGCATTTGCACAACAATCATTTTGATATATGAATGAAGTTCATAGGTTCAAAGGTCAAGGTCATAGATGCAAACTAATACTTAAATGGTTAATTATCTCAGAAACTATAAACTTTTTGTATAGGCATGTATATTAGAATATTGTAGGTATTGGCCTATCGATCATTTTGATATATAGATAAAGTTCATAGGCTTTAAGGTCAAGGTCATAGATGCAAATGAATACTTAAAAGGTTAATTATCTCAAAAATGATAAACTTTTTGTATAGGCATGTATATTGGAATAAGGTACATATTGGCCTAACGATCATTTTGATATATGAATGAAGGTCATAGGTTCAAAGGTCAAGGTCATAGACGCGAACAAATACTTAAATGGTTAATTATCTCAAAAACTATAAACTTTTTGTATAGGCATGTACATTGGAATATTGTACGCATTTGCACAACAATCATTTTGATATATGAATGAAGGTCATAGGTTTAAAGGTCAAGGTCATAGATGCAAACGAATACTTAAATGGTTAATTATCTCAAAAACTATAAACTCTTTGTATAGGCATGTATATTGGAATACTGTAGGTATTGGCCAACATTTTAATATACAGATGTTTTAGCTGTTTATAAATAATATATTGTAGCTAGACTTTAAATATGTTATATATAGCATACTTATATAATAATTATTATAATTAATTTGCAAAAATACTTGCATATTATTGGCCCTTACTGCTGAAAATTGTGATATTCTCTTTTATTAATGTCATTGACCATTGAACTTCTGCATAAGATATGTACTCTTCTTCAGGTGAGCGTTAAGGCCCATGGGCCTCTTGTTATTATAAGCTGTCTCATTCATCATTGTGTAAACTCTTAAATTCCTCAAAAACTAAGGTATACTCTCTCATGCAACGTGTTTCCTTAGCTAAATTTGGTAAAGTATATTTTTGGGTCCTTTGGCTATCTTTTCAACGATCTGAATTAAATTTATGTAACGAACATTGCGTGAGTGACATAAAAATTTTTTAACGAGTTTAATAAATTCAATATTATATAAACACTAGTGTAAGATTCTGTTTTGTATTATGCAAGAAAACTCATTTTTTGTATCTGTAAAGCGATTTCTACTCAGGTGGAAGTTAAAGTGTTTTATAATTTGCTATTTCAAAGTTTTACTTTATTGTGGCTATTTTAGTTTGGACATGGATTGGTATGTAACAGCAAAGGCAAAATAGCTACAAAATACAAGTTACACCTGGTAAAATACCATGTAACAATAATCACATGACTTCATTACCATGGATACAAGAATGATTATGATATTAAACAAGTGATGTAATTAATCTCAATTTTTCTTTCTTGGATTTTTGCGGGCATTCATATTTTGAATAAATGTATATTAGATTTAAAACATATTACACATAAATATAAACTACACAATAGTGATGAATGAAGAAGGGAAAGTACAACGGAAATGAAATAACAAATAAGAAAACAAACCTACCAATCCATGTCCAAATCATAATTTAAAAAGCATATGAATTTAAAAAAAACTGAAAAAAAATTTAAAACACGTGACAGTCCTTAAGGAAAATTAGGCAAATGACACCGGGTGCTACTGAAAGGTAAGCAACTAATGTTTAGCCAAATATACCCGCTATGTGCGCAATACAAATTCAAATTTAGAATTCGTATTGCATTGCTGCAACATTTTGTTGAAGAAAATTGCCTCGTCCAATCTTTACTTGATTTTTATTAAACGTACACGGTTATCTTTCTCCTGTTTTTACAACGCTGTTTAGCTTCACAATTAAGGGAACGCTAAGTAGTTTGTATAGAATATAGGTTTGTGTATTGACCGCATTGACTATCTACATAAACAGAAAATGGTTTGTATAGTTTTTAGGGGGTTGCAAATTTCTAATTTACGACAGAACTGTATTACTTTACAAATAAATTATTAAAGCAGGGATATTGCAATCCTAGGCCAATCAAGACCCTCAACAAGTTTTATGGCCGTCATCATAATATTGTTGATAAGTATCTTAATTTCCCTATGTATTTTACGTCTCATAGTTCCATGATCGTCATACTCAATTTTGATTGCAAACGTGGCGGATAGTGCTAGTTAAACACGAGGTGCTTATCTTTTCGGAGCAGCCGTCTTATTTCAATCTTTGGAGTTTACGTGGCTTTGACTTTATACATTGTATAAGATTAACGGTGTAATAACTTCATGTTCTGTCTCACGACATTTCAATAAATTGCATCTGAAATTTCATACAGGAATTATACTTGTGAATATATTTTTTTGATATTTATTCACATTCTCATACTTAACAATATTCTAATGTATAAAGTACAATATAATCTTGTTTCTACCGTTTTTTAGAGAGAGAGAGAGAGTGAGTGAGAGATTGTAAGAGAGAGAGCTTTAGATACGTATATATCACAATATATAACATTTATAGTAATTATAGTACTATAGAAATTGTTTTTTTAAATGATTTAAACAATAAAATCAATTAACTGACCAGACAGGACGCAGGCGAGCTTATCCCTCATATTCTTCCGAAAGTAATAATAAGAACAAAATATTAATTTAGACAGTTTTGTGAGTAGCTTTTACCAGTAAATACGCTGTCATCCAAAAATAGTACGCACATTTATTTTTGCCACTTGTTTAATTTATTATAACCATAATGTCAAGTTTCATTGATAGAAATGAAAAAATGAAGGTTCTGCAACAATTGAAAATGGAAACTTAAATATCTGAATATTTGTATTAAAAAGATTGTCTTTTTCTTGGAATATAAAGAAAATTTAAGGAAAAATACAAAAATGTGGAAAAATACTTTTTTCAAGATAAAAACCTTAAAAAATCTTTTATTTTAAACAAGCTGATGGAACAAATGACAATTAAACAAGGAATAATATGTCTAATAAATAAAATATAATAAAACTGAGCAGTCATATAAGGATTAACAACTATCGTATTTTACAAAGTTGGTGTAAATTAAAGTTTATGTGATTTAAATAAAACTCGTACACTTGTTATTTATTATATCTTATCACGTTTTATTCTAACTGCGCTGTAAATATTTGTTTTCACGTGATAGATAGCTTAATCCGTATTTCTCTGTTTCAAGGAAAAAATTTATTTCTAATCATTCGGTCTGCTGACTGAAACCTGTACAACGAAACCGGACGCATAATAAAACCGTTATATCTTGACCTATATTTTTTCAAGGTAAGATTTAAAGTTGTCAATATAAAACGATTTACATATTGGACTATTTCGGTAATGTCGTTATATCTTGATTTATATTTTGTGTTAAGGTTTAAAGTTATCAATATACAAAAAGTACATTTTATAACAATAACAATATAATAATGCCAACAACGTGTTACCAATGTGTTTGTTCTTTATCTATTGTGTGGTTATATATGTCGCTACCTGGTAATATGTTCTTGGTAGCCTTGGTTGCCTTAGTTGTCTTTGTTGACTTAGTTACCCGGTGGGTTGATTGTTTTATTTTACTTCTGGATTTTCATTTGGACATGGATTAGTATATTTGTTTTCAAATTGATTTCAAAATGCAAATGTAGCTAGCTTTAACAGGGGGTGCTTACTCTCACGGAATCCCAGAAAAACCATTAAAAACAGCAAAAAACTAAACTAGTTGCCATATAGTTATAGTAAAATATGCCGAAAAGCTTTAACTATATTCAGTTTGTGACCTTCTTACAAATAAAAAAGTTCGATTTACTATAAATTAGAAATAAATGAAAACAATTCCGTGACTCTTTATAGGAAAAATTCGTACAAAAGTATAGAATTACTGGAAGAAACAAACAATTATGGATCTAGTAATGATAATTGTATTGAGATCTGTTCAGTAAAACACTTGAGATAATTAAAAATAATAAATTCAACAAAGAAAGCAATGACGCATTTTATTGTAAATAGAATATGGTGGCAACACGTAAACAACGGCATTAATCTATTATGGACCTCTCTCGAGGGAACTGTTCTCCTATAGTGTTGTCTTGAAAGGTATAGTGCTCGAGCCCATAGGCAACACTATAGGAGAATTGTTCCCGAGGGAGAGGTTCATAATAGATTTAGTACATCACATTTCTTTGTTTAAATTAATTTTCAGATCAACGCTTTATTTTATTCAACATCAACTGTAATAAATATTGATAGAAATAAATAAATAAATAAATAAAATAAATAAATAAATAATAAAAAATAAATAAATAAAACACATTTAAACAACAATAAATCTCAACATCATTGCATTTTCACACATATCTAAAAATAATAAAGTATAGTCCCTCGAGTCAGGGGCTATACCTAGGTTTAGTCCCGTTCCTATACGTTGTCAAGGACAGATGATTTCTACATATAATAATATTGATGTAGTTATCCAATGATACTTCAACAAATTAACATGTGATGTACTAAACGTTATTAGAATTAAGTTAAATATACACATTGTCAGAATCCTCTTAATTAATGTCAACCTACCCGTTTCTATACAATGGATAATTATGTTATATAGTGTTATGGACTATGTTGTGTTTTCTGTTGTGTTGATAGTTTTGTTGATTTGAGCCAATATTTGTGTTTATTTTGTGTTGTGTATTGTATTATACTTTTTGTTTTGTTGCATCACTGCTTATTGTGCTATGTTGTATATTCTGTTGTGCAATATGATTTGTTGAAAGCTGTATTGCTTGGACATATATATACTGGTGTATGTATTTTGTGTTATCTTGTTCTGTTCGTTGTGTTGTGTTGAACTTTTTGCTGTGTTGACTTTTATAGTGCGTTGTGATGTTTTGTTGAGCTGTAGAATTACCCTATTTGCCTATTTTCAAGGGTTTTTTTTATTTTGAGAATGTAATTTGATAATCGATAGGTATGTTTGCTTTTGAATAGTTTTCATGTTCAATCTGTAGAAATGAAAGGTGTTTGTGTCTCCTTGTGTTGTATATATTAATGTATGTTTAAAAAAGAATAAAAAAAATATGTGTTCAAAAATCTTTAGAGTTTGATCAATTTGATAAAAATGGAGAGAGTTGTTTGTAAACCTTTGAACTAAATATAAACATAAAATAAAGCAGTCTTATTAACTAAAGCATACAACAATAACAATTATACGATGGGGTGGTCACAAACAGGTTCATTTTTAAAATTTACATATTTTCGACTTGAGTCATGAGTTTTATTTGTACCCACGCCATTTGATAGAATGTAAAGGTTTAATGTACTCTTACTGCGTCCAAGATTTCATTAATTTCTTGTCCGTTAGATTTAGTCAGTTAAAATTTGTGACCGAAGCATTGAGTATTTAATTGATAGTTTAGGTTCGATTACATGGTACGATGTGTTTTGTGAATATTACTTATAAATTTGGAGCCAAGTATTTTGAATTTTCTCTTAGTCACTGTCATTTTATTTTCTGATTAATTGAGTTAGGTTTTACACACCAGTCAAAAATATTTCACTTATATCCAGGTGTCATAGATGATGTAGCAGAAATTTTTATCTTTGCCTCGCGGTCATAAACAAAAGGCCCATGGGCCGAATAAGCTCACCTGATAACTAATGCCTAGCTGACAGAATTAAAGAAAACATAAATACTAAACCCCAATGACATTTACTTTACATCATAACCGTTGTATCAATACCTACAACATTCTAATATACATGTCTATACAAAAACTTTATAGTTTTCAAGATAATTTACCATTTGATTAGTATTGTTTCACATCTGTGACCTTGACGTTTGAACCCATGACCTTTTTCTTTACAACAAAATGATCGTTGTATCAATACCTACAACATTCTAATATACATGCCTATACAAATAGTTTATAGTTTTTGCAATAATTAACCATTTCGGTATTATTTTGCATATGTGACCTTGACCTTTGGACCCATAACCTTTTTCTATACATGAAAATGATTGTTGTATCAATACTTACAACATTGTAAATACATGCCTATACAAAAAGTTTATAGTTTTCGAAAAAATTAACAATTTAGTATAGTTTAGCATCTGTGACCTTGACCTTTTAACCCATGACTATTTTTATACATCAAAATGATCGTTGTATCAATACCTACAATATTCTAATATACATGCCTATACAAAAAGTTAATAGTTTTCGAGATAATTAACCATTTCGGTTTGTTTCGCATCTGTGACCTTGACCTTTGAACCCATTACCTTTTTCTATACATCAAAATGATCCTTGTATCAATACCTTCAAGATTCTAATATACATGCCTATACAAAAAGTTTATAGTTTTGGAGATAATTAACCATTTTGTTATTGTTTCACATCTGTGACCTTGACCTTTGAACCGTTGACCTTTTTCTATACATCAAAATGATTGTTGTATCAATACGTACAACATTCTAATATACATGCCTATACAAAAAGTTTATAGTTTTCGAGATAATACTTATAATCAGAGGTAAAAGAAATAGGTCACGACCTTAACAATTGACCTTGACATCATTTTGGAGATACTAACAAGAAGATGTCAAAACTGAAAACCCCATGTCATTATGTGGTCAAATAGTCAAGTTATACCACTTTGAAGCTATTTTACGATTTCTTTCAAAATTAAATGCAAAAACGCTTAACCTATTTTTTGACCGAATTTCACAAAATGAACAAATTACAGGCTTAAGACCCTAGAGAAGCCAAATATCACATCAGATTTTTTCTCCCATCATCGGTTTCAGAGAAGAAGATTTTTCAAGATTTTTGCACCCCTAGGTCACTGTGACCTAGTTTTGGTAGCCATGGCAATGCCATGAAAAAATCTAAATTGCACTAACCCAGACATGCTTCTGACCAAGTCTCGTTGAAATCTGCCGAGTACTTTCAGAGGAGAAGTCGAAAATGTTTGTTAACGACGCACGCACGCACGCACACACGCACGCACACACGCACATACACACTCTGCACCATACCATAAGCTCACATGACATTTGGTCAGGTGAGCTAAAAACCATTTTGATATGGTTTTGTTCTAATTTTTTATGGTTCGTGAGAGGTTTTTTACTTGGACCCACGCCAGGTGATAGGTATATAAAGGTTTAATTGAATCTTGCTGCTTCCAAGAATTCGTATATTTCTTGTAAGTCAATTATATTCACTCAGTTAAAACTTATAGACCGAAGCATTTGTTATTTATTTTTTCATAGTTAAGGGTTGAGTGCAAGTTAAGACGCGTTTGTGAATATTATTTTGAATTTGAAGGTATTTCAAATTTTTCTCAGAGATGTCATGTAATTTTGTGATTGATTGAATTAGGTTTAACACCTATTTTACTTATATCAAGACGTCACCAGATATATGTGATGTAGCAGACATTTTTTTAATTTCTATTATGAGTCGTGAGATGCTTTTATTTTGACCCACGCCAGGTGATAGGTATATTTAGGTTTAATTGAATCTTGCTGCTGCCAAGAATTCATATATTTCTTGTAAGTCCATGATATTCACTCAAAATAAGAAGCAGTATGTGAATATTATTTTTAATTTGAAGCCAGGTATTTTGAATTTTCTCTGAGATAATATCATGTAACTTTCTAATTCATTGAATTAGGTTTTACAACTATTTTACTTTAATCGAGACGTCACCAGCTATATGTGAGGTAGCAGACATTTTGATCTTTGCCGTGCGTAAAGAAAAAAATGATATGTTTTTTTAATATCTATTATGAGTCATGAGGGGATTTCATTTGGACCCACGCCAAGTGATAGGTATATTAAGGTTTAATTGAATCTTGCTGCTTCCAAGAATTCATATATTTCTTGTAATTCCATTATAGTCACTCAGTTAAAACTTAAAGACCGAAGAATTTGTTAATAATTATAACATACAATGTATTTCGGTGCAAGTTAAGACGCGTATGTAAATATTATTTTTAATTTGAAGGTATTTCGAATTTTTCTCAAAGATGTCATGTAATTTTCTGATTGATTGGATTAGGTTTTACACCTATTTGACTTATATCGAGACGTCATCAGATATATGTGATTTAGCAGACATTTGTATCTCTCCCGTGCGCTCAGAAAGAACTGATTCTTCTTTTTTTGAATATCTATTATGAGTCGCGAGATTTTTTATTTGGACCCACGCCAGGTGATAGGTATATTAAGGTGTATTTGAATCTTGCTGCTTCCAAGAATTCATATATTTCTTTCTATTTGACTCACTTAGTTAAAACTTATAGACCGAAGCATTCCGTGTGTTATTTTATAGTTTAGGTTTTAGTGCAAGGTAAGAAGCGGTATGTGGATATTATTTTTAATTTGAAGCCAGGTATTTTTTATTTTTAAATTTATTAAATTTGTATTTTATTGACAATGTCAATGAGAGAGAAAGAGAGACTGTGGAGAGAATACACAAATGTTTTTCATTGATTTAGGATTTATTTCATTTTCAGAAAATGCAGAAACCAATATGTAGAAATATAGCCTGGACTTGTTTTTTATATTGGGATACACATATTGAAGATATTTCAGTTAATGCCATTTCATAAACTGAAAGTAGGAAAGTAGAAATTCCTAATAAAAGGATAAAAATAAAACCAAGTAATGGTATTTCCGTAAATTGTTAAAGTCCGTTGAGAGGAGATTTGGTGTTGGATAACGTCAAAATTATGGTAGTCACTATTTTACATATATAGATTTTATTATAAGTTGTCTCATTCATCATTGTGTAAACTCTTAAATTTCTCAAAAACTAGGGTATACTCCCTCATGCAAAGTATCGCTTTAGCTAAATTTGGTAATATACATTTTCGGGATATCTTTTAACGTATTTAACTAAATTTTATGCAACGAGCATTGCGCAAGTGACATAAAGATTTTTTCAACGAGTTTAATAAATTCAATATTACATAAACACTAATGTATGATTCTGTTTTGTATTATGCAAGAAAACTCCATTTTTTGTATCTGTAAAGCGATTTCTACTCAGGTGGAAGTTAAAGTGTTTTACATAATTTGTTAGTTTCAAAGTTTTTACTTTATTACGACTATTTTAGTTTGGACATGGATTGGTATGTAACAGCAAAGATAAAATAGCTACAAAATACAAGTTACACCTGGCAAAATACCATGTAACAATAATCACATGACTTCATTGTATGATATACAAGAATGTTTATCATATTAAGCAAGTGTTGTAATTAATCTTAATTTTTCTTACTTTTTCTTACTTGGGGTTATTGCGTGGACATTCAGGGTATTATAAATAAATGTATATTAGATTTAAAACATATTACACATAAATAAACTACACAATAGTGATGAATTAAGAAGGGAAAGTACAACGGAAATGAAATAACAACTGAAAAACAAACCTACCAATCCATGTGCAAATCATAATTAAAAAGCATAGTAATTTAAAAAAACAAACTGAAAAATAATTAAAACACGTAAAAGTCCTTACGGAAAATCAGGCAAATGACACCGGGTGCTACTAAATGGTAATCAACTAATGTTTAGCCAAATAAACCCGCTATGTGTACGATAAAAATTCAAATTTAGAATTTGCATTGCACTGGTTCAAAATTTTGTTGAAAAATTCTCTTTTCTCATCTTGTTTTTATTAAACGTACACGGTAACACTGTTTTTACAACACTGTTTAGCGTTACAATGAAGGGAACACTAAGTAGTTTGTATAGAATATAGGTTTGTGTATTGACCGCATTGACAATCTTCATAAAACAAGAAATGGTTTGTATAGTTTTAGGGAGTTACTAATTTCTAATTTACTACGGAACTTTATAACTTTACAAATAAATTATTGAAGCAGGGATATCGCTAGCCTATTTTTCATGAAATTTAATTAAAATTTAGCTAAATGGTATTTTCAAAAATTAAATTTTGTGAAAATTTGAAAATTTTCAGTCTGTAATACTGTAAACCGTGTTTTACCGTGTTTTAGTAATTAACAGCTATGCCAGTGTTCCCTTATTTATCCGTTTGTCGGTGGTCAGTCTACGGGGTGTGGGTAATTAATCCCTAATTATTTATCATCTGCGGGTATATTGATAGAAGCCATACCAGTGTCATTCAGAGCTATTATTATTTTAACACCGACTATATAACCATTTAACGTGCATCCATACACATTCACAGTCACATCAGCGATGTACAGTATTGACCTTTTTTGTTGTGGTAATTTTTTATTTTAGCGCAATTGGCGATATGAGTGTCAGCGCTAAAATAAAAATGTCGCTAAAATTACCACAACAAAAAAGGTCAATACTGTACATCGCTGATGTGACTATAAATGTGTATGGATGCACGTTAAATGGTTATATAGTCTGTGTTAAAATAATAATAGCTCTGAATGACACTAGTATGGCTTCTATCAATATACCCGCAGGTGATAAATAATTAGGGATTAATTACTCAGACCCCGTAGACTGACCACCGACAAACGGATAAATAAGGGAACACTGGCATAGCTTTTAATTACTCCATTGTATGTGATACGTACAATCTGACAAGTCTCCTTTTCAGGTAATTAATTTTGATTTACCAGTAGTTGGTCTCAATCATTAAATATTAACAATTATATCAACAAATTAGACCCGTTATGCGAAAATTGTTTATTTTTTCTGTGATGTCGGCAACATAATATAAATCCTAATTATTGACCTCTATATTGATCTAAGCGCCTGTTATTGGTGATACATCGACAATGTATCGAAATATTTGTATTTAAAAACAGTTGGTATTTAAATGAATAAAAACAAAATAGGTTTATTATTGATTTAAATATTTATTCAGTAAAATGTCTAATCAACGAGGGGGCCAAATTATGATGAAAGCTTCCTGCAGACATCCGTCTCGTGACTTCCTGGGTCAGTTACGGAGATTTTCTTTCAGTTAAAGCCAAACAAATAAAACACAATTACATAGTTATTTTTATTGTTTTGTTTTAACCTGGCATCCCCTTCTAAAAATTTATTTTTTTGGCTTAAAGTTGTGGGGTAATCAAACAGTTCAGACTGGAATTGATTACGCTAAAGTTAAACTGCGCTAATATATGTACCAGTCATCAATCGCTAAAATATGCGCCAATATAAAGCGGTTTACAGTAATAGAAACGCTTTTAAACATGACAAATTAATTAATAAATGGCAAAGTTTATACAGGTTGTTACTTCATGTTTTGATAAAATATGGTATATTTTTATTTTATTTTCTTGTTTGTTGGATGTTTAAATCAAAAACAAACATACTAATCCATGTCCGAATCATTATGCAGAATCAAACAAAAAACTTTAGAACTAACAAGTTAGGTCAGACTTGTGAACATCCATCAGGGAAGTGAGGCCGGTGCTCCCAAAGGGTTAGCACCTCCTGTTTAGCTAGCTACATCCGCCACGTGTGTAATCAAAATTGTGTAAAAGAAACATGAAACTATGGGACGTCAAAGTACACGTTTACAATTTGCATATATTTTTCTTCTAAATTAAACAACCTGATGAGCCATGACAATCCGACAAGGAAAATAAATCTAATTAATGAAATTTAAAATGTAATAACGCTTATCAATGAGTCGTATACCTGATAAGGTATAATAAGTGCCTTATGTTGCACGGGTTAAGTAAATTAAAATTCATGTGATTTAAATAAAACTCGTACCCTGATTATCTTATCAATTATTATTCAAATTGCGTTTTAAATATTTGTTTTAACACATTCAATCTCAACGTGATAGATAGTTATATTAGATTAACCCGTATCTCTCTGTTTCCAGAAAAACATTTATTTCTAATCACTCGGTCTACTTAAGAGTGATCCAAGTAGGAAAATTAAAGTGAAAACCATTTGGTTGAAACACGTGAAATAGGGGTACAATTATGAAATTACCTACACAAGTGTAAGATTTATGGATAAAAATAAAGCATGAATAGATAATTTAAGAATTTTTAAATATATTTTGCATTTTTTTTATAAAAATTGTGCAAAAATACACGTGTTGGGGAAAAATAGTTTTCCCCTTGTATACCGAATTAATTTAAAAAATGAAAACATATTAACATAGTCAACGCCAAAAAGCAGTGCAAAGGGGTCAGAGTGTTAAATAAAGTTTTTGAAAACTCATTTTATGGTTGATGTTTTCAACGATTTATTTTACTTTTAAAAATGTGTGTACCAGGCGTAATATTTATATTCTAAGGCCACTAATAATCCAAAATAACAAGTCATTAAAAGTACACTGTCACACAATACTGTTCTATTTGAATTGAGGTGAATATTGTTTGGTTTGAACAATGTTGAACTATATACAGCCGAATATGCCTTAACAATAATCAAGTAATTTACAAACTTAGCTTTTATAATCTTACCTTAGATCGTTGGTAGCCTAAGAATATGAACTATCACGCCTGGTACACGCATTTTAAAAGGAAAATAAATCGTAAAAACCCTCAACCGTAAATTTTCGAGTTTACCAAGGCCAAATCAGTACAGTAGAAACTATGGAGATAAAGGTTGATGATATATTAGTTCGTGGTCTTGTACAGAAATTTTGTGACCTGAAAATAGATATAGTGAACTGGGGACATTACATGCCAGCCATACCGGAATTTCTTCACCAGTTTTCTTAAATTGTCCAATAATGAATGGGGAAAATCCATTGTTGACTAGTCTACCTAATTGGGGAAATCAAAAGAACTTATCGTTGAAGGACTTTTATTTTAATAATTGTAGGTTCTTTTGTTTAGGGTACAAAAATAACAGTATCTTCAGTGATGCGTTTCGACTTTTAAAGCAAGACATCGACAAAATTACCCAATCCAGACGATTTCAGCATTACAAATATCACAGGTTGTGTGTCAGCTTGGTGTAGGGAGTCCTTTATGTAAGGATATTGTCAAAATCACAGAAGGACCTTGCTGTCTCTGAACAAAGTGTTATACTTGCAAACATGGACAAGATAGATTTTACTCTGAAATTGAATGCTAGAGATATTGACGTACAGGGCAATGTTGAATCAAGTAAAAGCGTGCATTTAACCGCTTCAGATGAAAGTCTCAAAGTCAGAGAAAATGTCCGGGTAAGCGGTAAAGAAGATGTAAGCTTAAAAGCAAAATATAATGTCAGTCTTGAGGAGGATGCATATGTCGAAGGCGACTATGTCTTTGTTGAGTCGGAAAATAGTTCAGTGTCATGTACTACTAGCACAATCAAAGCAGGCAATTCTGTTGCAATGAAGGCAAAAGAGGACATCAATATTCAATCAACGAATGGTAATGGACCTGCAAAGAAAAGCAACATAATATCAGGGAAAGGTTCACCAGACTCACCTTCAATTAATATAGAGTCGGGCAGAGACGTGAATATATACGCATCTGATATAAAAAGTGAAGGAGAAAATAAAATCAAAGCTGCTAGAGATATCAATATCACAGGACACACATATCAAACACGCTCCACTGTGAAAAAGAAAAAATATTGCGGTCTAAAGACTGAAACTACAACAACGACAACAACACATGTAGATAAAGCTGAAATATCAGGGCATAAAAATAGTTTTTTTGCTGGTGGAAATTTTACAAGTTCAGCAGGGAAACTTAGATCGGACTCTGGACAGACCATAGATGCTAAAGGCAAGGATACAATGAAAGATATCGTAGGTAAAACAATTGAAGACAAATCAACCGACGTTTTAGGTGGTTTTTTGTATCATAAAATGGCCACAGTGAGTCTGAACAGTCCCATGGAACATTGTTGAAGACACTTCTTCCATGGCAAACACTACATTTATCTCTGATACTTCAGATATAGAATGGACCGGAAGTTCAATAAAATCATCTGGGGGAGTACACGAGGAAGCAAAAATGGGTAGGGTTGTACACAAATCAAGAATTCTAACGAACAAAAAGAGCAACAGAGTTAGGATTTTTTACTTCAACTTCCTCTGGTGAGACTGACAAAACAGTAGGATATGGCTTTCACTATTCAGATCAGTCTAATCAAAGTGTGAGCGGTGACTCTATGGATGTAGGCAAATAATCTGTCAAAGCAAATGAATTCAGCGCATTGAACGCTTCCGGTGTTAAAGTCGATGGTGACATGACATTAGATTTAAAGGAATTCCATTTCAAAGGCGCAGAATTGTTTTGACTTAAAAATAGAACTGGATCAAACAACATTACAAGCCGGTGTAAACTAGTAGCAAACAATTTGAAGTGGATACATTAAAGATGAAAGGTGCTGTAATACCGTAAATTGGGATTCTTTGCTGTGGTTTTATTTTTGGCAATTTTGCAGATGAAAAAATTCGCAAAAATTAAACCCGTAAAAATATATCGCAAAAAATGCACCTAAAATTTCCCAGAATTATCGATCTTACTTTGCCGGGAAGGTGGTTTTCATCCGATAAAGTATTTGTCTCAGTACGATGTATTACATTTATTGATTAACTATGATTAGATTCTATTTATTTTTTATCAATTAACAATTATAAAAAAAATTGTCTGATTTAGTAGAAATCATATACATGATATTAAAAAAGCGTTTCTCTGTTGTTTATATCTACACTGTTTGCCGACATAGGAGCTTATTTATTAAAATACCTATTAAGATATAGTTGTTTTCTCAAGTCACAAGTAGATTAATCAATAAAAACGAAATGAAAACTACTTACAGGTGTTGCGAATTAGGTTTAATTAACAATTAACATCAGCTTTTTAACGCTTTAATCTCAGCTGACTATGTTTACTCAATCACTGACCATACAGAATATATTTATAAACTGAATTCTAATTGGCCGTAATTGTTGTCTTCACCCAGATCGATATGTTGGTTGTTATTTACGGTAATTAAACATTTTAAATTTCTGCTGAGATTATGGAAGGTTTGGTTGTGTTGTTGCTAAATAGAGATCCGAAAATATTAGTCTCTTGGCTTGCATCTAAAATTGGAGTAGATAAGAAACTGTTGATGGCGATAACAAAAGCAATTGTTAATAAAAAAAGCCATTTAACATTGTAAAATCCGTGGCAAAACTATTTGGCCTTCCAAAAGAAACTGTTATGTTGTTAGAGGAAATTCTCAAAAACAAGAAAAGACCCATGAAACCCCAAGAACAGAAAAAACAGCCCCGAAGAAAAGGTGGCTCAAATGTTGCACGGAATATGATAAAAGTTGTCGCCTAGTGGAATGATCTACTAGAATTTTAATTTCTGTAAAAATTAGTCACAAAATAACGATTTATGGTTTGTTATCGACATTCACATGTATATAGACAAGCAATTTTGACCTGTCCGCTTGACTTTTTATATGGAAAAGTCATATACAACAATCCACCCAACACACATGTAATGTTAGGATCTGCAGTTAATACATATATAATACATTTACACAAAACATCTGTGTTCCCTATACATAAATGTCATAATCCATGAAACATATTTAAGTTAAAGGTCAAGCAGAAAGGTCAATGTTGTTTGTCTATACAACTAAAGGAAGGTTGTATCAGATTTGAGTCTACCGTGAAACAGAAATATGTATGTAATATTTTGGACTATTATACATTCAGGAGGATTACACAATCAGTCTTAAGTCAAGCCCAACGTTCGACTCAAAAAAACTAATTTAATCATCCAATTGAACCTGGAAATGTTGGTCAGAAGTCCGACTTGCAAGTTAGATTGAGATTTGTCTCATCGATTAATAAAAATCAAGTCTAGTCTCACAAAATTTTGAAAGAAACCGGTATATCTATTTGATCAACTACTTGATTTTTACTTAAGTTGATTAATACATTTATATCGCTTCTATGAAGGATTGTGTGAGTTATGTTTCTATTTACATTTCGTGCAAGATCTAGTACATTGTATACGTCTTTGGTAGGTCAATCTAGTTGAATTTAACACACGAACTTACACCAGTGAGGCAGGGTGCTCCGGAAGTGTAAGCACCTATCTGTCAACTGGTTATAAAGCATTTTAAATAGCCAGTTTCCATAAACCTTACAACTATTTATGTGATAATAATCGCACAATTTGCTTTTGTTTATGAAATAAAATTCATAAAATTGGAAATCAGTCAAATAGTTTCACATATTTATTTGAATTTCTATTGCATGAATTTAGCCCTTCGGACAAGGCTAAAAAGTAAACTGTTATTTCGGATTTGTGTCACGAGATAAAAATGTTATGTCGGATTTCAGTCGAATTTTGACTCAAGGCAGATATATGCAATCGTTCCTATGTATTTAGTATTTTAAACATACCTCCGTGTAATATAGTACAAATACTTTATGTCTTTTTATTTAGGTAATGTTTTGTTTTGTTTTAAATGTTACATACAGACATCACATAAATATTGTATATAAATAAAAAAAATGTTTTTTTTCTATTTGAAATATTTGTATACATTGATTTTAAGTTGTTTTAAACTAGCTTTTATCTTTTCAAAATGTTGAAATCATTTAATAATTCGTTTTGGATTCTAAATTCATTTATTTATTTTTTTGCTTGTCTAAGAAGCTTGTATATAAGATTGTATGGTTCTTGAAATAGACTAAACATTAGATACAATACAAACTTGTCAAAAGTTTAAATTTTAAACATTTAAGATAAAGGTATTGATTAGTGCTAAACCGGCTTGACAGCTTTCCTAAGTGGCTATTTATCTCTAGACAACTTTTAGGACTTTAGCTATAATTATCTTGGTCAGTAGGCAGCCGAACTTCGACTCAGCCTTTTCGTTAGCTTGGTGGTGTTAAACTTTAGACAGGCTTGTACTCACTGTTTCAATGACAGACTTTGTATATATAGTGTGTAGCCAGCTCTGGATTTATTCCAGCGTCTATTGTACTTATCTTGCAATTTAATGTCTGACATATAGAAACCAAGTACACCTGGTGTATATTTAGGTTTTTTTCAAATTATTTTGGCTTAAGATTTCATTTTAAAAATAGATTTGAAATAGAATTTTTATTTAACTGTTGCAACTCCTAAAGAAGCAAAAGTCTAAAAAAAATGCGTATAATTTGAGACAGAATTTTTAAATACATAACTACATAATGTACATATAATAGTTTTTGTTGGATTTTTTGTTATGTTTGTTTATCAAGCATAGGCAATCAAAACTGACCTTTCTGCTTGACATTTCACTTGGAATATTACCCCATGGGTTGTGTTAGGATTCACGGTTAATACTTTAACAATGAAAGTTTCACAGTGATGTAGGCCAAAAATCACAAACACTTCTGGTCGAAACACATAAATATACTTGTCCATAATAAATATTTAAATTAAAGGTTAAGCGGACAGGTCAATTGTTTATATGCAATGTTTAAATCAAAGATAAAAAATATATATAAGCAATGATTGATAAGTAGGACCAATGTGCCTCATGGACACATGAGATATCTGTAATAACCCAACAATTAGTAATACATCTTATATCTTAAATCTAGACTTAGTTTATACTTGTTTTTTTTAATTTTTTTGTTGTTGTAATTTTACTATAAATATATATATATATAATATATATATATATATATATATATATATATAGATATATATATATATATATATATATATATATATATATATGATATATATATATATATATATATATATATATGTGTGTGTGTGTGTGTGTTATCCGAGACTTACTTTTTTAAATGTTAGGAGTCATTTCTTTACGCGGTTTTCCAATTTTTGTTGTTTTCGTAGACATCCTTGTTAAGATTTCGTTAATCACGGAATGCATTTTTTCTCAAAACTACGAAAATTTGACACATGATTTATTGGATTTCATTGATTTACAGTGATATAAATCAGCCAGTGTTTCAGAAAGCAAAAGCCATAGTTGACACTGCAAAATAAATTATTTTAATGAAAATTATTGGTTTACAGTATATAATCAGAGTTTAAGAGAAGATGTGAAAAAGGCTATTTGATACACTTTTCACACCATTATTTAATTATGTGTCCTGTACATAAGATCAATGACATTTAATTAATTTTTTTTAACTTTCTGAATTAAATATTTAAAAAATTTTATATGACAAATGATTTTTTAAAAAAAATATTGTATTCAGAAAATTTTATTTTTTTAATTTCTATTAGAAATCCTTTGTATATAGATAATGATGTTTTTTAAAAGTGTCTTGTACACCAATTAAGGCTGAAATTTATGAGTATTTCAAATACGTTGTATTATAAATAAATTAATAGATTGTGTCATTTTAATAAACATGTACTTTTTATTGATTATCCACGATCTGGTGGGCGGTGGCAAATAAATTTTGATTTGGCCCTATAATAGTATTATAGCAACAAATCTCAACATTTACTCCATTGCTCCATTTACTCAGAGTCAAGCTTTGAGTTGAGACCGATTAGTGCAATTGGACGGTTGAGTCTTCTGTTGAAATTATATTTTTGCTCTGTTTATTCCTATGTCCTGAAGGTATGAATTAACATAAAAAAGGCCTAGCTGTTTTGGAATGATTGACGTTGTTTCGTTTAATGACAAAACCAGTGGATAAGAAATGTAAACTAGCATTTTGGTACCGCTAATTATATGCAGAAATACCAACGATTAATATTGTAAATATAAGAAATAACTTTCGTTTTGTTATGGTTTACTGAATACCATACACAAGATTTTTGTAATGTGTGACAGATACAAAACAATAGTCCGTCGATAACTCACCGGCCTAAATTTACAATGCTTTGCCATCAGATCATGAACAACCTTTCACAGTTTGTTTTGTATTGTAATTCGTTTTGTTTGTTGTTGTTTTTTTAATTTTTGTGTTTAGTTAATTTATAGAGTTTTGCCCCGTTGCACCGTTAGCTTATCGAAATGATTAGTGAAATGAACTTAAATGTCAGCTAAATTTCGTTATTGTTCCCTCAAAACTACGAAAATTTGACACTGCAAAATAAATGAATTTAATGAAAATTATTGGTTTACAGTGGTATAAATCAGAGTTTAAGAGATGTGCAAAATGCGTATTTGATACACTTTTCACATCATAATTTTATTTATGTATCCTGTATATAAAATTACTGACATATTATTAATTTTTGGATTTTCTGAATTAAATATTTAAAATTTTAATATGACAAATGATTGTTTTTTAAATATTTTATTCAGAAAATTCTAATTTCTTTAATATTTCTATTATAAATCCTTTGTATATAGATAATGCTGTTTTAAATGTGTCTTGTAGACCAATTAAGGCTGAAATCTATGAGTATTTCAAATACGTTGTATTATAAATAAATTAATAGATTGTGTCATTTTAATAAACATGTACTTTTTTATTGATTACTAACGATCTGGTGGGCGGTGGCAAATAAATTTTGATTTGGCTCTATAATAGCATTATAGCAACAAGTCTCAACATTTACAACATTTACTCCATTGCTCCATTTACTCAGAGTCAAATTTTGAGTTGAGACCGATTAGTGCAATTGGATGGGTGAGTTTTCTGTTGAAATTATATTTTTGCTGTATTTATTCCTATGTCCTGACGGGATGAATTGACATAAAAAAAGGCCTAGCTGTTTTAGAATGAATGACGTTGTTCTGTTTAATGACAAAACCAGTGGATGAAAAATGTAAACTAGTATTTTGGTATCGCGAATTATAAACAGAAAAACCAACGATTAATATTGTAAATATAAGAAACAACTTTTGTTTTGTTATGGTTTACTGAATATTATAAACAAGATTTTAGAAATGTGTGACAGACACAATACAGTCGTGAACGATCCAGTGTCCGTCGATAACTCGCCGGCCTAAAGCTACAATACTTTGCCATCAGATCGTGAACAACCTTTCACAGTTTATTTTGTGTGTATTTTAATTACTTTTGTTTGTTGATTTTTTAATTTTTAAGTTTTAGTTAATCTATAGATTTTAACCCGCTATGTCCCATTGCTCGTTAGCTTACCCAAATGGTTAGTGTAATGAGATTAGGACAATAAAATTTAAAAGAAAAAAGTTTATCAAAGATAAAGTTTTAAATTTAATCACTTTTTTTGATAATGGTAATTGTTTGCATTATTTTTTTTTTTACTTTTTAAAATTAAAAACATATTGTACAGTTCACAAATTTTCGTTAATCAGGTGGTTAAGCTAACGGATCATTGAACAATCGATGTCATATAAAACTATTTGTATAAACACGATTGTTACAAACTTTTTTATTTTAATTTTAATTTTTTAATACAATTGTTTTATATATATGCTGTTATAAATAATTTTTTAATATTTTATATTTATTAATTTGAAAGACTTGTATTACTTACAGTAGCGGACCCAAGACTTTGAAACAGGACAGGGTTCCTTTTTTCGATAATGCAAAAGAGGTACGGGGTTTTGGGGTATGCTCCTCGAGCCAAATTTTAAGATGTGGAATGAAATCCTACGATTTCCTAAAATCTGAGCAAGTGATACACGTATAGATATAATATCATGGACAGAAATAAAGAGGTTACGAGAATGAACCCCCTCTGGGTCCGCTACTGATTTATTATATCGCTAATTCGATGTTCTACTTGTTTCTAAGGTGTCATGAAATTACAGATATGGGATTTTAAAATCGTGTTTTAAAGTAAGAAATGTTGACATAATAATAATAATAACTTTATTAGCATAAAGCAAATTACATGCTTGTAGGCTAACTATTTACAATAATGGGTTGGATTGATGGCGGCAGAATACAATTCTGAAAACTATGAAGGTGGGAAACCAAATAGAAATATTTGTAATAAATGACATATATATAACAAAATTAAGGATCACAGAGTAGAGTTATACTTATAATGAATATAGATAATAATATTTAATATAATAATAATAATTATTATTATTGTGTTATTATTTAATTATTATTAATAATATAAAATGACATATATATAATGTTGTTTCTATAAGTGTCAATGAAATTATCTACTATGATTATACCATTATAATTATTGTATTATGATATTAGACTGTACATTAAAGGATTTTTTTTACCTTAAAAGTTTCTTAAGACGACATTGTGAAATATTTATGTCGCATATATTTCTTTTTTATGATAGATTATGACGTTTATAAAACGTTTATGTGAGCCAAAGATATTTTGCTTCGAAAATTTTTTGCCACAAATAATAACTCTAAAACCATTAATATTCATGGGATAAATTAAATGTTGTGTTTTTTGTGATTTTATCCAAAAGAAAATTATTTATAAAAACTTAATGCAATGGTATCTTGTGGAAATAAATCCCATTTAGGGTAATGATAATTAAAACATTTTGTTGGCATTATTTCGTGGTATTCAATAACCCACGTAAAAGTAATTTAACCACCAACTCCCATATATATTTATGATTTTATATTCGTTTTTGTCCAATAACCCACGAAAATAGTGAAAATTAACAACCAACTCCCATGAATATTTGTGATTTTAAAATATTCTTTTTTATGCAATAACCCACGAAAATAGTGAAATTAAACCACCAATTCCAATAAATATTTATGATTTTATAATATTCCTTTTTATGCAATAACCCACGAAAATAGTGAAATGTTACCACCAACTCACACGAATATTTGTGATTTTACAATATTCCTTTTTGTTCAATAACCCACAAAATAGTGAAATTTAACCACCAACTCCCATGAAAATTTATGATTTTACAATATTCCTTTTATTCAATAACCAACAAAAATAGTGAAATTTAACCACCAACTCCCATGAATATTTGTGATTTTACAATATTCTTTTTTGTTCAATAACCCACAAAAACAATGAAATTTTACCACCAACTCCCACGAATATTTATGATTTTACAATATTCCTTTTCATGTAATAACCCACGAAAATAGTGAAATAAAACCACCAACTTCCATGAATATTTATGATTTTACAATATTCCTTTTTGTTCAATAACCCACGAAAATAATGAAATTTTACCACCAACTCCCACGAATATTTATGATTTTACAATATTTCTTTTCATGCAATAACCCACGAAAATAGTGAAATAGAACCACCAACTCCCATGAATATTTGTGATTTTACAATATTCCTTTTATTTAATAACCCACGAAAATAGTGAAATTTAACCACCAACTCCCATGAATATTTGTCATTTTACAATATTCCTTTTTGTTCAATAACCCACGAAAATAGTGAAATTTAACCACCAACTCCCACGAATATTTGCGATTTTACAATATTCCTTTTTGTCCAATAATCCACGAAAATAGTGAAATTTAACCACCAACTCCCACGAATATTTGTGATTTTACAATATTCTTTTTATAGTCTTATTTGAAATGCTAACTATTACCTTTATGTTTTTGATAATTTTTTTTATTTGAGTTAAAATATAGATTGAATATTACACATTAAAATAATGCCATAACTGCTTGTAAAGACGCTGTAAATCAATTTGGTTTTTAATAAATATGATTTTTGATGTGTTAATTATTTATTTTTATTATTTTTGTCAAGAATACCCTAGAAATAGCATAGTCAAACTTGTCTATAAAGGCTACCTAAGTGGCTTTCATGGGGAGGTGGTCTTTATCTAAAGTTTTAATCAAATAAAAAAGAGCAATTGGGATAAATTTACTGACTTATAAAAGCAGATTATCCTTATATAGAGGTGGTCTTTATGGCAGGTTCGACTGTATTGGTATATTATAATTGCCAGTTCGCTTGCTAAAGGTCAGCAGTTTCTTCGGGCACTACGGTTTCCTCCACAATCCCATGAACTGACCGCTTTGATATAAGTGAAATAATCTTAACTGGTCGTACAAAAATTACTCCACCATTACTCTACAATTAATTGCAGCTTGTCCATTTTCAATAAATTCTTAAAAGTTGATATAAGCTCCTATTTTACTGTTACCGTGGTTACTTGATACACAACGTACTTATCACAAGTTTAAGAAGCATCGAGGGTTCGAACCCCACCGGCGTCTGGCTAAGCCTTGAAAAAAGGTAGTGATTGTTCTTTTTCCAAGCACTCAGCATTAAGAAATGAAAGCTATGGGTCCTTCGGGAAAGAGCTAAAAACCGATGCCCAGTGTCACGACAGGAGTGACACGAAAAAATCTCTTGCACATTGCATTTAACCTATATTGTTGACTGACGTGAAACGTAAAGTTACGGTACAAAGTAATCACTGCAAACTGAGCTAAGATATGGGAATATCACTGCAAACTGGGCTAAAATACGGAATAATCACAACAAACTGAACTAAGGCATTGAGTTATCACTAGAAACAAATCTTAGGTAGAGGAAAATCACTACAAACTGACCTAAGATATGGGATTATCACAGCAAACTGAGCTAAAATACGGAGCAATCACTGTAAACTGAGCTAAGGTACGGAGTGATCACTGTAAACTGAGCTAAGGTACGGAGTAATCACTACAAACTTAACTAAGGTACGGAGCTATCACTAGAAACAAATCTAAGGTACGGAGAAATCGCTACAAACTGAGTTAAGGTACATAGTAATCACTGCAAACTGAGCTAAAATACGGAGTAATCACTGTAAACTGAGCTAAGATACGGAATTATCAATGCAAACTGAACTAAAGTACGGAGTTATAACTAGAAACAAGTCTAAGGTACGGAGTAATCACTACAAACAGAGTTAAGGTACGGAGTAATCACAACAAACTGAACTAAAGTACGGAGTTATCACTAGAAACAAGTCTAAGGTACGGAGTAATCACTACAAACAGAGTTAAGGTACGGAGTAATCACTACAAACTGAACTAAAGTACGGAGTTATCACTAGAAACAAGTCTAAGGTACGGAGTAATCACTACAAACTGAGATAAGGCACGGAGTAATCACTGCAAACTGGGGTAAGGCACGTAGTAGAAACTGAAAACTTAGGTTAGATAAAGATTAATCACAACGAACTGGGGTAAGGTAAAGAGTGATCACTGCGAACTGAGCAACGGTACGGAATAATCACTACAAACTGAGCAACGGTACGGATCAATCACTACAAACTGAACTACGGTACGGAGTTATCACTACAAACTGAGATAAGGTACGGAGAAATCACTACAAACTGAGCTAAGGTACGGAGTTATCACTAAAAACTGAGATAAGACACGAAGTTATCACTACAAAATGGGGTTAGGTACGGAGTAAGCCCTACACACTGGGCTAAGGTACGGAGTAATCACTACAAACCTGGGTTAAGTATAGAGTAATCATTACATACTAGGATTAGGTAAAGAGTGATCACTGCAAACTGAGGTAAGGTACGGAGTTATCACTACAAACTGAGGTAAGGTACGGAGTAATCACTACAAACTGAGCTAAGGTACGGAGTTATCACTACAAACTGAGCTAAGGTACGGAGTTATCACTACAAACTGTGGTTAGGTACGGAATAATCCCTACAAACTGAGCTAAGGTACGGAGTTATCACTACAAACTGAGCTAAGGCACGGAGTAATCACTACAAACTGAGCTAAGGCACGGAGTTATTACTACAAACTGGGGTTAGGTACGGAGTAATCCCTACAAACTGGGCTAAGGTACGGATTAATCACTACAAACCTGGGTTAGGTAAAGAGTTATCACAACAAACTGGGGTTAGGTAAAGAGTGATTACTGCAAACTGAGCTAAGATACGGAGTATTCACTACAAACTGAGCTAATGAGTAATCACTACAAGCTTGGCTTAGGTACGGAGTTATCACTACAAGCTTGGGTTAGGTACGGAGTGATCACTACAAACTGGGGTTAGGTACGGAGTGGTCACTTCAGACTTTGGTTTGGTAAAGAGAGATCACTGCAAACTGTGCTAAGGTACGGAGTATTCACTACAAACTGAGCTAATGAGTAATCACTACAAGCTTGGCTTAGGTACGGAGTTATCACTACAAGCTTGGGTTAGGTACGGAGTGATCACTACAAACTGGGGTTAGGTACGGACTAATCCGTTCAAGCTGGGGTTAAGAACGGAGTAGTCACTACAAACTGGGGTTAGTAAAGAGTAATCACTACAAACTGGGGTTAGGTACGAAGTAATCCCTACAAACTGGGGTTAGGTACGGAGTAATCACTACAAACTGGGGTTAGGTATGGAGTAATCACTACAAATAGGGTTAGATACGGAATAATCCCTACAAACTGGGCTAAGGTGCGCAGTAAGCCCTATAAACTGGGGTAACGCAAAGAGTAATCACTACATACTGGGGTTAGGTAAAGAGTAATCACTACATACTGGGGTTAGGTAAAGAGTAATCACTACAAACATGGGTAAGGTAAAGAGTGATCACTGCAAAGTGGGCTTAGGTACAGAGTAATCACTGCAAACTAAGATAAGGTACGGAGTTATCACTACGACTTGAGCTAAGGTACGGAGTTATCACTACAAACTGAGCTAAGGTACGGAGTTATGACTACGACTTAAGCTAAGGTACGGAGTTGCCACTACAAACCTGGGTTACGTAAAGAGTAATCACTACAAACTAGGATTAGGTAAAGAGGAATCACTGCAAACTGAGCTAAGGTACAGAGTTATCACTAAAAATTGAGCTAAGGCACGAAGTTATCATTACAAACCTGGGTCAAGTAAAGAGCAATCACTACAAACTGGGGTTAGGTAAAGAGTGATCACTACAAACTGATCTGAGGCACGGAGTTATCACTACAAACTGAGCTAAGGTACGGAGTTATCACTACAAACTGGGGTTAGGTACGGAGTAATCACTACAAACTGAGCTAAGGTACGGACTTATCATTACAAACTGAGCTAAGGCACGGAGTAATCCCTACAAACTGAGCTAAGACACGGAGTTATCACTACAAACTTGGGTGAGGTACGGAGTAATCCCTACAAACTGGGCAAAGGTATAGAGTAATCACTACAAACTTAGCTAAGGTACGGAGTAATCACTACAAACTGAGCGAAGGTACGGAGTAATCACTACAAACTGGGGTTAGGTAAAGAGGGATCACTGCAAACTGAGACAGGGTACGGAGTAATCTCTACAAACTGAGCTACGGTACGGAGCAATCACTACAAACAGAACTAAGGTAAGGAGTTATCACTACAAACTGAGCTGAGGCACGGAGTTATCACTACAAACTGAGCTAAGGTACGGAGTTATCACTACAAACTGAGCTAAGGTACGGAGTTATCACTACAAATTTGGTGTTAGGTACGGAGTAATCCCTACAAACTGGGCTAAGGTATGGAGTTATCACTACAAACTGAGGTAAGGTACGGAGTAATCACTACAAACTGAGCTAAAGCACGGAGTTATCACTACAAACTAGGCTAAGGTACGGAGTAATCACTACAAACCTGGGTTAGGTAAAGAGTAATCACTACATACTGGGATTAGTTAAATAGTGATCACTACAAACTGAGGTAAAGTACGGAGTAATCACTACAAACAGAGCTAAGAATCACTACAAACTGGGGTAAGGTAGGGAGTAATTCCTACTAACTGGGCTAAGGTATGGAGTAATCACTACAAACTGAGGTAAGGTACGGAGTAATCACTACAAATTCAGCTAAGGTACGGAGTAATCACTACAAACTGAGCTAAGGTACGGAGTTATCACTACAAACTGAGCTTAGGCACGGAGTTATCACTACAAACTGGGCTAAGGTACGAAGTAATCACTAAAAACCTGGGTTAGGTAAAGAGTAATCACTACATACTTGGATTAGGTTAAGACTGATCACTACAAACTGAGGTAAGATACGGAGTAATCACTACAAATTCAGCTAAGGTACGGAGTAATCACTACAAAAATAGCTAAGGTACTGAGTTATCACTACAAACTGATCCGGAGTTATCACTACAAACTGAGCTAAAGCACGGAGTTATCACTACAAACTGGGCTAAGGTACGGAGTAATCACTACAACCTGGGTTAAGTAAAGAGTAATCACTACATACTGGGATTAGTTAAATAGTGATACTACAAACTGAGGTAAGGTACGCAGTAATCCCTACAAACTAGGCTAAGGTACGAAGTAATCACTACATACTTGGATTAGGTTAAGACTGATCACTACAAACTGAGGTAAGGTACGGAGTAGTCACTACAAATTCAGCTAAGGTACGGAGTAATCACTACAATCTGAGCTAAAGCACGGAGTTTTCACTACAAACTGGGCTAAGGTACGAAGTAATCCCTACATACTTGGATTAGGTTAAGACTGATCACTAAAACTGAGGTAAGATACGGAGTAATCACTACAAATTCAGCTAAGGTACGGAGTAATCACTACAAAAAGAGCTAAGGTACAGAGTTATCACTACAAACTGAGCTAACGCACTGAGTTATCACTACAAACCTGGCTTAGGTAAAGAGTAATCACTACAAACTGGGATTAGGTAAAGAGGGATCACTGGAAACTGAGACAGGGTACGGAGTAATCACTACAAACTGAGCTACGGTACGGAGTTATCACTACAAACTGGGGTTAGGTAAAGAGTGATCACCGGAAACTGAGCTCAGATACGGAGTAATCACTACAAACTCGGGTTAGGTACGGAGTGATTACTTCAGACTGGGGTTTGGTAAAGGGAGATCACTGCAAACTGTGCTAAGGTACGGAGTATTCACTACAAACTGGGGTTAGGTACGGACTAATCCCTTCTAGCTAGGGTTAAGAACGGAGTAGTCACTACAAACTGGGGTAAAGTACGGAGTAATCACTACAAACTGGGGTTAGGTAAGCAGTAATCACTACAAATAGGGTCAGATACGGAATAATCCCTACAAACTGGTCTAAGGTACGCAGTAATCCCTAAAATCTCGGGTTAGGTAAAGAGTAATCATTACATACTGGGGTTAGGTAAAGAGTAATCACTACAAACTGGGGTTACGTAAATAGTGATCACTACAAACTGAGGTAAGGTACGGAGTAATCACTACAAACTGAACTAAGGTACTGAATTATGAGTACAAACTGAACTAATGTACGGAATAATGACTACAAACTGGTGTTAGGTACGGAGTTATCACTACAAATTGGGGTTAGGTACGGAGTAATCCCTACAAACTTGGCTAAGGTACGGAGTAATCACTACAAACTGAGCTAAGGTACGGAGTAGTCCCTGGAAACTGGGGTTAAGAAAAGAGTAATCACTACAAACTGGGGTTAGGAATGGAGTTATCACAACAAACTGAGATAAGGTACGAAGTTATCAATGCAAACTGAGCTAAGGTACGGAGTAATTACAACAACTTGAGCTAAGGTACAGAGTTATCACTACAAACTGAGCTAAGGTACGGAGTTATCACTACAAACTGAGCTAAGGTACGGAGTTATCACTACAAACTGAGCTAAGGTACAGAGTTATCACTACAAACTGAGCTAAGGTACGGAGCTATCACTACAAACTGAGCTAAGGTACGGAATTATCACTACAAACTGGGGTTAGGTAAAGAGTTATCACTTCAAACTAAGCTAAGGTACGGAGTTATCACTACTAACTGGGGTTAGGTACGGAGTATTCACTAGAAACTGAGCTTAGATACGGAGTAATCCTTACAAACTGGGGTTAAGAAAAGAGAAATCACTACAAACTGGGTAAGGTACGGAGTAATCCCTACAAGCTGGGGTTAGGTACGGAGTAGTCACTACAAACTGGGGTTTGCAAAAGAGTGATCACTGCAAACTGGGGTTCGGTAAAGAGTAATCAGTACAAACTGGGGTTAGGTATGGAGTAATCCCTACATACTTTGGTTAGGTACGGAGTAATCCCTACAAACTAGGGTTAAGTACGGAATAATCGCTACAAATAGGGTTAGGCACGGAATAATCCCTACAAACTGTTCTAAGGTACACAGTAATCCCTAAAACCGCGGGTAAGGTAAAGAGTGATCACTACATACTGGGGTTAGGTAAAGAGAAATCACTACAAACTGGGATTAGGTAAAGAGTAATCACTACAAACAGGGGTTAGGTAAAGAGTAATCACTACAAACTGGAGTTAGGTAAAGAATAATCACTACAATAGGGTTAGGTACGGAATAATCCCTACAAACTAGTCTAAGATACGCAGTAAGCCCTAAAAACGCGGGTTAGGTAAAGAGTAATCACTACATACTGCGGTTAGATAAAGAGTAATCACTACATACTGGGGTTAGGTAAAGAATAATCACTGCAATCTGGGGTTAGGTAAAGACTGATCACTTGAAAGTGGGCTTAGGTAAAGAGTAATCACTACAAACTGGGGTTAGGAACGGAGTGATCACTACAAACAGGGGCTAGGTAAATAGTGATCACTGCAAACTGAACTAAGGTACGGAGTTATGGATACAAACTTGACTAAGGTGCGGAGTAATCACTACGAATTAAGCTAAGGTACGGAGTTATCACTGCAAACTGAGCTTAGGTACGGAGTAATCACTACGACTTGAGCTAAGGTACTGAGTTATCACTACAAACTGAGCCAAGTTACGGAGTTATCAATGCAAACTGAGCTAAGGTATGGAGTAATTACTACGACTTGAGCAAAGGTACAGCGTTACCACTACAAACTGAGCTAAGATACGGAGTCATCACTACAAGCTTAGCTGAGGTACGAAGTAATCACTACATTATGAGCTATAGTACAGATTTATCACTATAAATTGAACTTAGGAACGGAGTAATGACTACAAACTGAGTCAAATTCTTCAAGTCAAAAATAATTTAAAGATAACCACTAAATATGTACTTGTATTATAACGCGTGATATTTCATGTTAAACTGTGCAGTAGTTAAATCGAAAGGGTCACTGAAGTATTGATTTAAATTGCATATCGTTGACGTAAATATAGAAATACAAACAAAATAGCCTAATACACCACAACATATAATAATTGTAGGAAGACCACATGCAAGTATATTTCTGATTTAAATTTATATCTTTCGTCTTGCATAATGCACCATTGTTCTATTTGGACCAATGCTAAAATTTATCACGTGATAGGTATTTTGAAGTTTTTTAATTTTAAGAAAATATAAATTTCTGGCTAGTGTGTTCTGTTTACTCAGTGGAAACTTGACTATCGAACCATTACGCGTTTGTCATGTTAAAATGTAGGTTTGAGGACAAGGTAAGGCATATTATTAAATATTACCTTCATGTAGTATTTTGTCGTTTCTCTGAGAAAATGTCATTTTATTTTTATTTGTTTTGAATTCTGAAAGTATTATTTAAATGATATATTTTAATAGAATGTGAAGAATCAACAAGGACATTCGGCAAGTTAATCATTCATGCAGCTCTTACGTCTTGACGCGACTAAAAGTCGATGTATATTGTAAATATTTTATTTTCAGACGCGATCAATGTACTGGCTTATAAATGCAACCATTTTCAAAAGTTACAGGAATTTTATTGATTGTTTTGAAATTTTAGATGTAGTTTATTTTATCGATTCAATGGTCTCACTTTTAATTTTTTTCCTTAGCTTTTTGTACGTGTCCTTGTTTCTATTTTTGTTACACGATCATGTTTTTTTTTAATTAAGTATTCCAATATAACAGCACCAAGTTAAATATATTTCAGTATCCCATTGCGTTCCATTTTAAATGCATTATAGTCAAAAACATAATTATAATAATCAAACAAATCAATTACCAAATTACAATCCGAAAGCAAAGGAAATAATTTAAAACTGACCAATTTGGTTAAACGCATGGTTTTCTATTAGAGGAGTGAGGCTGGGTGCTTCGGAAGGGTAATAACCTTATGTTTTGCTAGCTACATCCACCAAGTGTGAAATAAAATGTTTTGAATTTAATTTTTTTACCATTTTGTATAGGTATTTTACTAGAAGCTAAACCTATTTTAAAAATTGTGTTTGTCATAATTTTGAAATTTTTGTCATTATGTAATCCAAGAAAGACCAGTTAAAATAGCAAATTTAAACTAGCTACCATATAATATAGTAAATATATTATAAGTGTGTTATAAAGCTTTTAAAAAATTAGACTTACTGAAAATAAATGGAAACAATTCTGTGACTCGTTATTAATAGACATGGTACAAAAGTATAAAATTACTGTAGGGAACAAACAATTCTACATCTAATAATGATAATTTTATTAAGATCTGTCCAGGAAAAGACAAAAATTATATTTGTAAATATGTAAATAGAATATGTTTGCAAGACTTAAACAACTACATTAATCTATTATGGACTTCTCTCTCTAGAACTGTTCTCCTATAGTTATAATGTCCGAGCCGATAGGCCAGACAACACTATAGGAGAACTGTTCCCGAGAAAGAGGTTTATAAAAGATTAAGCACATCACATGTTTTTGTTTCAATTAATCTTTTAATTTAACTCTATCTGATTCAACATTAACTGTAATAAATTATAAATAAAAAATAAATTGATAAATAAAACAAACACACTGGAACTACCTACGTATAGTCCCGTTGCTATGCGTTGTCAAGGACAGATGATTTCTACATAAAATAGTATTGATGTAGTTATCCAATGATTATTCAACAAATTAACATGTGATGTTCTAAACCAAGTTAAATATACACATTTTTAGAATCCTCTTATTCAATAATATCCATTTAGCTGATTTTATCCAGTGGATAATTATGTTCTAGTGTGTTATGGACTATGTTGTGCTGTACGTTTTGGTGTTTTGTGCCATTATTTCCGTTTACTCTGTGTTGTGTTTTGTATTATATCTTTAGTTTTGTTGCAACACTACTTGTTGTGCGGTGTTGTATGTTTTGTTGTGCAATATGATTTGTTGAAAGTTGTATTGCTTGGGCCTATATGTACTGTAGTATGTTGTGTTATTTTGTTCTGTACGTTGTGGTGTGTTGAACGTTTTGCTGTGTTGAATTTTACAGTGCGTTCTGACGTTTTGTTGTGTTGTGTTGTGTTGTGTTGTGCTGTAGAATAACTCTGTTTTAGATACCACAAAACATACTGACATACTTCATGCATGCACGAATTTGATCTTACATTAATCGGAGCACCCGGCCTCAATTTCCCTTGTGGAAACTCATTTGCAAATTTTAATTTTCAAGGTTTTTACTTTATTTTTAGAATGTTATTTGGTCATGGATTGGTATGTTTGCTTTTGAATCGTTTGAATGTTTAATCTTTAGAAATGTTTTGTTTTTCCTTGTGTTGTATATATTGCTGTATGTCAAAAAAAGAATAAAAATATGTGTTTAAAAATCTTTAGAGATTGATAAATTTGACAAGAATGGAGAGAGATTGTAAACCTTTGAACTAAATATAAACATAAAATAGAGCAGACTGATTAACTAAAGCATACAACAATAACAATTATACGAAGGAGTGGTCACAAACAGGTTCATTTTTAAAATTTACATATTTCCGACTTGAGTCATGAGTTTTATTTGTACCCACGCCATTTGATAGGAATGTAAAGGTTTAATGTACTCTTTCTGCGTCCAAGATTTCATTAATTTCTTGTAAGTCCGTTAGATTTAGTCAGTTAAAATTTTAGACCGAAGCATTGAGTATTTAATTCATAGTTTAGGTTCGATTACATGGTACGATGTGTTTTGTGAATATTACTTATAAATTTGGAGCCAAGTATTTTGAATTTTCTCTTGGTCACTGTCATTTTATTTTCTGATTAATTGAATATGGTTTTACACACCAGTCAAAAATATTTCACTTATATCGAGATGTCATAGATGATGTAGCAGAAATTTTAATCTTTTCCCCGCGTTCTGAAAAAAACTATTTTGATATGGTTTATTTTTTTAAATTTTTATGATTCGTGAGAGGTTTTTTATTTGGACCCACGCCAGGTGATAGGTATATTAAGGTTTAATTGAATTTTGCTGCTTCCAAGAATTCGTATATTTCTTGTAAGTCCATTATATTCACTCAGTTAAAACTTATAGACCGAAGCATTCGTTATTTATTATAGCATACAATGGATTTTCGATTTGAGTGCAAGTTAAGACGCGTTTGTGAATATTATTTTGAATTTGAAGGTATTTCAAATTTTTCTCAGAGATGCCATGTAATTTTCGAATTGATTGAATTAGGTTTTACACCTATTTTACTTATATCGAGACGTCACCAGATATATGTGATGTAGCAGACATTTTGATCTCTCCCGTGCGCTCAGAAAAAATTAATTTGATTTGTTTTTTTTAATATCTATTATGAGTCGTGAGATGTTTTTATTTGGACTCATGCCAGGTGATAGGTATATTTAGGTTTTTTTAAATCTTGCTGCTTCCAAGAATTCGTATATTTCTTGTAAGTCCATAATATTCACTCAATATAAGAAGCGGTATGTGAATATTATTTTTAATTTTAAGCCAGGTATTTTGAATTTTCTCTAAGATAATGTCATGTAACTTTCTGATTCATTGAATTAGGTTTTACACCTATTTTAGTTAAATCGAGACGTCACCAGCTATATGTGAGGTAGCAGACATTTTGATCTTTGCCATGCGTTAAGAACAAAAATTGATATGTTTGTTGAATATCTATTATGAGTCATGAGAGGTTTTTATTTGGACCAACGCCAGATGATTGGTATATTAATGTTTAATTGCTTATATATATATGTATATATTTCTTGTAAGTCCATTATATTCACTCACTTAAAACTTATAAACCGAAGAATTTTTTTTTTTCATAGTTAAGGGTTGAGTGCAAGGTAAGAAGCGGTGTGTGGATATTATTTTTAATTTGAAGTCAGGTATTTTTCTTTTTCTTTGAGACAATGTCATATATTTTTCTGAGTTATTCAATTAGGTTTTACACCACAGGCATAGAGAATTGATATTTTTAACCAACACACATTTTTCCTTTCAAAAAAAAACATTGACACGTCAAAAGTATCAAAGTCTGCTAATACACACAGAGAGAGAGAGAGAGAGAGAGAGAGAGAGAGAGAGAGAGAGAGAGAGAGAGAGAGAGAGAGTAGAGAAATAGGTTTCATTGATTTAGTATTTGTTTCATTTTTCAGAAAATGCATTTTGGGTGACAAAACGAATATCAGAAACCAATATGTAGAAATATAGCCTGGACTTGTTTTATATATTGGGATACACGTATTGAAGATATTTCAGTCATTTCCATTTCATAAACTGAAAGTAGGAAAGTAGAAATTCCTAAAAAAAGATAAAAACAGAACCAAGTAATAGTATTTCCGTGAATTGTTAAAGTCAGTTGAGAGAAGATTTGGTGTTGGATAACGTCAAAATAATGGTAAGTCACTACATATATAGATTTTATTATAAGCTGTCTCATTCATCATTGTGTAAACTGTTAAATTCCTTAAAAACTAAGGTATACTCTCTCATGCAACGTATTTTCTTACCTAAATTTGGTAAAGTATATTTTGGGTCCTTTTGGTATCTTTTTAGCGATCTGAATTAAATTTTATGCAATTTTATCAGTTTAATAAATTCATATTACTTAAACACTAATGTAAGATTCTGTTTTATGCAAGAAAACTCCATTTTTTTGTATCTGTAAAGCGATTTCTACTCTGGTGGTAGTTCACGTGGTTTACCTAATTTGCTAGTTTCAAAGTTTTTACTTTATTTTGGCAATTTTAGTTTGAACATGGATTGATGTGTAACAGCGAAGGCAAAATAGCTACAAAACACAAGTTACACCTGACACATGACATCATTACCATGGATACACGAATGATTATGATATTAAACAAGTGTTATATAATTAATCTTAATTTTTCTTACTTTTTCTTACTTGGATTATTGCGTGGACATTCAGGGTATTTTGAATAAATGTATATTAGATTTAAAACATATTACACATAAATAAACTACACAATAGTGATGAATGAAGAAGGAAAAGTACAATTGAATAAAATAACAAATAAAAAAAAACAAATTTACCAATCCATGTCGAAAGCACAATTTCAAAATCATAGTAATTTAGAAAACAAACTGAAAAATATTTTTTAAACATGTGACATTCTTTCATGAAAATTATGCAAATGATACCGGGTGCTACTGAAAGGTAAGCACCTAATGTTTAACTAGCTGTACCCGCTATTATGTGCAATACAAATTAAAATTTAGAATTGGTATTGCTTCAACATTTTGTTGGAAAATTCTCTCGTCTCATCTTTACTTGTTTTTATTAAACTTGCACGGTTATCTTTCTCCTGTTTTGACAACGCTGTTTAGCTTCACAATGAAGTGAATGCTCAGTAGTTTGTAAAGAATATACGTTTGTGTATTGACCGCATTGGCTATCTTCATAAAACAGTTAATATTTTGTGTGGTTTTAGGGGGTTGCTAATTTCTAATTTACTACAGAACTTTATAACTTTACAAATAAATTATTGAAGCAGGGATATTGCAACCCTAGGCTAATCAAGACCCTCAACAAGTTTTATGGCCGTAATCATAATATTGTTGATAAGTATCTTAATTTCCCTATATATTTTGCGTCTCATAGTTCCATGATCATCATACTCAATTTTGATTGCAAACGTGGCAGATAGTGCTAGTTTAACACGAGGTGCTTATCCTTTCGGAGCACCGGGTCTCATTTCCATCTTTGGAGTTTACGTGTTTTTGACTTTATACATTGTATAAGATTAAAGCTTTAATAACTTCATGTTCTGTCTCACGGCATGTCAATCAATTGTATCTGAAGTTTCATAGAGGGAGGATGAATATATTTTTTATATTTATCTATTTATTCACATTCTCATACTTTAACAATATTCTGACATATAAAGTACAATATAATCTTGTTTCTTGGGGTTTTTGAGAGAGAGAGAACTTTACATACGTATATATCACAATATATAACATTTATAGTAATTATAGTACGTATAGTTATTGTTTTTGAAATAATTTAAACAATAAAATCAATTAACTGACCGGACTGAACGCAGGCGAGCTTATCCTTCATAATAAGCAATAATAAGAATAAAAGTGCATTGTATTATTTTAGACAGTTTTGTGAATAGCTTCTACCAGTAAATCCGCTGTCATCCAAAAAATAATATGCCCATTTATTTTTGCCATTAGTTTAATTTATTATAACCATAATGTCAAGTTTCATTAATAGAAATGAAATAATGAAGGTTCTACAAAATTTGAAAATGGAAACTTAAATATCTAAATGTTTGTATTAAAATGATGATCTTTTTCTTTGGAATTTCAAAAAAAATTACGGAAAAATACAAAAATGTTGAAAAACAATTTTTTTAAGATAAAAACCTAAAAAAATCTATTTTAAACAACCTGATGGAACAAATGACAATTGAACAAGGAATAATATGTCTAATAAATAAAATATAATAAAACTGAGCAGCCAGTCATATAAGGATTAACAACTATCGTATTTTACACGGTTGGTGTAAATTAAAATTCATGTGATTTGAATAAAACTCGTACACTTATTATTTATTATATCTTATCACGTTTCATTCTAACTGCGTTGTAAATATTTGTTGTATCACCACATATTCTGTATCATGCGTGTTCGATAAAACTTGTATTTTGCCAAATCAGAAAAACTAGCCTAATGTTAGATAAAATAAGGTCTATTTTTCACATGGTAAATTGATTAATAAATGGCAATGTTTATACAGGTTGTTACTTCATGTTTTGATGAAATGTCTATTTTTATTTTGTTTTCCTTTGTTGGATGTTTCAATCAAAACAATCATACTAATCGATGTCCGAATCACAATCCAGAATCAAACTAAAAACTTTAGAACTAACAAGTTAGGTCAGACACGTGAACTTCCACCAGGGAAGTGAGGCCGGTGCTACTGTGTACACATAGTGGAACATGTGTCAAAGTAAAATGCATTATGTGTGACTAAACCAACTTTGTAAATTGTAATAATGTTGAATTTGTAACAGTAATAAATATCTTAAATGTCTAAACATTAAGGGACCCAGACTGGATTTTAGAAGCCAATGGCTACTGGGCCCCTGCTTATCTTCATCCCTGTATATTTATTTATTTCCACTAAAAGTTTTACAACTGAGTGCATTATATAATATAATACAATATTTGGCAATGTTCATGGAAATGGTACATTAAATTTAAATGTTTACAACAAAATAATCATTCTATAATATACAAAATGGTAGTTATAATAACTTAATTCTATTTACAATTTTTGCCTAAACTTTACAAGTAGAACTATGGAACATCGCTGTCTGACTGCTGAATGAAAACCGTAAAAAAAGACAGCGACTAACCCATCTTTGAACGACAAGCAAGGAAACAAGACAAGATGTACACCCAGTTTCTTCCTTGATCTCATTTTACCTGATTATAAGTGAAATAATCTTGAATGGAGTGTGTATACCAACCAATTAATTCTAAATTTAACTGATAAATCAATAAATCTGGAATAGGCCCAGTGTGTTACAATTATTTTGAATTCTTTCAAATCAATAATGGCCATTTGGATACATTGTGTCATGAATTTCACTGCATTTGCATCAACTTATTTCTTAATGTTATTATCAAACTAGTTTCCAAGAACTTTCCTGAAAGAAGGTGATATTTATTTATCAGAATTTTACAGAAATTACTGACATTCCTAAATATTTAACAGATCTGTATTTAATCATTACAATATGGACTTAAATTTTTAACCAAGTCAAATGAAATCCACTTGATTGGTATTCACTTTTCCTATTTCCAACTTCCACGTAGCCTATTTTAAATGTTATTTGCGCTATGTCAAGTTGATTTCAAACTTTTATTGAAGCAAAATAATCAACTTTTCATGTCTAAATTGTACTAAAATGATAATGCCGGGGTTATTGGCATCAGACCAGAAACTAAAATTTAAATAATAAAGACCAATGTTGTGTTGACTCTGGCTAAACTAATATAGGAGAGGTTTCCTCATTTTGGGGGAATATTTCATAAATAAAACTCCAGTCTAACCTTCTTTAATGATGTTAGTTGATTTATCCAATGATATGTACTGATATGAAAGACAGGTCCTGTTTATATTTTGCCAGCAAAGCAAAATCAGTTGGTAATTTTCAGTAATTCTGAGTCCCTAACTAGCCCTACATCAGCAGGTTGCACTGTACACTGTAGTGGTATGTAGATCCCGAGTCCATATGGGTAAAATTAGAACACATGCGTATCTAATGTGTTCGACAGCCATGCAGATCAATCATACATGAAGAATAAGGCAAAAAAGCTCGACTATTTTGTCCAAAATACACGATGACATTTTCTGCATGCTAAAATTGTGATCGAAGCGGGTCGAATGCTAATAAAATATGTTCGACTGGAAGTAGTTCCAAAAAGTCGGCAGATTAGACAAGAAATGGAGAGAAAATACAATATTTTTAAGGAAAAACTTACTGTATTTCAACAAAAATACCTCCACAGCGTCTCTCGATTATCAAATTTATACATTGCATACAATAAAGACAACTGTGTCAAATTAGCCGGAAAGGGGGCGGCCCATGATCGAGAAAACGGAAATGTCATCGATTTTTTCATTTAAAACTGGTACGTTTTTTGTGTAAAGAAAATTATTTGACAAATTATACATCAAAATAACCGTGAGAAAAAGTTTTTTTCCGTTCATGTAAAAACATCTTTGGTGCATGAGGAACTGCGTGCACAGAACGATATTTTTTAAAGTTTCAATTTTCAATTTTTCGCCGGTGCCTAACATTCAATCACGATTTAAACTGTTAAATTCTCACCGACTTTGATAAAAATTGTCGTTAATGACTTACTTTTGTCCTCAAAAAACACTACAAATAGTATTACAAACTCGCAGTGAAATAAATATTATGTAATTTTACCGCCTCGAGTGAATGCAAATTTTTGAGCATTTTTTCACTTTGCCTGCGCGTGAAATTTTGTTTGATAAATCAATGCGCTAGCCGGGATGGCTATCCTACTGTAAATTTACTCAAAGTACCAAATCTTTAATTATATTTCTCTCCGTTATTTAACTTTAGGGAGTTTGAATATGTTTTGTAAAAATACTTCTATTTTGTTTTTAAAGTTTTAATTTTGAGTTTATGAATAAATAGTACTTCAATTAAAAATTGAAACAAATTAGCAAGCAATGGAGCACATTTTGTGCCTATTTGTATGTCGAATGTTTGTTGTAAATTATATGGTTAAATATCAAATACGTTGCCCATCGGAAAAATTGAAGATCACAGTTAGCTACATTTGCTAGTTTTCAAAGCTTTGCTTTTTGAATTGCCATTTGAACACGGACTGTTTGGTATGTTTGTTTTATTATTGTTTAATGTATCAGTATATTTTTGTATGGAGGCTTTTGGTGATTAATAAAAACGCAGAATCACAGTTTAACACTAGATATTTATATCGCGGCTTACCAGTTTTGTAAAAGAATGACAGGTAAATGAATTGTTGAGACGTTATGTTCATTTAAACTTTTGGATGGTGGTGTATTTAACGGTAGAATATATTTAATAAGCATATATTATAGATCAATGAACAGCCTATTTGTTGCATAGTATATCTTAAATTCTTCAAGTCAAAAAATTATTTAAAGATAACCACTTAGTATAGTTGTATAATAACGCGTGATATTTCATGTTAAAACAGTGCAGTAGTTCAATACAAAGGGTCATTGAAGTATTGATTTAGATTGCATATTGTTGATACAAACAAGATAGCCTAATAAACCAAAACAAAACATACATGTACATGCAAGTGTATTTCTGATTAAAATTGATATGTTTCGTCTTGCATAATGCACCAATGTTTTATTTGGACCAATACCAAAATTCATCACGTGATAGGTATTTTGAGGTTTTTAATCTCCTTGCTTCCAAGAAAATATAAATTTCTGGCTAGTGTGTTCTGTTAACTCAGTGGAAACTTGAATATCGAACCATTACGCGTTTGTCATGTTAAAATGTAGGTTTGAGGACAAGGTAAGGCATATTACTTTCATGTAGTATTTTGTCGTTTCTCTGAGAAAATGTCATTTTATTTTTATTTGTTTTGAATTCTGAAAGTATTATTTAAATGATATATTTTAATAGAATGTGAAGAATCAACAAGGACATTCGGCAAGTTAATCATTCATGCAGCTCTTACGTCTTGACGCGACTAAAAGTCGATGTATATTGTAAATATTTTATTTTCAGACGCGATTAATGTGCTGACTAAGACTTAGGCTAGTAAATGCAACCATTTTTAAAAGTTACAGGATTTTCAATGATTGTTTCGAAATTTTATATGTAGTTTATTTTATCGATTCAGTTGTCTCACTTTTAAGTTTTTCCTTAGCTTTTTGTACGTGTCCTTGTTTCTATTTTTGTTACACGACCATGTTTTTTTAATTACGTATTAAAATTTAAAAGTACCAAGTTAAAATATTTTCAGTATACCATTGATTTCAATGTTAAATGCATTTTAGTAAAAAAAACGATATTAATCATAATCAAACAAACCAATTACCAAATTAAAATCCGATAGCCAATTTGGTTAAACACATGGGTTTCCATAATAAGAGTGAGACTGGGTGCTTCGGAAGGGTAATAACATTATGTTTTGCTAGCTATATCCATCAAGTGTAAAATAAAATGTTTTTAATTTGTTTCCTTACTAATTTTATTATAAATTTACTACTAGAAGCAGAACCTATCAAATAGTGTTTGTCATAATTTTAAAGTTTCTGTCATTATGTAATCCCAGAAAAACCATTAAAAACAGCAAAAGCTAAACTAGTTACCATATAATTATAGTAAAATGTGTCTTAAAACTTTAACTGTGTTCAATTTGTAACCTTCTTACAAAAAAGTTCGATTCACTGAAAATAAATGGAAACAATTCCGTGACTCTTTATAATAAAAAATCGTACAAAAGTATAGAATTACTGGAAGAAACAAACCGTTCTGCATCTAATAATAGTAATTGTATTGATTTCTGTCAAGGAAAATACTCGGGATAATTTAAAAAAAATAAAATAAAATCAACATAGAAAGCAATGGCGCAAATTTTTTATGTAAATAGAATATGGTGGCACTACGTAAACAAATGAATTAATCTATTATGGACCTCTCTCGAGGGGAACTGTTCTCCTATAGTGTTGACTGTAGATGTATAGTGCCCGAGCCGATAGGCAACCCTAAAGGAGAACTGTTCCCGAGGGCGAGGTTCATAAAAGATTTAGTATATCACATGTCTTTGTTTCAATTAATTTTTCAAATCAACTTTTTATTTTATTCAACATCATCTGTAATAAAAATTAAGTAGAAAATAAATAAATAAATAAATAAATAAATAATTGAAACAAAACTAAATCTCAACATCAATGCGTTTTCACGCATATCTTAAAATGATAAAGCATAGTCCGTCGCGTCAGGGACTATATCTAGGTATTGTCCCGTTGCTATGCGTTGTCAAGGACAGATGATTTCTACATTAAATAGTATTGATGTAGTTATCCAATGAATATTCCCACGCCAGGTGATAGGTTTAATTGAATCTTTCTGCTTCCATAAATTCATATATTTCTTGTAAGTCCATTATATTCACTCAGTTAAAACTTATAGACCGAAGCATTTGTTATTTATTATAACATACAATGTATTTTTGGTTTAAGTGCAAGTTAAGACGCGTATGTGAATATTATTTTTAATTTAAAAGTATTTCGAATTTTTTCAGCGATGTCATGTAATTTTCTGATTGATTGAATTAGGTTTTACACCTATTTTACTTATATCGAGACGTCACCAGATATATGTGATGTAGCAGACATTTTTTTAAATTTCTATTATGAGTCGTGAGATGATTTTATTTGGACCCACGCCAGGTGATAGGTATATTTAGGTTTAATTGAATCTTGTTGCTTCCAAGAATTCATATATTTCATGTAACTCCTAAATATGCACTCAAAATAAGAATCGGTATGTGAATATAATTTTTTCATTTAAAGCCAGGTATTTTGAATTTTCTCTGAGATAATGTCATGTAACTTTCTGATTCATTGAATTAGGTTTTACACATATTTTACTTAAATCGAGACGTCAACAGCTATATGTGAGGTAGCAGACATTTTGATCTTTGCCGTGCGTAAAAAAAAATTGATATGTTTTTTGAATATCTATTATGAGTCATGAGGGGTTTTTATTTGGACCAACGCCAGATGATGGGTAATAATGTTTAATTGCTGCTTCTAAGAATTTATATATTTCTTGTAAGTCCATTATATTCACGTAGTTAAAACTTATAAACCGAAGCATTTGTTATTTATTTTTTCATAGTTAAGGCTTGAGTGCAAGGTAAGAAGCGGTGTGTGGATATTATTTTTAATTTGAAGTCAGGTATTTTTCTTATTCTTTAAGGCAATGTCATATAATTTCCTGAGTTATTCAATTAGGTTTTACACCACAGGCATAGAGCATTAATATTTTTAACTAACACACATTTTTCCTTTGAGAAAAACATTGACACGTCAAAAATATCAGACTTCTAACACACAACACACACACCACACACACACACACACACACACACACACACAGAGAATACACAAATAGTTTTCATTGATAAAGTATTTGTTTCATTTTTCAGAAAATGCATTTTTGGGTGACAAAACGTATATCAGAAACCAATATGTAGAAATATAGCCTGGACTTGTTTTATATATTGGGATACACGTATTGAAGATATTTCAGTCATTGCCATTTAATAAACTGAAAGTAGGAAAGTAGAAATTCCTAATAACAGGATAAAAATAAAGCCAAGTAATGGTATTTCCGTAAATTGTTAAAGTCAATTGAGAGGAGATTTGGTGTTGGATAACGTCAAAATTATGGTAAGTCACTTTTTTACATATATATAGATTTTATTATAAGCTGTCTTATTCATCATTGTGTAAACTTTTAAATTTCTCAAAAACTAGGGTATACTCCCTCATGCAAAGTGTCTCATTAGCTAAATTTGGTAATATACATTTTCGGGATATCTTTTAACGATTTTAAGTAAATTTTATGCAACGAGCATTGTGCGAGTGACATAAAGATTTTTTCAACGAGTTTAATAAATTCAATATTACATAAACACTAATGTATGATTCTGTTTTATATAATGCAAAAAAACTCGAATTTTGGTATCTGTGAAGCGATTTCTACTCTGGTGGAAGTTAAAGTGTTTTACATAATTTGTTAGTTTCAAATTTTTTACTTTATTGTGGCTATTTTAGTTTGGACATGGATTGGTATATAACAGCAAAGGCAAACTATCTACAAAATACAAGTTACACCTGGTAAAATACCATGTAACAATAAACACATGACTTCATTACCATGGATACAAGAATAATTATGATATTAAACGAGTGTTCTATGATTCTTAATATTTCTTTCTTACTTGGGTTTTTTGCGTGGCCATTCGGGTATTATAAATAAATGTATATTAGATTTAAAACATATTACACAGCTACACAATAGTGTACAAAAGTACAATTGAAATGAAATAACAAATCAAAAAACAAGCATACCAATCCATGTCCAAATTGCAATTTCAAAAGCATAGTAACTTAAAAACAAACTGAAAAATAATTTAAACACGTGACATTCCTTAAGGAAAATTAGGCAAATGACACCGGGTGCTACTGAAAGGTAAGCACCGAATGTTTCGCCAAATATACCCGCTATGTGTACGATAAAAATTCAAATTTAGAATTTGTACTCCAACATTTTGTTGGATAATTCTCTTGTCTCCTCGACTTGTTTTTATTAAACTTGCACGGTTATCTTTCCCCTGTTTAGACAACACTGTTAGCTTTACAATTAAGGGAAAGTTCAGTAGTTTGTATAGAATATAGGTTTGTGTATTGATCGCATTGACTATATTCATAAAACAAGAAATGGTTTGTTTAGTTTTTAGGGGGTTGCTAATTTCTAATTTACTACAAAACTTTATTACTTTACAAATAAATTATTGAAGCAGGGATATTGCAAGCCTATTTTTATGGAATTTCATAAAACTTTACGGAAAAAATACAAAAATAAATTTTTAAGCAAGAGGTAAAAACCTAAAAAACTACTAAGCTTTAGCTGAATGGTATTTTCAAAGATTAAATTTTGTAAAAAATTGAAATTTGTCAGCCTGTAATGCTACAAACAGTTTTAAACATGGTAAATTAATTGATAGATGACTATTTCTATACAGGTTGTTACTTCATGTTTTGATAAATACATATTATATACACAGTATGTATGTACAACCCTCCGTATCAGGTCGAGTCCTTTTTAGTATCCGTATCACTATGAGTCGCGCTTGCGCTCGGCTACTAAAAAAGGAGGTGGCCTGATGCGAAGAGTTGTACATACACTCTGTTTATATGATATTGTTATCTATCATTTCCAACTAGGTTATTCAACTTAAAAAAACAACACTTTATATGAAAAAATATTTTACCACAGAAAAACACTGAACTATGTTGTGACATATGTTCTGTAGTAATGACGTCATTATTTTCATTTGACAAATCGGAGATTCCAAATGACGTCACAATGAGAAAGTACACGTGCACTTTACCGCCAATGTTGTATCACCACAGATTTTGTATCATGCGTGCTCGATAAAACTTGTATTTTGCCAAATCAGACAGAAAAACTAGTCTAATGTTAGATAAAATAAGGTCTATTTTAAACATGGTAAATTGATTAATCCATGTTTATGTTTATACCAGGCATGGGGTAATGCTAATTTGTAATTGTAATGCCCTGTAATGCATTACATTTTCTCAAAGTAATGCATGTAATGTGTAATGCCCTAAGTTTTGCATTACTTGTAATTGTAATGTAATGCATTACATAGACAAAAATGCATGTAATTTAAGCATTACATGGCATTACATAGCATTACTTCTCTGTATTAAATGTTAGATATTATTGCCATTACAATTCAGGGCTAGTAAGTACCTACATGCTACTTTTTTCCCTAATATAAAATATGAAAATCGATGTCTAGAAAAATTGTAACTGTGAACTGTTGTCAAACTAATGATTTATTTCATTCAACCTTAATACTAAAACTATACAAATGCTAAAAATTTAGTATACTTCAGATCATTTTGAATTTCCAACAAATGTAAAGGATAAAAATACATTTTAAAGCAAAATGCAAATGCTGTTTTTAGTACTATCGGGAAGTCTAAAGATCACATCAAAATTTGCAACATATCTAAATATAAGTTTCAGTAACTACAATAATTTGTAATTTTGCTTTAACTGATAACCTGTGATGAAAACAATCTTATTTTTACCAGAAATTGTTTTTTTTTTTGTAATCCTTTTATATGCTATTAAGGTAACCTATTTTTAATGATTAAAGAAGTTATTTGTTAAGTATGGTTTATAAATTACACCTGACAATACCACTAATTAGTTTGTATACTCCTTTTACTGTTTTGATTTAATGGTAATTAAGAAACATTCAGTGAATAAAATAAATAAAAAATAAAAACATATAATATGAAAAATCCTTACAGCATCTCTGTTTTTTCTTCTTAATTTTTAGAGTAAAACAGAAATGTATATTTGGATAATAAAAAACCTGACATAGATGAACAATCAACTTTGACAAATTTTGTAAAACCTACTGGAAAACAGCAGAAATATCAGTTGAATGACCCATAGCAAAAAGAATCTATACATGCACTTATTGACTATATTCTCCTTTTTAAACAGTTGAAAATCAAAACATAAGAACTTTATAGAAAAAGAACCCAAAATTTCAATTTCAAATTCTGAATCCGAAACATATCATATTTATATGTTTGGATTCTTTGTGAAATGTAATGTGTAATATAATGCATTACTTTGTAAAGTAATTGTAATGTAATGCATTACTTTCCAAAATACATGTAATTGTAATTGTAATATAATGCTACTTTTGTCAAAGTAATTGTAATGTAATGCATTACATTGCAATGTAATTCGCCCCATGCCTGGTTTATACAGGTTACTACTTCATGTTTTGATAAAATAATGTCTATTTTTATTTAGTTTCTTTTGTTGGATGTTTCAATCAAAAACAGACATAGTAATCCATGTCCGAATCACAATCAAGAATCAAACTTAAAACTTTGGAACTAACAGGTTAGGTCAGACACGTAAACTTCCATCAGGGAAGTGAGGCCGGTGCTCCGGAAGGATAAGCACCTCCTGTTTAGCTAGCTACACTCGCCACATGTGTAATCAAAATTGTGTAAAAGAAACATGGAACTATGGGACGTCAAAGTATACGTTTCCAGTTTGCATATATTTTTTCTATATTAAACAACCTTATGAACCATGACAATTGAACAAGGAATAATACGTCTAATTATTTAAAAACAGAATTTAATAACGCTGATCAATGAGTCATATACCTGATAAGGAAAAATAACTACCTTATTTTACACGGCTGATGTAAATTAAAATTCATGTGATTTAAATAAAACTTGTTTCTCTCATTATCTTATCACATATTATTCCAATGGCATTGTTAATATTTGTTTTAACATATTCAATCACCAGGTGATAGATAATTATATTATGTTAACCCGTATCTCTGTTTCCAGGAAAATATTAATTTCTGATCACTCGGTCTACTGAATGAAACCTGTACTACGAAACGCGATGTATAAAATTGTTATATCTTGACATATATTTTTTACAAGTTAATGCTTAAGGCTATCAATGTGAAATGTTTCGCTCATAACATTACTGAAGATGTATTTTTAAGGTTTATAATAGCTTTTATTACTTTTTCAAGATTTTTTATGTTATTTTAAATTTGATTTAGAGACAATCGATGCCGTTAAACTTTCTAACATTGACCATTACCTCTATAGGATTAACGAAATTGAATTCAATAGCAACTAAGGTCGTCATTTAATTATTCAGTGTACATTTTATTAAAATATAATAATTCCAACAATATGTAACAGGAGGTGCTTACCCTTCCGGAGCACCCGGCATCACTTCCCTGGTTAAACCGTGTCTAACCTAACTTGTCAGTTCCAAAGTTTTTACTTTGCGCCTGAATTGTGATTCGGACATGGATTAGTATGTTTGTTTTTGATTGATTACAAATGTCTTTATGTATTGCGTGACTATACCTGTCGTTACCTAGTAACATGTGTTTGGTATTCTTAGTTGCCTTGGTTGTCATAGTTGCCTTAGTTACCCGGCTTCAGTTTCATTTTGTTTCTAGATTTTGATTTGGACAAGGTTGATGAGTTTTTGATTTGATAACAAAAATTGCGGGTGTATCTAGCTAATCAGGAAGTGTTAATTCCCATGAGCACTCAATATGACTTCCCTGGTGGAAGTTCACGTGTTTATTTACATATTGTACCAGTTTTGTTTAACTAATTCGCTAGTTTTAGTTTTTACTTGTTTGGGATTGTGATTTTGACATGAATTGGTGAGTTTATTTTTGATGAATGCGGCATTTTTCCTATATGTACTGTCAATGATTAAAAATGAATTAAATATTTGTAGCTTGAATACCAACGATTAAATAACAACCAAGTAAAACTATGTGGTTTATTTGTTTTGCGACAGAAAAGGCAAAACCGCAAATAAATATTTTGATTAGACGAGTACAAATCATTTATTAATTTACTAAACCGGATCGAAACGTTGAATGAAGACAATATAACTACGTTAACATTATACTAGTTTTCATTTTACAGGACAAGACGGCTGTTTCGGAACGAATAAAATTCCTCATCAGTAATGGCTGGACCGAAATTATAAAACCAGATGTTGAAAACATTTTCAAAGGACCAAAATATATTTTACCAAATTAAGCTAAGGAATCACATAGTGAATATACCTTAGAGTATACCTTACAATATAATTATTACAATAATTAAATTTAGACATATTTGGTAGTCATTACTACTTTTATCATGTTAATTTAAAAATGTTTGCTTTCTACAGACACCAGCTAATGGTAGCCATGGAGACAATAGTAAACATCCAGGGATATTTTTGACAAAGTAAGATGTTTATCTTATTCATGAACTTAAGTTTATATGCAGATGTCACTTTATTTGTGTATTGATGAAATACGAAAAATTATACTATTTTGTTTCAGTGTAAGTAAAAAAAAAGTGATATACATTTCAAAATGAAATAATCGCACCAATCCATGTCCAAATCACAATCTCAAACGATTAAAACTTTGAAACAAGCTAATTAGTAAAACACGCGAAGTTCCGCCAGGAAAGTGAGGCCGAGTGCTCCGGGAGAGTAAGCACTCCTGTTTAGCTAGGTACACCTGCATTTTGTGTAATCAAATTAAAAACAAACATACTTATCCATGTCCAAATAAAAATCCAGAAGCAAAGTCAAACAGTGAAGCCGCCTGGTTACTAAGGAATTATGATAATCAAGGCAAGCAAGACTACCAAGATCAAATTACCAGGTAGCGACAGATATAACCACACAATAGATAAAGAGCAAGCACATCAGTAACATATTCTTGGCATTATTATATTTTTTTAAATGTACACAATAATTAAATGGCTACCTTACATTAAGCATTAAACTTTGTTTGTAATCGATCTATGATGGTTTACATCGAATGGCTCTCGCGCTAATTTGATTAAACCGCGAATGCTTATATTTCAATCCGTCGCTTACAGCTTACAAAGTTTTAAAATGTGATTAATTCTGCAAGTTTTGGTGGAAATTCCTTGTTTATAGCGAACGGGTTTTAATTGGATCTAACTGGGTTAGCTCCGCCCACTCATTTTCCAGATAAACCTGTTAAGGTTTTATTTTAAATATCTGTGTTTTAACAATTCATATTTATATTTACACTACAATTATTAGTGCAATTTAAAGGTGAAATTTACGTTTATCGTTAATGTTTTTTACATTCCGCTGCTTGATACGATGATTTGTTTACAATCCGCGACTTGACACGTGTATTTGTGTTGTTGCCGGCGATACATAACCATGACGTCAAAAAAAGAAAGGTCTTACGTGAAGATTTCGGTCTATCCTGAAACTCCCTACAGAGTTAAGGGTCAATGTTAGAAAGTTTAATGGCATCGATTTTGTCTAAATAAAAAAAATCTTGAAAATGTTATAACAACTACACTATAACCTGTGTATAAAGACCACCCAGGGGACTGAGCAAAAGTGGACTTAAAAGACAGGTGGACTTTATATAGAGGATCACCTCTTATGAGCGAGTGAACATTTATGGTTGATACTGGTATACAAATGAGTGGAAAATGTGTGGTACCTATTAAAATATTAATTATTTCTTAAAAAGTTTTTTTATTGCTTATTCAGATTTATTTACGGAAATTATTTGATAGTGACTTTAATCTTGAGGACTGTATTCTTATTATATAAGAACAGTTTATCTTATCAGTATACACCTGGTTGATTCTCTTTGTTTTCTTAAGAAGCAAGGTGTCACTAATTAATTGATAGGTATAGAAAACATTCTACCTGTAAATAACAAAAACTATTTTTACCTTCTGATCTAATGGCTTCAGTCATTGACATGAGAATAATTAGTTCATGTATTAATTCCTCAAATTTTAACTTATTCTCAAAATTTACAGAAAATTGTAAATGCACCTTTATATACAAAATTTAAAGAATTCTCATTATAATAATTGTATTCTTTTCTTCATGCATTTAGAATAGAATATTACTTGGCTAAAACTGTTTTGCATAACTTAGAGATCAAAATTATAAAAACTAAAAAAAGTTCATTGAAAAAGCGGACTTTATAGGCAGGTTGAGGAGTCATTTGGAACTAAAAAGGTGGACTCTGTTCACATTAGACAGGTGGACTTTATATTCAGTGTCATTATATAGTAAAATCATTGGGGATACCTCATACCGGTTGCTATAGACAGGTGAACTTTATACAGAAGTGGACTTTATAGCAGGTTATACTGTATTATAAACCTTAAATAATAATCTACAGTGATATCATGACCGAAACATTTCATATTGATAACTTTAAATCTTAACTTGCAAAAAATTTAAGTCAAGGCATGTCTAACCTGCTTGTCAGTTCCAAAGTTTATATTTTGCTTCTGGATTGTGATTCGGACATGGATAAGTATGTTTTTTTTTATTATAATACATCGCGTTTCGAAGTACATGTTTCATTCAGTAGACCCTGTGATCAGAAATTAAAATTTTCCTTGAAACAGAGAGATTACGGTAAAACTTATATAACTAATTATCACATGATTATTGAATATGTTCAAACAAATAATAACAACGCAGTTAGAATAACAAACGTGATAATATAATAATGGCAACGAGTTTTATTTAAATCATATGAATTTTAATTTACATAACCCATGTAAAATAAGGTAGTTATTATTAGTTATCAGTGATGAATCATTGTTAAGTGTTATTATAATCTATTTCTAATTCACTTGTTCAGTTATCATTTGTTCCATCAGGTTGTTCAATAAAAAGAAAAATATATGCAATAAGAAACGTGTGCTTGAAAAAAAACAACAAAAGAAAAAATAGACCTTATCTTACCAAAATATAAAGTAACAACCCGTATAAACATTGCCATCTAATAATTATATAACGTTTAAAACCGGTTGTAACATTAGACTGAAAATTTAACAAAAAAATTTTGAAACACTATTCAGCTAAATCTTCGATTTTTTTCGTTTTATAGGTATTTGTCTTGAAAAACGTATTGTTGTATTTTTCCGTAAATTTTCAAGAAATTCCAAGAAAAATTGTTTTCAAGAAAAACAAGTTCAATACACATATAAAGATAGTTGAGTTTCTACTTCCAAGTATTGTAAAACTTTCATTATTTCAATTTTATTAATAAAACTTGACAATATGGTTTTAATTTAAAAAAAACAATGGCAAATATAAATGTGCATATTCATTTTTGGTTGACAGTGTATTTACTGGTATAAGCTGTTCACAAAAATGCCTAAAATAATATTTTAATCTCTTTATTAGTTCTGTAAGGACATAAACTTGATATTTGAACGATTCAGCCAACCTTAGCAGATAATTTTGATTAACAATGTTATCAAAAAACAAACGTACAAATCCATGTCCGAATCACAATCCAGAAGCAAAGTAAAAACTTTGGAACTGACAAGTCGGGTTAGATACGTAAACTTTCACCAGGGAAGTAAGGCCGGGTGCTCCGGAAGGGTAATCACCCCCTATTTAGCTAGCTACACCAGCCACGTGTGAAATCAAAATTGTGTGAAAGGAACATGGAACTATGGGACGTCAAATATATCTTGGGCTATCCTGGACACAGCGACATCAAACTTATCAACAATACTGTAATGACGGCCATGAAACTTTTTGAGGGCCTTGGCTTGCAATATCCCCGGGTCATCAATTAATTTGCAAACAGCCTGCTTCGTTGTACAAAGTCCTTATAGTGGGAACAAACTCTACCAAAGCGTATTAATTGATAAACAAATACACCATAAGCAGGAGAAGCAGATATATTCTGCATAAAAAAAGGAAATTTGACAATAGGAACATTGTAGTCATCACGTTTGTCATAGAGTTTCAAATATAGCCTTTCGTGAACGATATACCCGAGGATGTATAGTCCACCGGCAGCCCGACATTTTTTAATTATTACTAAACATGTTTTAATTTTGCAGCACGAGATTGCCGTTTCGGAATAACCTGAAATTCCCCATCATGAGTACTTGCACCAAAATTGTAGAAACCCAATGTAAAAAAGGAACTTAATGTATTTGACCAAATCCACTTTTAGCAAAAATTTGAACTATTAAGAGATAAGTTTTTGAGAAATTTCTAAAATTTTATGAAGCATACAATTGCTAATAACAACTATCTGACAATACTATTGCCTCCTTGTCTCCTGTCTTAGCGATATCCTCGAGGATGTTAAAATAGGACAACAACATTTTAATCGATCTTATTGTTTTGTTTTTCAGAAGATTACTTACAACTTAAAGAATTATGGCAACAAATATCAAAGTCCAGATTGAATTTGATCGGAATGCACAAAAACATTTTATCAGCTGTTCAAAGAATGGAAATAATCTATATTTCCATGTGTCAATTCCATCACCACTTATTGGAGTGGATGAAGAACTTGCTGTATCCGACGAATGGCAAGCAATACTTGTAAAACGAACTAGTAAAGCAAATCAGCCATTTCTCTTCAAAATCTGCTCGCCTAGTAAAAACAAAAAGGTATTTATTATTCATATATTTTTGTCCTTTTTTATTCGTTTCATTCATTTCATCATTGGGACGTTTAAAGGCTACCATTCGCTATAATTATCAGATTGATGCCGACTGGACTGAACAGCTGCATAATTCTCCTAATTTCTTAACAACTAACTGCTAACCGACTGACTTTATTTACTTAATTATCTCATCACATGCTGGAAATAAAACACAGAAGAAGTATAAAAATGGATAAATCCATCAGAGTATAAATATTTAATATGAATGATGTGACAACTATTTTATATTTTATCAAATCCACTTAGAAATTTCTAAATTATCTTTATAAGAGCAACTTATACTCTGTGGTTCTGTTGTAGGGTGCTTCGGAAAACCATGTTATCACTTTGGAATGTCGGATCACGAGTCAAAACAGATGTAAGGTAAGACTTACAAAGTTTCAAAGCAGAAATGTGGATTCTTTTCATATAAATGCCTACGAGGTGGTGATTCCTAATTTTTTCTCATTGAAAGGAGAACTCATGATTTTTACAAAAGCCGACATTAGAATACAGGCCATTGTACAATGTCCTAAAATAACTTTGGAAAGTAAAAATGGAAACATAACTGTTACATCAGAGGGGACAGTAAGAACTGCATCAATTTTACTCAATAGTAATTCCAACACATCAAAAATCGATGGTATCATATGCGGCCTTTCAGAAAGTTTCTGGGAGAACAAGAATAAGAACTGTCCAATCCAGAGCCATTCTACAGATGCAGATACAATTTTGTCTTCTGAAGACAATAACATAAAAGGCATTCCTCTTAAGGTTGATGTTGTTGGGAATCTTCACATTGGGACTGATGGGAGAATCGGTTGTGGACGGAATAAGCTTTCCAATAGTCTAGTTACATTTCTTCAAACAACGGTAAAAGGAAATATATACAATTTTGGCATCATAACAGCTTCTATTCAGATTGATTTGGAAGCAGAGAATTTACTCTCGGGAAGATATTGTAAGGATGATACAGTACAGCGATATTACGATACAATAAGAGAATTATATGGATTACTTAATGGTATAGAGGATTTTCAAATCGACCCAACAACTTCCAACCTGATCATGGCCGTAAAGAACCAGAATCCAGAAATTGTTGCGTCTTTATTGCAAATTGGAATGGATCCTTTGTCACCTGCATTTAAAAATGGAAAGACAGCTAAGGACCTGGCTTCCAGAGAACTATGGAAAATATTCAAACCTAACACAGAGAAAGACACACATGACACACATTTTGGACATAAAAGGGATCGTCCAGACATAGTTCACTCTTTGATTAGAGCCTGGGACAAACGATCAGGTTCCATTATTTCCCGAAAAATCCAATGCAGGTTAGAAGGCGACATAGAAGACTGCTCACAACTATTAGGTCTTGAAGAGGTCAACTTTGATGTAAGTGGTGACATAATAGTTGAAGAAGATTCAATTTGGACTTCTGGGACCGTCACAGGGAAATGTGGAGGTAGTCTTACTTTTCATGGAAAGACCAAACTTCGACGATTTGAAAACATGACTGTTGGAAAAACATGCCACATTAAAGATACTGGAATGGTATTATTAGTTGAAGGAGGTACACTTTTGGTCAAAAAGTTGTTTAAAAATAATAGTGTTTTCTTCGTATGCAGTAAAGATACAAAAAGTCTGTTACATGTGACAACTGATGTACTTGAGCAAACCGAAAATGCTACCATGGGAACGAACAGTAGGCTACAAGTAACAGTGTTGGCAGATACAACTAACTGGGAGGGGAACATTAATGGAAAGTATCTGTGTTTCGATGTTCGAGCTAAAGTACAAGCCGATTGCAATATTGAATCATTTAACTTATGTTTAATAAAGATAATGGAAGGAAGAAGTGGTCTAGGGCAGTTTATCTTAGGGCAGAGAGGACTAATGAAAGTCAAAGAAGGTGAATTTGTCGCAGTAAAAGAAAATGTCGAATCTCGAAAATTTGCTGACATTTTAGTTGCCGGGAAAATATCTTCTAGAGGTATTCGTGCTCCAAATGTGAACATAGATTTGTTGGATGATTCGTTCGTGGAAATTTCACCCGATGCCCATTGCTTTATAAAAGAGTTGAAAACACGACGAACATCAAAGGTTCACTTTATTGTCAACGAAGAATGCAACACTATCGTCTGCAAGTTTGTTTATTGGTCCCACTTTGGAGAAATGATAGTAAAGAAAATGTCTCCTGTTTCATGTCTTATGAAGATAGAAGCTTGGAATATGTTACAGAACGGAAAGATTGAAAATTGCAACAAGATAAATCTTACCATACACGAGGATTTGATCAATACAAAAGAGATAATAGTCGAAGAAGAATTAAAAATTAAAGGACCAGGGAACATTTCTAATGGATATGAATCAGTTATAAAATGTCAACATGGATCAGTGAAAATGGAACAAGTAGGAAGAATCAATTTATGTCCTAGTTCTAAACTTGAAGGAAAAGAAATTATAGTTTGTACAAGTCTATCAAAACAAACCGCCCACACGAAATGGGATTTTAAGAACAAAGGCAAAATAACTTCCGAGGAAAAGATTGATATTACAGCATGGAATATTTTCAACAAATCAGGAGAAATTTGTAGTAGAAATTCAGGAATTAATATGAGTTGGATGACCCAAGACAAAACTTGCCTCGACGGAATAGTTACATCTCCAGGACAAATTGCTATATTTTCAGAGAATGGAAAACATTTCCAGTTTAAGTGTACAGGAGGTAGTACACAATGCCAACGTAACAATGATTTTAAGGTTCCAAAAGATGGACTTATAATATGTTGTCCGAATGGAGATGTATTGATTGACAGTAAAATTGATGGAGAGGCGTCAAAACTAGAGGTATACTCAAAGAAAGGGATCTTATTTTCCAAAAACGCCAATCTTTCAGGCTTGCATTTCCAAACAGAAACAACCAAACCAACTATTACAGACACCGAAAGCAATGACACTACATCATCATGGATCAGTATTACAGATTATGGCCTTGAGGCAAATACAATAAATGGAAGAGATGACATTATTGGAATCACAGAGGCAAACTCCTCAGTACGGCTGATCAGGAATAGTGTTATTAAGGTGAATGAAACCATTTTACAATCCAATGACAGTGAATCCAACACCTTTTTGAAAACATATGATTCCAGCAAATTTATTAGCACAAATACCATTCTTGCTGATGGCACAACGTACGTTGATGGTTCTTTCGAATTTTTAGGCCATTGCACGATCCAAGCAAATGTGATTAAGTTTGTGAGAAAATCACAATGTATGATGTCTCAAGATGTACCTCAAAATCGGGCTGTATTGAGCATTCGAGGAAATGATCTATCATTTGCTGGAAAATTAATACCAAACAATTGTCTTTCCGAAATTGAGATCTCAGCCGAAAACATAGATGTATCGGGACTAATTAAAGCTGAAGGACCATTATACCTACATAACGCCAAAGATATTAGGATTCAGGGTGCACAGATGTTTTGCCATGGACTTTTCTGCCTCCAAAACAAAACCCAGTCTAGCTATACAGATTGTTACACCTCATTAACATTACTGAGTGGATTCGTAAGTGCGAAAGGTTCAGTGAAGTGTGATGTCAAAGATTTCACTATGAATAATATGTCCACCATTAAAGTCCAAACAAAGACGGATAATTGTATAATCAATGCAACAGCGTCAGCCAATGTTTCCGGAACATTTGAATGTACAGGTCACGGTATATTCCAACTCCATTGTGGTGAAAACCTTATCATGGAAGAAGTCATGTTAAACGTCACAATGCCGACATGTTCACTGAGGGCTCGAAACACATTCAGGACAGACAATAAGTCCGTTTTACGATTCGGCGGACAATACGGTCAATTACTATTATATGAAATATCAAGGAACAAATATACAACAATAATTGAGCTTGCGGCTGAAAAAATAAATATTTCAGGGCAAATGGAATCTGGAGGACCATTATACCTTAATGATGCAACAGAAATAAAGATCGATGCTGCAGAAATATCTTGCCTTGGACTTTCCTGTAAACAATCAGTCGGCAAAGATAATTACGCTATTGTATCATTACTTAGTGGATTGGTGAATGTGATTGGTCCAGTGGAGTGTTATGTCAAAGAGTTTAGCATGGATACACTGTCTTCTTTAAAAGTTCAAACAAAGGAGCACTGTGTAATCAATGCAACATCGTCTGCCAATGTTTCCGGAACATTTGAATGTACAGGTCACGGTATATTTCAACTCCATTGTGGTGAAAACCTTATCATGGAAGAAGTCATATTAAACATCACAATGCCGACAAGTTCACTGAGGGCTCGAAACACATTCAGGACAGACAATAAGTCCGTTTTACAATTCGGCGGACAAATCGGTCAATTGCCATTATCTGAAATATCAACAAAAATGGAATATACAGCAGAAATTGAGCTTGCGGCTGAAAAAATAAATATTTCAGGGCAAATGGAAACTAGAGGACCACTATACCTTAATGATGCAACAGAAATAAAGATCGAGGCTGCACGAATATCTTGCCTCGGACTGTCTTGTACCAATAAAGATCACGCTACAGTAACATTACTTAGTGGGTTGGTGAATGTTATTGGTCCTTTGGAGTGTTATGTCAAAGAGTTTACCATGGATGGAATGTCTTCTCTTAAAATGCAAACAGATGATGACAACATAATCAATGCCACACTGTCTATCGATGTTTCTGGGAAGTTTGAATGTAGCGGTCAAGGTAACATCTTACTGGAGTGTGGCGAAAATCTTATTTTAGAAGAGTCTGATTTTGAAATCTCGTTGACCAAATGCACATTGAAAGCTGTAAAATCCATTAAGACAAACAGAAACTCCGTTTTACAGTTCAATGGCGGGAAAATAGAATTGTCTACCGGTTCCGAAAATGATGAAAACGTAGATGGTGAAATATCACTATGTGGAAGTATATATTCCTCTACATGCGATTCAGATGCAAAAGCGTGTTTCGAAATCGAATGCAGAGTTTTACAGCTAACTGGTTCAAAAGTAGCAGGTTTTAAGTCAGTGGAACTATATGCAGCCTCCATAATCACAGATTTGAACAGTGGTATTAACAATGTAGGGACTGTAAAAATAGAAGCAGCAAGTATTGATGCCCAAGGCCAAATCAGTGCAGTAGAAACTATGGAGATAAAGGTTGATGATATATTAGTTCGTGGTCTTGTACAGGAGGTTTGTGATCTGAAAATAGATGCCGAACATACAGCTGTGAACTGTGGGACATTACATGCCAACCATACCGGAATTTCTGCACCAGTTTTCTTAAATTGTCCAGAAATGAATGGGGAAAATTCATTGTTGACTAATCTACCAACATTGGGGAAATCAAAAGAACTGATCGTTGAAGGGCTTTTATGTATAATTGTAGGTTCTTTTGTTCAGGGTACAAAAATAACAATATCTTCAGTGATGCGTTTCGACTTTTCAAGCAAGACATCGACAAAATTACCCAATGCAGACGATCTCAGTAATTGGAAAAAGGTGGTAGATTCTTCACTTTGCAGTTTATCTAATTCGGACCAATCGGATATCCACAACATAGTCAAAGAAGCATTACAAATACCACAGGTTGTGTGTCAGCTTGGTGTAGGGAGTCATTTGTGTAAGGATATTGTCAAAATCACAAAAGGAATTCAAAAGCAAGGGCTAGGTGCAGTTCAGTTACAAGACATTGTAAGTTGTCTAAACAAAGCCCACGCAGAATATACCAAAATAAGTACCTTACAAATATGTATTCAAGTTATACCAAAAAAATTGAAAAAAATCAAGAACGCCGCAAAAACTGCTGGGAAGAAGATTATGGAAACCATATTTGGTCGTAATTCGTTCACTAGCACACTTGAATTTAAGAAGAATGATAACGGCAAAGAATCAATTGAGTCACAGTCGTTTTGTTTCTTTGGCGAAAACACTGATGTTACAACTGGACAATTTGTATCAAAATCGCTCGTTCTCGGTGGTGATAAAGGTATCTGGAAAAACGAAGGAGTATTTGAAAGTTGTGGTGACATTATCATTTCAGCAAAATTTATAGAGCATGGTGACAAACAGAAGAGACTCATGCGGTCCCTACATGGATGCATACAAATGCAAGCTGATAAAGTAATTGCAAAGGGACTGGAAGGTAAATCACTACATGTCAAATCTGCTGAGGGCGTAAAATTAGAATCAGTGGATGTTAAAGAGAATGCCGTGGTAGAATGTGACAGTGGAAAAGCTACTATCAAAGACATTAAAGCGGACAACTTGCATATGGATGGAAATGCAAATGTAGATTTAAAAAGAGCAAGTGTAAATGACAACATCGATATTACAGGCAACAAAGTGGAAGCGAAAGATGTCTCATGTAAAGATATTTCAGCAACTGCTGAAAAAAACGTCGATATTGGTGATTTTAAGATCGAAAATAACCTTTCAGTCAAATCAAAATCGGGAAATATCAATGTCAATTCAAAGATTAAAGCTGACAAAGCAGAACTAGTCGCAGAAAAGGGTAAAATTTCTCTAAAGAACAAACACGGAGAAGCAAACCACGAACTGCAACAACTCATCATGAAGACAAAACGATTCGACGATGTTCAAGAAATGTTAAGTAAAACAGGAGTTTATCAGGGCCTTAAAATAGCAGAAGAAATGGACCTCGCTGTCTCTGAACAAAGTGTTATACTTGCAAACATGGACAAGATAGATTTTACTCTGAAATTGAATGCTAGAGATATTGATGTACAGGGCAATGTTGAATCAAGTAAAAGCGTGCATTTAACCGCTTCGGATGGAAGTCTCAAAGTCAGAGAAAATGTCCGGGTAAGCGGTAAAGAAGATGTAAGCTTAAAAGCAAAATATAATGTCAGTCTTGAGGAGGATGCATATGTCGAAGGCGACTATGTCTTTGTTGAGTCGGAAAATAGTTCAGTGTCATGTACTGCTAGCACAATCAAAGCAGGCAATTCTGTTGCAATGAAGGCAAAAGAGGACATCAATATTCAATCAACGAATGGTAATGGACCTGCAAAGAAAAGCAACATAATAGCAGGGAAAGGTTCACCAGACTCACCTTCAGTTAATCTAGAGTCGGGCAGAGACGTAAATATATACGCATCTGATATAAAAAGTGAAGGAGAAAATAAAATCGAAGCTGCTAGAGATATCAATATCACAGGACACACATATCAAACACGTTCCACTGTGATACAAAAAACACATGTAGATAAACCTGAAATATCAGGGCATAAAAATAGTTTTTTAGCTGGTGGAAATTTTACAAGTTCAGCAGGGAAACTGAGATCAAAGTCTGGACAGACCATACATGCTAAAGGCAAAGTTACAATGAAAGATATCGTAGGTAAAACAATTGAAGACAAATCAACCGACGTTTTAGGTGGTTTTTTGTATCACAGAAATAACCACAGTGAGTCTGAACAGTCCCATGGAACATTGATTGAAGACACTTCTTCCATGGCAAACACTACAATTATCTCTGATACTTCAGATATAGAATGGACCGGAAGTTCAATAAAATCATCTGGGGCAGTGCACGAGGAAGCAAAAATGGGTAGGGTTGCACACAAATCAAGAATTCTAACGAACAAAAAGAGCACAACAGAGTTAGGGTTTTTTACTTCAAGATCCTCTAGTGAGACTGACAAAACAGTAGGATATGGCTTTCACTATTCAGATCAGTTTAATCAAAGTGTGAGCGGGGACTCTATGGATGTAGGCAAATACTCTGTCAAAGCAAATGAATTCAGCGCATTGAACGCTTTCGGTGTTAAAGTCGATGGTGACATGACATTAGATGTAAAGGAATTCCATTTCCAAGGCGCAGAATTGTTATCTTCAAGAATAGTTTTGACTTAAAAATAGAACTGGATAAAACAACATTACAAGCCAGTGCAAACTATAGTCACGGAAATGGAAGTACAGTTCAGCATCAAGCGTTGAACGTTGGTGGAAAACTGAAAATCCAAAATGCACAAAAGGGAGTTTTTGATTGTAGTCAAGCAGATATTGGGGAAATCGAAGGCGCAGTTGAAAACTTGGATATTATTTCAAGGACAGACAAAGAAAATGGGTTCAACATAGGATGTACAGTTGGTGTAGATGTTGTGACAAGAAAACCAGAAGGTGGCCTACGGGGGGCATAAGTCACTCAGAGGTTGTTTCTTCACAAACAACTTTAAACGTTAGAGGCAGTAGCAAACAATTTGAAGTGGGTACATTAAAGATGAAAGGTGCTGTAATAACATTCGATGATGATGTACACAATTTTGCAAAAGAGATTATCACAGAAGATGTCAAGGAAACGGAAAGTAATTTTGACATTCAGTTTTCAATCAGTAGACCTAAAAAATTAACAAAAGGTTCAAAGACGTTAAGTCTGTCGGTAAACCACAAGGATGGCAAGATAAAATCTTGCATAGCATCTCGGCATGGAAAAGTTGATGACAAAATGAAACAGAGGGTTAATACAGATATTGACAAATGCCGGGAAGTAAATAGGGAGTTTTCTTTTTCCATTAAACATACTTTTAAAGGAAAACTGTCAAAAAATCTTGCTGAAATAGGAAAGAAAATAGCAAAATCAGCTGGGGAAGAAATTGCCGTTGCATGTCTTGAAGAAGTATCAAAAGAATTAGGTTTACCAATGGATATTTTGAAATCAATTATAGATATTGCACAAGGACAAAACCCTCTAGAGAATGCGTTTGATTATGCGCTCAAACAGATTGGCAAATGCGTTATACCTGATCATCTTCTAGAAGCATTACAAGATTTGTTGACAAATGGCAATCCTCTTAAGATTATTGTTTGGATTGGTAGTAAAACAAAAATACATTCTGACATTATTGAAGCCATCCTTGAGGTGTTGCAAAGCGGAACTATCACAAACACTGTCGTTATCAAAGTTATCAAGACAGCTGCGTGCTATATCGAATTTCCAAAGGAAATAGTATCTATAGTTATAGATTTACTCAAATGTACCAACCAAAAAGGAAATATCAAAGACTCATTAGCCAAATTCCTGAAGTCTAAAGATGGACAGAAGAGCATTGAAAATGTCGCCAAATGGACTTGTGGAAAAGCAAACATACCACCTGAGTTAGTTGAAAATACACTAGAAATAGTTTTCGTGGTCAAGTCACAAATGCAGCAATTGTCAATATTATACAGACGGCTGCTTGTTACTTCAAATTCCCAAATGAAATTGTAACCGTTGTTGTACAGTTATTACAATGTTGCTGCAAACAAGGAAATGTTAAAGACTCTACAATGAGCGTATTAAAATCAAAAGCAGGACAGAAGAGTATCAAGGATTTGGCAAAATTGCTTGATGTTCCTGTTGAAATAAGATTTAATACTAGACATAATGAGTCAGCCAGACGCTGTGGCCGTTGGGCAAGTCATACTCCAGTTTGTAGCATCTAAAACAAACATACCGTCCCATATAGTACCAGCAGTCATATCTGTTATGAAAGACCCTAACATTAAAACCATTGCTACCGTTATTTTTGGAACCGTATGCAAAGACAAGAATCTAATACAGACTTTAGGAAGCTCAATCGTTGATTGCAAGGATACTGAATCGGTATTAAGAGAAATGTTCAGGGTAACTGCACAACATTTTGGAATCTCTAGAAATATTATAGACAAAATCCAAAAGATTTTACAAGGAAAGTGTCAACCAGACATACAAACGGGAATTGACTTTCTCAGAAATCTGTCCGACATCATGAAGAGAGGGGAAGCCAGAAATCCAAAGTTGGAACAAGTTCTTTCAATCATACAGAATTGCTTCAAAAACTACGAGAAATTTTCAGCTATTTTTGCAAACTGTTTGCGTCATGGTTTCTCGATTTCTGCCTGTTTCCCTATTTTCGAGTTAATATTGGAGTTAGTTGGTGTGGAAAAAGAAGTGTGTGAGAGTTTAAAGTCCATTTTAGTTGACAAGAATTTAACAGCACTGAAGCGATGGTTACCAGTAATAAGAGAAGTTGACACCGACACCCTTTTTCTTGTAGCTAAAGATATCATCAATGGGAGCAACATCAAAGATATTTGTATCACACTATTAACTGTACAAGCAAAGAAACTGAAACTAACAGATGATGTTACAGCAGATTTAGTACACATTATCAATGGCAATAAACCTCAACGGTATTTTAGAGCAGCAGAGGAAATTGTTTCATCTGGTAAGGACGATCAGTTAAGGGGATTCCTTCGTGACAAACTGTCATTACTGCCTCATCAAATTACTCCAGTAATTCAAGTCCTGAATTGTTGCTTAGGCAATAAAACCAAGCATGTTGAATTGTTTGTTTTCCTTTCGACAAACATAGGAGTTCCAGGAGGGCTAACTACTGGGATCAAAGAATGGGTACACGGAGGGCATCCGGATGATTTGGCAGACTGGATTGAAGAGAAAACAGGTCTGGAAAAGCCTGTCACAATTGAATTCATGAGGCTTTGTTCTGGAGGATATACCAGTGAAACGATAATAGAATTTATGTTCTCAGTGTTAAAAAGTCTTGGCCTTTTGAAAATAGTTGAAAGCCTTCGACCAATTGTTCTGTCACACAGGTGCTTGGAATTGAAGGAGAAACCCGCTTTGATTTACACGATCATTATCGAGGTGGTGTCACCACATATCAAGGAAATAGCTAAGTATACTAGAATACCCTCTGAGACCATTGAGAAATTACTTAGTTTTAGTGCTCCAAAAGAACAGTGCCTTGCTGTCTTGGGGTTGATATGTGAAAAAGTAGGAATATCAAAGGATGTTTTCGATAAATTCACAGCATTTATAGTAGACAAGGACGTTGATCCTCTCGCAGATTTGATTGCCAGGAAGACTGAGATGGATTCAAGTTTAGTCAAAGCGATTTTATATGAAGTTCGCAATACCAAAAGCGTTAAAGTTTGATTAAAGAGATTCCAATGTGTTTACTAAAACACGTTGGGTTGTCAGGAGAATCAATTTCTTGGTACAGCAGTTATTGTCTGGAAAAATGCCCAAAGGTGCCAAATCTAGATTGTTGAAAGCTGTTATTGAAGACATCATGAAATCAGAATTCGGACAAAAAATTATACAGAAGATATTTGGTCAAGCAGACAATCAGGGAATGACAGATGTGTTTGTGTCATCAGTACAATCAATACTAACTTCCGACACTCCGTTAGAAGCTGTATGTTTAAGTATAGAATTGTTATCGGAACCAATCGGCATTCCTAAGGATCTTTGCAAAGGAATTTCAAAACTTGTCTTACGCAATGACCTTCAACTCTAATTCCGTATTTAGCCAAAAGCACAGGGTACCACACCATTCCATGGATACAGACACTTATCGAAACTATTCTCAATTATGACAATACGTCAGATGCACTGCAACAGACTTCATCGCTGTTAATGACAGAAATTGGATTTAGTTCAAAAAGTGTCGACTGTGTTTTGAAATTTATGAGGGGAATTGTCAGCCTCTTTTCATCCTTACGTCATTGCTTTTTGTGATGGCAGATATCGTAAAGATATGTCAACCTCGGGCGTGAGGAGTCGTCGTTTCTACTCGACAACAGTTATCTTCTTGCTGTAGAACGCAGTTTGGCAGATAGTCATGACAATCCGGATACCTTGGTCCTCCATCTAATAAGTCTCTTTTTGAACATCACCGGAATAGATCGTTCTGTTTTACGTGAACTTGAATCGTTTATTTCCTCCGGTAACTGTGAATCTTTTATAACACAGATATGCAACCATCACAATGTTGACCACGAATTAACATCAGTGATTATTAGCATGTTTTCATCAGAAATATCCAACAAACAAAAGTTACAGAAAGTAGCCATTTTTAGTATCCAGCGGTGCAGATTTCCAAAATCTGTCGCTGAAAATATTATAGATATTATACAAGGAAATACAGTCAACAAAACAGCATTACTGCAAGAACTAGGACACTCCTCCTGTTGTGGTGATATAGCATCAGACGTAGTTCAAATCTTAGAAGAAATATCAGATTTTCGGACATACAAACAGAGGACTTGTTGAAACTGATATCCGTTATTCAAGTTCCTGATTACCAAGCACCTTTGTCAATGCTCTGGTTACATACGTTTATCAAGGGGAATTGGAACCACTTGCAAAATGGATTAGCGAATACGTTCAAATTGATACAGATATAATCAATGCATTTCTTGAAGCTGTTTTTCATAAAACAGGCAAACAGCGTATAATAGAAATCATAGCAGCCTTTGCAAAACTGACTGGCATGGAGGATAACATGGTAAAAGATTTAGGGTTATTTCTGGAAGGACAAGTATCTCTGCCTCGAGGACAATCTCTTCTGACAAAACTAGTTCGATTTATCCTGTCGCAAATTGCAAATATTGCTGCTGAAAAGGACTGCTTCCAAAACAAATCCTGGCTCCAACTAATCAAATTATCAACGGTGGCGACTTCAAAGAAAATGTCACATTAGTAGTGTCTTATTTTCTGCAGCAACTGGGGCTCCCAAAAGACCTTATTGAAGGTTGCTTTGCCTTTATTCAACACAGAAAAACTCAGGCGTTAGGTGAATGGGTAGCTAAAGCGACAGGTGCCGATAGAGCTCTTATCTTCAAGCTTCTGGAACCTTTTGAGGACAATGAAAATATTTTGTCTGGAATAAGACGTATTCCCAATCAAATCGTCAGGTATTTAGGAATGTCTGATCGGATGGTCAAATTAGTGGAGGATTTAGTTAATGGAAGGCGGCCTGAAGGAGATTTAAAATCCATAATACAAGATGCTACATTAGAGGTTTTAAGATCAAGGGTTACAACATGGCAGTAGAACATTTGTCGGATAGGTTCCCAGTGATCAAACATTTACCAGGTAATAGATTTGATCAGTGATATAACAAAGGCGGAAAATGTCGTCCAGATGGTGGTTGTTTGTGTCAGATATTTTGCTACCAAATTTGAAATTCCAGCCGAGATCGTTGAAGGGGGTATTGATTTGTTACAAAACAGAGATCCAACGAAGCTCGTCTCTTTATTGGCTCACAAAGTCGGAATTGATCAGCGTCCTTTGATGGTACTGTTAAAGGTTTTGACAAACCAGGAAATTATATCCTTCGCCTCTGATTTACTTAAAGGTGGCGGCCAGATTGGAAATGTAAAAGACACCACCGTAAAATTACTGAAATCAAAGGAAGGTCAGGTACAATTACAGAATTCGCAAACGTGTTCGGTGTACCGACCCAAATTACAGACCTGATATTAAATGTTATAAATCAATCCGATGCATCAACAATTGGTCAGTCTGTTTTTAAATTTATTGCATACACAATTGGTTTACCTGGAAGCATAGTAGATGACATCATATCTGCTGTAAAGAATCCCAAATAATATCATTGCTGTTGTATTTCTTGAACAAATATGTGACGACAGGAGTCTTATACAATCCCTAAGGAAATGCTCTCTTAATGAGTGTACGGATATTGAATCTGCAATTGGACAAATATTAAAGATAACTGCACAACATTTTGGAATGTCAAGTAAAGTTCTGAATATATGGAGCAGATTTTACATGGGGAGTGTCAACTAGATTTCCAAATTGGATTGGAAATAGTAAAAGACCTGGTTAACATGGTCAAAAGAAGGGAATTCAAAAATACTAAACTGGACGAAGTACTTTCGGTAATGCAGAACACTTGCAAGCGCCTCGAACAATTTTCAAGCGTTTGTAGAAAGTTGACACAAACAGGTTTCTCCATTTCAGCCTGTGTTCCAATCGTACAGCTTATACTGGAAATGATTGGTGTGCCTAAGGAATTGTGTGATGGAATAAAGTCTGTTTTGATTGACAAAGATCTGACACCTTTTCAGCAATGGTTACCAAAAATCAAAGAACTGGAACCTAAAATATTAATACTTTTAGCAAATGATATCATGCATGGGAGAGGTCTCAAAGATATTTGTCTTACACTGTTAAGTGCGCAAGCTGAGAAAATGAAACTGTCAGATGATGTTACAACAGAATTAAAACGCACGCTCCAGGGTAATGAGCCTTTGCAATGTTTGAAAGCAGCATATAAAATGTTTTTGTCTTGTGCTGAGGATATGTCAGAAGAGTTGCTTTGTGAGAAGTTAGGATTATCACCAAATCACATGGATAGTAAAGCTATACAAGTCCGACTGTTTACATTCCTGGCGACACATTTAGGAGTTCCACAAGAGATAACAAAAGGGATAGAAGAATGGATGGATGGGCGAAACGAATACTTGGCAGGCTGGATTGACGAGAAAACTGGTTTGCAAAAATCTATCACAATTGAATTTATGAGACTTTGTTCTATTGACACTGTCAATGAAACAATGATATTAGAGTTCATGTTCTCTGTGTTAAATTGTCTTGGCCTTTCGAGAATAGCTGAAAGCCTTCGACCAATCGTTCTGGCAAAAAGGTGCCTAGAGAGGGATGAGATGCGACTTTGATTTACAAGATCATTCATGAAATATTATCACCACATGCCATGGAAATATCTAAATATACCGGGCTTCCCATGAGATCCTTGAGGAATTACTTAATTTCAGTTCTCCAAAAGACCAGTGCCTTGCTGTCCTTAGATTAGTTTGTCACAAAGCAGGAATACCTAAAGAACTTTTAAATGTAATTACAACATTTATTATAGACAAAGACGTTGAACCAATGGCAGATGTGATTGTTAGAAAGACTAAGATGAATTCGGTTTTAGTAAAAGCAATTTTATATGAAATTCGCAATACCAAAAGCATCAAAGGGCTGATCACAGAGCTTCCAATGTGTTTACTAAACATATCGGCTTATCAAGAGAAACGATTGGATTTGTTCAACAGTTACTAACTGGGAAAATGCCTAAATGTACTAAAGTTGGACTGTTGAAAGCCATAATCGCAGACATTATGAAATCATCAGTTGGAAAACAATTATCTGATAACTTCCCGATTGTCGAACATTTACCAAGTGTAGTAGATTTGATCAGTGATATAACCAAGGCAGAAAGTTTGATTGGGCTAGTAGTCGTTTGTATAAGGTTTTTGGCTCCAAAATTAGAAATTCCCGCCGAGATTATGGAAGGGTTGGTTGTGTTGTTGCTAAGTAGAGATCCGGAAAAATTAGTCTCTTGGCTTGCATCTAAAATTGGAGTTGATAAGAAACTGTTGATGGCGATAACAAAAGCAATTGTTAATAAAGAAAAGCCATTTAACATTCTAAAATCGGTGGCAAAACTATTTGGCCTTCCAGAAGAAGCTGTTATCTTGTTAGAGGAAATTATCAAAAACAAGAAAGGACCCGTGAAACCCCAAGGACAGAAAAAACAGCCCAGAAAAAAAGGTGGATCAAATGTTGCACGGAATATGATAAAAGTTGTTGCCTAGTGGAATTATATAATGTTATACTAGAACCTTAATTTCTGTAAAACTTAAGAGTCACAAATTAACGATTTGTGTTTTGTTTTCGACATTCATATGCATATAGACAAACAATTTTGACCTGTCCGCTTGACTTTTTATATGGAAAAGTCATATACAACAATCCACCCAACACATATGTAATGTTAGGATCTGCAGTTAATACATATATAATACATGTACACAAAACATCTGTGTTCCCTATACATAAATGTCCTAATTCATGAAAAATATTTAAGTTAAAGGTCAAGCAGAAAGGTCAATGTTGTTTGTCTATACAACTATAGGAAGGTTGTACCAGATTTGAGTCTACCGTGAAACAGAAATATGTATGTAATATTTTGGACTATTATACATTCAGGAGAATTACATCAATCAGTCTTAAGTCAAGCTCATCGTTCGGCTCAAGAAAACTGATTTAATCATCCCGTTGAACTTGGAAATGTTGGTCTGAAGTCCGACTTGCAAGTTATATTAAAATCTTTCCCCATCGATTAATAAAACTCGAGTCTGGTCTTACAAAATTTTGAAAGAAATTGGTATATTTATTTGATAAACCAATTGATTTTTACTTTAGTTGATTGATACATTTATATCGCTTCTATGAAGGATTGTGTGGGGTATTTTTCTATTTACATTTCGTGCATTTTATTCTTTTGACAAGATCTAGTACATTGTATACGTCTTTGGTAGGTCAATCTAGTTGGATTTAACACACGAACTTACACCAGTGAGGCAGGGTGCTCCGGAAGTGTAAGCACCTATCTGTCAACTGGTTATAAAGCATTTCAAATAGCCAGTTTCCATAAACCTTACAACTATTTATGGTGATAATAATCGCACAATTTGCTTTTGTTTATGAAATAAAATTCATATAATTAGAAATCAGTCAAAATAGTTTCACATATTTATTTGAATTTCTATTGCCATGAATTTAGCCCTTCCGGACAAGGCTAAAAAGTAAACTGTTATTTCGGATTTGTGTCACGAGATAAAAAATGTCATGTCAGATTTCAGTCGAATTTTGACTTAAGGCAGATATATGCAATCGTTCCTATGTATTTAGTATTTTAAACATACCTCCGTGTAATATAGTACAAATACTTTATGTCTTTTTATTTAGCTAATGTTTTGTTTTGTTTTAAATATTACACACAGACATCACATAAATATTGTATATAAATAAAAAAAATGTTTTTTTCTATTTGAAATATTTGTATACATTGATTTTAAGTTGTTTAAACTAGCTTTTATTTTCAAAATGTTGAAATCATTTAATAATTCGTTTTGGATTCTAAATTCATTTATTTTTTTTTTTGCTTGTCTAAGAAGCTTGTATATAAGATTGTATGGTTTTGAAATAGACTAAACATTAGATACAATACAAACCTGTCAAAAGTTTAAATTTTAAACGTTTAAGATAAAGTTATTGATTAGTGCTAAACCGGCTTGACAGCTTTCCTAAGTGGCTATTTATCTCTAGACAACTTTTAGGACTTTAGCTATAATTATCTCGGTCAGTCGGCAGCCGAACTTCGACTCAGCCTTTTCGTTAGCTCGGTGGTGTTAAACTTTAGACAGGCTTGTACTCACTGTTTTAATGACAGACTTTGTATATATACAGTAGTGTGTAGCCAGCTCTGGATTTATTCCAACGTCTATTGTACTTATCTTGCAATTTAATGTCTGACATACATTTCAAATTATTTGGCTGAAGATTTCATTTTAAAATAGATTTGAAATAGAATTTTTATTTAACTGTTGCAACTCCTAAAGAAGCAAAAGTCTAAAAAAATGTGTTTAATATGAGACAGAATTTTAAAATACATAACTACATAATGTACATATAATAGTTTTGGTTGAATTTTTTGTTATGTTTGTTTATCAAGCATAGGCAATCAACATTGACCTTTCTGCTTGACCTTTCACTTGAAATATTACCCCATGGGTTGTGTTAGTATTCACAGTTAATACATCAACAATAGAAGTTTCCCAGTGATGTAGGCCAAAAATCACAAACACTTCTGGTCGAAACACTTAAATATACTTGTCCATAATAAATATTTAAATTAAGGGTTAAGCTGACAGGTCAATGTTGTTTGTTTATATGCAATGTTTAACTCAAAGATAATAAATATAAATAAGCAATGATTGATAAGTAGGACCAATGTGCCTCATGTACACAATATGATTGTTATTGAGATATCTGTAATAACCCAACAATTAGTAATGCATCTTATATCTTAAATCTAGACTTAGTTTATACTTGTGTTTTTTAATTTTTTGTTGTTGTAATTTTACTATAAATATGTGTGTGTGGTGTGTGTGTGTGTGTGTGTGTGTGTGTGTGTGTTATCCGAGACTTACTTTTTTAAATGTTAGAGTCATTTCTATACGCAGTTTTCCAATTTTCGTTGTTTTCGTAGACATCCTGGTTAACATTTCGGCATATGAACATTTCGTTAATCACGGAATGCATTTTTTCTCGAAACTACGAAAAATTGACACATGATTTAATAGATTTCATTGATTTACAGTGATATAAATCAGCCAGTGTTTCAGAAAACATGTGCATAAAGCCATAGTTGACACTGCAAAATAAATAATTTTAATGAAAATTATTGGTTTACAGTATATAAATCAGATTTTATGAGAAGATGTGAAAAAGGCTAGTTGATAAACTTTTCACACCATAATTTAATTATTTGTCCTGTACATAAGATCAATGACATTTAATTGATTTCTTTTTAATTTTCTGAATTAAATATTTAAAAATTTTAATGTGACAAATGATTTTTTAAAATATTTTATTTAGAAATTTGTTTTTTTTTAAATATTTCTATTAGAAATCCTTTGTATATAGATAATGATGTTTTAAATGTGTCTTGTAGACCGATTAAGGCTGAAATTTATGAGTATTTCAAATACGTTGTATTATAAATAAATTAATAGATTGTGTCATTTTAATAAACATGTACTTTTTATTGATTATTCACGATCTGGTGGGCGGTGGCAAATAAATTTGATTTGGCCCTATAATAGTATTATAGCAACAAATCTCAACATTTACTCCATTGCTCCATTTACTCAGAGTCAATTTTGAGTTGAGATCGATTAGTGCAATTTGATGGGTGAGTTTTCTGTTGAAATTATATTTTTCCTGTATTAATTCCTATGTCCTGAAGGGATAAATTAACAAAAAGGCCTAGCTGTTTTGGAATGATTGACGTTGTTCCGTTTAATGACAAAACCAGTGGATGAAAAATGTAAACTAGTATTTCCGTATCGCGAATAATAAGCATAATTACCAACGATTAATATTGTAAATATAAGAAATGCCTTTTGTTTTGTTATGGTTTACTGAATATTATAAACAAAATTTTTGAAATATGTGACAGACACAATACAGTCGTGAACGATCCAAAGTCCGTCGATAAATCACCGAGCTAAATTTACAATACTTTGCCGTCAGATCATGAACAATCTTTTACAGTATGTTTTGTATTGTAATTCGTTTTGTTTGTTAGGTTTTATAATTTTTGTGTTTAGTTGATCTATAGAGTTTTGCTTCGTTGCCCCGTTAGCTTATCCAAATGGTTAGTGAAATGAACTTAAATGTCAGTTAAATTTCGTTATTTTTCCCTCAAAACTACGAAAATTTGACACTGCAAAATAAATTAATTTAATGAAAATTATTGGTTTACAGTGGTATAAATCAGAGTTTAAGAGATGTGCAAATTGCGTATTTGATACACTTTTCACATCATAATTTTATTTATGTATCCTGTATATAAAATTACTGACATATTATTAATTTTTGAATTTTCTGAATTAAATATTTAAAATTTTAATATGACAAATGATTATTTTTTTAAAATTTTATTCAGAAAATTCAAAAATTTTTAATAATTCTATTAGAAATCCTTTGTATATAGATAATGATGTTTTAAATGTGTCTTGTAGACCGATTAGGCTGAAATTTATGAGTATTTCAAATACGTTGTATTATAAATAAATTAATAGATTGTGTCATTTTAATAAACATGTACTTTTTATTGATTATTCACGATCTGGTGGGCGGTGGCAAATAAATTTTGATTTGACCCTATAATAGTATTATAGCAACAAATCTCAACATTTACTCCATTGCTCCATTTACTCAGAGTCAAGTTTTGAGTTGAGACCGATTAGTGCAATTGGATGGGTGAGTTTTCTGTTGAAATTATATTTTTCCTGTATTAATTCCTATGTCCTGATGGGATGAATTGGCATAAAAAAGGCCTAGCTGTTTTGGAATGATTGACGTTGTTCCGTTTAATGACAAAACCAGTGGATGAAAATTGAAAACTAGTATTTCCGTATCGCGAATTATTAGCAGAATTACCAACAATTCATATTGTAAATAGAAGAAATAACTTTCGTTTTGTTATGTTTTACTGAATATTATAAACAAGATTTTTGAAATGTGTGACAGACACAATACAGTCGTGAACGATCCAGTGTCCGTCGATAACTTGCCGGCCTAAAGCTACAATCCTTTGCCATCAGATCGTGAACAATCTTTCACAGTTTATTTTGTTACGAATTGTAATTGTTTTTGTTTGTTGTTTTTTTAATTTTAAGTTTTAGTTAATCTATAGATTCTAACCCGTTATGTCTCGTTGCTCCGTCAGCTTAACCGAATGGTTAATGAAATGAGATTAGGACAATAAAATTTAAAAGAAAACAGTTTTATAAACATAAAGTTTTGAATTTAATCACTTCTTTTGATAATTGTAATTGTTTGCATTATTTTTTTTTAAAGTTAAAAACATATTGTAAAGTTCACAGAATTTCGTTAATCAGGTGGTTTAAGCTAACGGATCATTGAACAATCGATGACATATAAACTTTTTGTATAAACACGATTGTTACAAACATTTTTATTTTAATTTTAATTTTTAATACAATTATTTTATATATATGCTGTTATAAATAATTTTTTAATACTTTATATTTATTATTTTGAAAGACTTTTATTACTTTACAGTAGCGGACCCAAGACTTTGAAACACGACAGGGTTTTTTTTTCGATAATGCGAAAGAGGTACGGGGTTTTGGGGTATGCTCCCCGAGCCAAATTTTAAGATGTGGAAGGAAATCCTATGATTTCCTGAAATCTGAGCAAGTGATACACGTATAGATATAATATCATGGACAAAATAAAGAGGTTACGAGGATAAACCCCCTCTGGGTCCGCTACTGATTTATTATATGGCTAATTCGATGTTCTACTTGTTTCTAAGGTGTCATGAAATTACAGATATGGGATTTTAAAATCGTGTTTTAAAGAAAGAAATTTTGACATAATAATAATAACTGTATTAGCATACAGAAATTACATGCTTGTAGGCTAACTATTTACAATAATGCATTGGATTGATGGCGGCAGAATACAATTCTGAAAACTATGAAGGTGGGACCAAAAGAAATATTTGTAATAAATGACATAATATATATATAAAATCAAGGATCACAGAGTAGAGTTATACTTATAATGAATATAGATAATAAGTATTTAATATAATAATAAGAACAATAATAATAATAATAATAATAATAATAATAATAATAATAATAATAATAAAATGACATATATATAATGTTGTTTCTATAAGTGTCAGTGAAACTATCTTTTATGATTATACCATTATAATTATTGTATTATGATATTAGACTGTACATTAAAGGATTTTTTTACCTTAAAAGTTTCTTAAGACGACATTGTGAAATATTTATGTCGCATATATTTCTTTTTTATGATAGATTATGACGTTTATAAAACGTTTATGTGAGCCAAAGATATTTTGCTTCGAAAATTTTTTGACACAAATAATAACTCTAAAACCATAAATATTTATGGAATTAAATTAAATGTTGTATTTTTTTGTGATTTTATCCAAAAAAATTATTTATAAAAACTTAATGTAATAGTATCTTGTAGAAATAAATCCCATTAAGGGTAATGATAATTAAAACATTTTGTTGGTGTTATTTCGTGGTATTCAATAACCCACGTAAAATTAATTTAACCACCAACTCCCATGAATATTTATGATTTTATATTCCTTTTTGTCCAATAACCCACGAAAATAGTGAAATTTAACAAGCAACTCTCGTGAATATTTGTGATTTTACAATTTTCTTTGTTATGCAATAAACCACGAAAAATAGTGAAATTAAACTACCGACTTCAATAAATATTTATGATTTTATAGTATTCCATTTTGTTCAATAACCCACGAAAATAATGAAATTTTACCACCAACTCACACGAATATTTATGATTTTACAATATTCCTTTTTGTTCAATAACCGACGAAAATAGTGAAATAAAACCACCAACTCCCACGAATATTTATGATTTTACAATATTCCTTTTCATGTAATTACCCACGAAATAGTGAAATTTACCCACCAACTCCCATGAATATGTATGATTTTACAATATTCCTTTTTGTTCAATAACCCACGAAAATAGTGAAATAAAACCACCAACTCCCATGAATATTTGTGGTTTTACAATATTTTTTTTTGTTCATTAACCCACGGAAATAGTGAAATTTAACCACCAACTCCCACGAATATTTGTGATTTTACAATATTGCTTTTACCAAAAAACCAACGAAAATTGTGAAATTTTACCACAACTCCTACGAATATTTATGATTTTACAATATTCTTTTTTATGCAATAACCCACGAAAATGGTGAAATTTAGCCACCAACTCCTACGAATATTTATGATTTTACAATATTCCTTATATTAAATAACCCAAGAAAATAATGAAATTCTACCACAACTCCTACGAATATTTATGATTTTACAATATTCTTTTTTATGCAATAACCCACGAAAATAGTGAAATTTAGCCACCAACTCCTACGAATATTTATGATTTTACAATATTCCTCATAAAAATAATGTAATTTAACCACCAACCCCCTTAAATATTTGTGATTTTAAAATATTCCTTTTTGTTCAATAACCCACAAAAATTGTGAAATTTAACCACCAACTCCCACGAATATTTGTGATTTAACCATAATCCTTTTATAGTCTTATTTAAAATGCTAATTATTACCTTTATGTTTTTGATATTTTTATTATTTGAGTTAAAAGATAGATTGAATATAACACAATAAAATAATGTCATAACTGCTTGTAACGTCGCTGTAAATCAATTTGGTTTTTTAATAAATATGATTTTTGATGTGTTAATTATTTTTCTTTATATTTTGTTAATATATCCTAGAAATAACATGCAGTCAAACTTGTCTATAAAGGCTACCTAAGTGGCTTTCATGGGGAGGTGGTCTTTATCTAAATGTTTTAGTCAAATAAAAAACGAGCAATTGGGATAATTTTACTGACTTCTAAAAGCAGATTATCCTTATATAGAGGTGGTCTTTATGGCAGGTTCGACTGCATTGGCATATTTTAATTGCCAGTTCGTTTGCTGAAGGTCAGTAGTTTCTTCGGGCACTACGGTTTCCTCCACAATCCCATGAACTGACCGCCTTGATATAAGTGAAATAACCTTAACTGGGCGTACAAAAATTACTCCACCATTACTCTGCAATAAATTGCAGCTTGTCCATTTTCAATTAATTCTTAAAAGTTAATATAAGCTCCTATTTTACTGTTACCATGGTTACTTAATACACAACGTACTTATCACAAGTTTAAGAAGCAGCGTGGCTTCCAACCCCCACCGGCGTCTGGCTTAGTCTTGAAAGTAGGTAGTGACTGTTTTTTCCAGGCACTTGGCATTTAGATAATAATGAAAGTCACAGGTCCTTAGAGACCCTGAAACCGATGTCCAGTGCCACGAAACGAGTGACGCGTAAAACCCTTGACATTGCCCTGAGCACATTGCAAAATTTAAACACCATTCCGCCACTTCAACTATAGCTGATAACGTTTCTAAATAATAAATTGGACGTCACACGAACAACCACAACAAACTGAGTTAAGGTACGGGGCAATTACGGAGTAATTGCTACAAACTTTGATAAGGTACTGAGTAATCACTACAAACTGAGCAAGGTAATGAGTAATCACTTCAAATTGAGTTAAGATACAGAGTTATCACTTTAAACTGAGCTAAGGTACGCAGTAATCACTACAAACTGAGCTAAGGTATGAAGTAATCACTACAAACTGAGCTAAGGTGCGCAGTAATAACTTAAAACTGTGGTTAGCTACGCAGTATTCATTACCAGCTGAGCTAAGGTACGCAGTAACCACTTCAAACTGTCTTAGATACGCAGTAATCACTACAAACTGAGCTAAGGAATGGAGTCATCAATTCAGATTGATATAAGGTACGGAGATATGACTTCAAACTGAGCTAAGGTACGGAGTTATCACTACAAACTGAGCTAAGGTACGGAGTAATCACTACAAACTAGGCTAAGGTACGAAGTAATTACTACAAACTGAGCTAAAGTACGGAGTAATCACTACAAACTAAGCTCCCACTGCAAACTGAGCTTAGGTAAGAAGAAATCACTACAAATTGAGCGAAGATACGAAGTAATCACTACAAACAGAATTAGGATACGCAGTCTCACGACAAACTGGGCTAAGGTACGCAGTCTCACTACAAACTGAGCAAAGATATGTGGTATTCACTACAAACTAAGTTAAGAGACTGAGTAATCACTACAAACTGAGTTAGGATACGCAGTCTCACTACAAACTGAGTTAGGATACGCAGTCTCAATACAAACTGAGCTGAGGTAAGGATTAATCACTACAAACTGAGCGAAGATACGGGATAATAACTACAAACTAAGTTAGGATAGGCAGTCTCACTACAAACTGAGCGAAAGTGAAGAGAAATCATTACAAACTGAGCGAAGATACAGAGTAATCACTACAAACTGAGTTAGGGTACGCAGTCTCACAACAAACTGAGCTAAGGTAAAGAGAAATCACTACAAACTGAGCCAAAATACGGGTCAATCAGTACAAACTAAGTTAGGGTACGCAGACTCACTACAAACTGTGCAAACGTACGGAGTAATGACTATAAGCTTGGGTAAGGTACGGAGTAATCACTAGAAACTTGGGTAAGGTAAGAAGTTGTCATTACAAACCGAGATTAGGTACGGAGTAATTACTACAAACTCAGCTACGTTACGAGCTAATTACTACAAACTCAGCTAAGGAACGGAGTAATCACTACAAACTGAGTTCAGTACTGAGAAATCACTACAAACTGAGCTAAGTTACGCAGTAGTTACTACCAACTGAGCTAAGGTACTGAGTAATCACTACAAACTGAGCTACGGTACGGAGTAATTGCTACAAACCCAACTAAGGTACGGACTAATTACTACAATCTGAGCTAAGTTACGCAGTAATCACTACAAACTGAGCTAAGATACTGAGTAATCACAATAAACTGTGCTTAGATACGCAGTTATCACTGGAAACTGAGCTAAGGTATGGAGGAATCACTACAATCTGAAGTAAGTTACGGAGTAATCACCACAAATTGAGCTAAGGTACGGAGTCATCGCCACAACTTGAGCTAAAGTACGGAGTCATCATTACGACTTGAGCTTAGGTTCAGAGTCATCACTACAAACTGAGCTAAGGTACGGAGTTACCAATTCAAACTGGGCGAAATACGGGGTAATCAATACAAACTTAGTAAGGGTACGCAGACTCACTACAAACTGAGCTAAGGTATAAAGTAATCATTACAAACTGAGGTAAGGTACGGAGTTATTACTAAAAACTGAGCTAAGGTACGGAGTTATTACTATAAACTGAGCTTAGGTAGGGAGTAATTACTACAAACTGAGCTAAGGTACTGAGTAATCACTACAAACTGAGCTACGGTACTGAGTAACCACTACAAACTGAGCTTAGGAACAGAGTTATCACTACAAAACTGGAGTTAGGTACGCAGAAATTACTACAAACTAAGAAAGATAGGCAGTAATATACTTTAAACTGTGCTTAGGGACGCAGTAATCACTACAAAACTGAGCTAAGGTACTGAGTAATCACTAAAACTGAGCTTAAGTAAGCATTAATCACTTAATCAATTAAAACAACAAACTTAACAATATTAATACAGACTAAAGGTACGAAGTCATCACTACAAACAGATAAAGGTACGGAATCATCACTACAACTGACTTAAGGTACGGAGTCATCACTACAAACAGAGTAAAGGTACGGAGTCATTACTACAAACTGAGTTAAGATACGGAGTCATCACTACAAACTGAGTTATGGTACGGTGTAATAACTACAAACTGAGTTATGGTACGGAGTTATCATGATAAACTGAGCTACGGCACGGAGTAACTACAAACTGAACTACGGTACGGAGTTATCACTACATTTTGAGCTAAGGTACGAAGTAATCACTACGACATAAGCTAGGGTACGAAGTTATCACTACAAAACTGAGCTGAGATACGGAGTTATCACGACAAACTGAGCTAAAGTACGTACGGAGTTATCACTAGATACTGAGTTAAGGTATGGAGTAATCACTACAAACTGAGCTAGGGTACGGAGTGATCACTACAAACTGAGCTGAGGTACGGAGTTATCACTAAAACTGAGCTAGGGTACGGAGTGATCACTACAAACTGAGCTGAGGTACGAAGTTATCACTAAAACTGAGATAAGGTACGGAGTTATCACTACAAACTGAGCTTAGGTACGGAGTTATCACTACAAACTGAGCTAGGGTACGGAGTGATCACTACAAACTGAGCTGAGGTACGGAGTTATCACTACAAACTGAGCTGAGGTACGGAGTTATCACTACAAACTGAGATAAGGTACGGAGTTATCACTACAAACTGAGCTTAGGTACGAAGTTATCACTAGAAACTGAGCTGAGGTTCAAAGTAATCACTACGACTTAATCTAAGGTACGGAGTTATCACTACACACTGAGTTAAGGTACGGAGATATCACTACAAACTGAGCTAAGGTACGAAGTAATCACTACAAACTGAGCTAAGGTACGAAGTAATCACTACGACTTAAGCTAAGGTACGGAGTTATCACTACAAACTGAGCTAAGGTACGAAGTAATTACTACGACTTAAGCTACGTTACGGAGTTATCACTACAAACTGAGCTGAGATACGGAGTTATCACTACAAACTTAGCTGAGATACGGAGTTATAACTACAAACTGAGCTGAGATACGGAGTTATCAGTACAAACTGAGTTGAAGTCCTGAGTTATCACTACAAACTGAGCTGAGATACGGAGTTATTACTACAAACTGAGCTGAGGTACAGAGTTATTACTACAAACTGAGATAAGGTACGGAGTTATCACTAAAAACTGAGATAAGGTACGAAGTCATCAATACAAACGGAGCTAAGGTACAGAGTTATCACTACAAACTGAGCTGAGATACGGAGTTATCACTACAAACTGAGCTGAGATATAGTTATCACTACAAACTGAGATAAGGTACAGAGTTATTACTACAAACTGAGCTGAGATACGAAGTTATCACTACAAACTGAGCTTAGGTACGTAGTTATCACTACAAACTTATCTGAGGTATGGAGTTATCACTACAAACTGAGATAAGGAACGGAGTTATCACTACAAACTGAGATAAGGTACGAAGTTATCACTACAAACTGAGCTGAGGTACAGGGTTATCACTACAAACTGAGATAAGGTACAGAGTTATCACTACAAAGTGAGATAAGGTACGGAGTTATCACTAGAAACTGAGCTGAGGTACGGAGTAATCACTACAAACTGAGCTGAGATACGAGTTTCACTACAAACTGAGCTGAGATACAGAATTATCACTACAAACTGAGCTAAGATACGGAGTTATCACTACAAACTGAGCTGAGATACAGAATTATCACTACAAACTGAGCTTAGGTACGGAGTTATTACTACAAACTGAGTTAAGATACGAAGAAATCACTACGACTTAAGCTAAGGTACGGAGTTATCACTACAAATTGAGCTGAGATACGGAGTTATCACTACAAACTGAGCTGAGATACGGAGTTATCACTACAAACTGAGCTTATGTACGGAGTTATCACTACAAACTTAGCTAAGGTACGAAGCTATCAATGCAAACTGAGCTGATGTACGGAGTAATTACTACGACTTGGGGTTAAGAAAAGAGTTATCACTACAAACTAGGGTTAGGTACGGAGAAATCCCTACAAACTCGGGTTAAGTATGGAGTAGTCACTACAAACTGGGGTTAGGTAAAGAGTAATCAGTACAAACTGGGGTAAGGTACTTTGTAATTACTACGACTTGGGGTTAGGAAAAGAGTAATTCCTACAAACTGGGCTACGGTACGGAGTAATTCTCTACAAACTGGGATTAGGTACGGAGTAATCAATACAAACTGGGATTAGGTACGGAGTAATCACTACAAACTGGGATTAGGTACGGAGTAATCACTACAAATATTGTTAGGTACAGAATAATCCCTACAAACTGGGCTTAGGTACGCAGTAATACCTAAAAACGCAGGTAAGGTAGAGAAATCACTACATACTGGGTTTATGTAAAGAGTAATCACTACAAACATGGGTAAGGTAAGGAATGATCACTGTAATCTGGGGTAAGGTAAAGACTAATCACTCAAAAGTAGGCTTAGGTACAAAGTAATCACTGCAAACTGAGCTATGGTACACAGTAATAACTACAAACTGAGATAAGGTACGAAGTAATCACTACAACTTCAGCTAAGGTACGGAGTTATCACTACAAACTGAGCTAAGGTACGGAGTTATCACTAAAACTGAGATAAGGTAGGGAGTTATCACTACAAACTGAGCCATGGTACGGAGTTATCACTACAAACTGAGCTGAGATAGAGTGTTATCACTACAAACTGAGGTGAGATACGGAGTTATCACTACAAACTGAGCTGAGATACGGAGTTATCACTACAAACTGAGCTGAGGTACAGAGTTATCTCTACAAACCGAGCTAAGGTACGGGGTTATCACTACGACTTAAGCTAAGTTACGGAGTTATCACTACAAACTGAGCTAAGGTACGGAGTTATCTCTACAAACTTAGCTAAGGTACGAAGTTATCAATGCAAGCTGAGCTGATGTACGGAGTAATTACTACGACTTGGGGTTAAGAAAAGAGTTATCACTACAAACTAGGGTTAGGTACAGAGAAGTCACTACAAACTGGGGTTAGGTAAAGAGTAATCAGTATAAACTGGGGTAACGTACGGAGTCATCACTACAAACTGAGTTTAGGTACGGAGTCATCACTACAAACTGAGTTAAGGTACGGAGTCATCACTACAAACTGAGTTAAGGTACAAAGTAATAACTACAAACTGAGTTATGGTACGTAATAATCACTACAAACTGAGTAATGGTACGGAATTATCACTACAAACTGAGTTATGGTACGGAGTTATCACTACAAACTGAGCTAAGGTACGAAGAAATCACAACGACTTAAGCTAAGGTACGGAGTTATCACTACAAACTGAGCTGAGGTATGGAGTTATCACTACAAACTGAGCTGAGGTATGGAGTTATCACTACAAACTGAGCTGAGGTACGGAGTTATCACTACAAACTGAGCTAAGGTACGAAAAAATCACTACGACTTAAGCTAAGGTACGGAGTTATCACTAAAAACTGAGCTGAGGTACGGAGTTATCACTACAAACTGAGATAAGGTACGGAGTTATCACTACAAATTGAGTTAAGGTACGCAGTAATTACGACAAACTGAGCTACGGTACGGAGTAATCACTAAAAACTGAGCTAAGATACGGAGTAATAACTACAAACTGAACTACGGTACGGAGTTATCACTACAAACTGAGCTGAGGTACGGAGTTATCCCTACAAACTGAGATAAGGTACTGAGTAATCACTACAAACTGAGCTACGGTACGGAGTTATCACTATAAACCGAGTTTAGGTACGCAGTAATCACTACAAACTGAACAACGGTACGGAGTTATCACTACATTTTGAGCTAAGGTACGAAGTAATCACTACGACATAAGCTAGGGTACGATGTTATCACTACAAACTGAGCTGAGATACGGAGTTATCACTACAAACTGAGCTATGGTACGGATTTATCACTAGAAACTGAGCTGAGGTTCAAAGTAATCACTACGACTTAATCTAAGGTACGGAGTTATCACTACAAACTGAGCTGAGGTACGGAGTTATCACTAAAACTGAGATAAGGTACGGAGTTATCACTACAAACTGAGCTGAGATACAGAGTTATCACTAAAACTGAAATAACCTACGGAGATATCACTTCAAACTGAGCTAAGGTACAGAGGTATCACTACAAACTGAGCTTATGTACGGAGTTATCACTACACACTGAGCTAAGGTACGGAGTAATGACTACGACTTAAGCTAAGGTACGGAGTTATCACTACAAACTGTGCTGAGATACGGGGTTATCACTACAAACTGAGCTGAGATACGGAGTTATCACTACAAACTGAGATAAGGTACGGAGTTATCACTACAAACTGAGCTGAGATACGGAGTTATCACTAAAACTGAGATAAGGTACGGAGTTATCACTACAAACTGAACTATCGTACGGAGTTATCACTAGAAACTGAGCTGAGGTTCAAAGTATTCACTACGACTTAATCTAAGGTACAGAGTTATCTCTACAAACTGAGCTAAGATACGGGGTTATCACTACGACTTAAGCTAAGGTACGGAGTTATCACTAAAAACTGAGCTGAGGTACGGAGTTATCACTACAAACTGAGATAAGGTACGGAGTTATCACTACAAATTGAGTTAAGGTACGCAGTAATCACGACAAACTGAGCTACGGTACGGAGTAATCACTAAAAACTGAGCTAAGATACGGAGTAATAACTACAAACTGAACTACGGTACGGAGTTATCACTACAAACTGAGCTGAGGTACGGAGTTATCACTACAAACTGAGATAAGGTACTGAGTAATCACTACAAACTGAGCTACGGTACGGAGTTATCACTAAAAACTGACCTAAGATAGGGAGTAATAACTACAAACTGAACAACGGTACGGAGTTATCACTACATTTTGAGCTAAGGTACGAAGTAATCACTACGACATAAGCTAGGGTACGATGTTATCACTACAAACTGAGCTGAGATACGGAGTTATCACTACAAACTGAGCTATGGTACGGATTTATCACTAAAAACTGAGCTGAGGTTCAAAGTAATCACTACGACTTAATCTAAGGTACGAGGTTATCACTACAAACTGAGCTGAGGTACGGAGTTATTACTACAAACTGAGCTATGGTACGGATTTATCACTAGAAACTGAGCTGAGGTTCAAAGTAATCACTACGACTAAATCTAAGGTACGGAGTTATCACTACACACTGAGATAAGGTACGGAGTTATCACTACAAACTGAACTATGGTACTGAGTAATCAATACAAACTGAGCTGATGTACAGAGGTATCACTACAATCGGAGATAAGGTACGGAGTTATCACTACACACTGAGCTAAGGTACGGAGTTATCACTACAAACTGAGATAAGGTACGGAGTTATCACTACAAACTGAGCTAAGGTACAGAGGTATCACTACAAACTGAGCTTATGTACGGAGTTATCACTACAAACTGAGCTGAGATACGGGGTTATCACTACAAACTGAGATAAGGTACGAAGTTATCACTACAAACTGAGCTAAGGTACGAAGTAATCACTACGACTTAAGCTAAGGTACGGAAATATCACTACAAACTGAGCTGAGATACGGGGTTATCACTACAAACTGAGCTGAGATACGGAGTTATCACTACAATCGTAGAAGGTACGGAGTTATCGCTAAACTGAGATAAGGTACGGAGTTATCACTAGAAACTGAGCTGAGATACGGAGTTATTACTTAAACTGAGATAAGGTACGGAGTTATCAATACAAACTGAGCTGAGATACGAAGTTATCACTAAAACTTATATAAGCTACGGAGATATCACTACAAACTGAGCTAAGGTACGAAGTAATGACTACGACTTAAGCTAAGGTACGGAGTTATCACTACAAACTGAGCTAAGATACGGAGTAATAACTACAAACTGAACTACGGTACGGAGTTATCACTACAAACTGAGCTGAGGTACGGAGTTATCACTACAAACTGAGATAAGGTACTGAGTAATCACTACAAACTGAGCTACGGTACGGAGTTATCACTAAAAACTGAGCTAAGATAGGGAGTAATAACTACAACTGAACAACGGTACGGAGTTATCACTACATTTTGAGCTAAGGTACGAAGTAATCACTACGACATAAGCTAGGTACGATGTTATCACTACAAACTGAGCTGAGATACGGAGTTATCACTACAAACTGAGCTATGGTACGGATTTATCACTAGAAAGAGCTGAGGTTCAAAGTAATCACTACGACTTAATCTAAGGTACGGAGTTTCACTACAAACTGAGCTGAGGTACGGAGTTATCACTACAAATTGAGCTATGGTACGGTTTTATCACTACAAACTGAGCTGAGGTTCAAAGTAATCACTACGACTTAATCTAAGGTACGGAGTTATCACTACACACTGAGATAAGGTACGGTGTTATCACTACAAACTGAGCTATGGTACTGAGTAATCAATACAAACTGAGCTGATGTACAGAGGTATCACTACAAACTGAGCTATGGTACGGATTTATCACTAAAAACTGAGCTGAGGTTCAAAGTAATCACTACGACTTAATCTAAGGTACGAGGTTATCACTACAAACTGAGCTGAGGTACGGAGTTATTACTACAAACTGAGCTATGGTACGGATTTATCACTAGAAACTGAGCTGAGGTTCAAAGTAATCACTACGACTAAATCTAAGGTACGGAGTTATCACTACACACTGAGATAAGGTACGGAGTTATCACTACAAACTGAACTATGGTACTGAGTAATCAATACAAACTGAGCTGATGTACAGAGGTATCACTACAATCGGAGATAAGGTACGGAGTTATCACTACACACTGAGCTAAGGTACGGAGTTATCACTACAAACTGAGATAAGGTACGGAGTTATCACTACAAACTGAGCTAAGGTACAGAGGTATCACTACAAACTGAGCTTATGTACGGAGTTATCACTACAAACTGAGCTGAGATACGGGGTTATCACTACAAACTGAGATAAGGTACGAAGTTATCACTACAAACTGAGCTAAGGTACGAAGTAATCACGACTTAAGCTAAGGTACGGAATATCACTACAAACTGAGCTGAGATACGGGGTTATCACTACAAACTGAGCTGAGATACGGAGTTATCACTACAATCGTAGATAAGGTACGGAGTTATCGCTACAAACTGAGATAAGGTACGGAGTTATCACTAGAAACTGAGCTGAGATACGGAGTTATTACTTAAACTGAGATAAGGTACGGAGTTATCACTACAAACTGAGCTGAGATACGAAGTTATCACTAAAACTTAAATAAGCTACGGAGATATCACTACAAACTGAGCTAAGGTACGAAGTAATGACTACGACTTAAGCTAAGGTACGGAGTTATCACTACAAACTGAGCTAAGATACGGAGTAATAACTACAAACTGAACTACGGTACGGAGTTATCACTACAAACTGAGCTGAGGTACGGAGTTATCACTACAACTGAGATAAGGTACTGAGTCACTACAAACTGAGCTACGGTACGGAGTTACACTAAAACTGAGCTAAGATAGGGAGTAATAACTACAAACTGAACAACGGTACGGAGTTATCACTACATTTTGAGCTAAGGTACGAAGTAATCACTACGACATAAGCTAGGGTACGATGTTATCACTACAAACTGAGCTGAGATACGGAGTTATCACTACAAACTGAGCTATGGTACGGATTTATCACTAGAAACTGAGCTGAGGTTCAAAGTAATCACTACGACTTAATCTAAGGTACGGAGTTATCACTACAAACTGAGCTGAGGTACGGAGTTATCACTACAAATTGAGCTATGGTACGGTTTTATCACTAGAAACTGAGCTGAGGTTCAAAGTAATCACTACGACTTAATCTAAGGTACGGAGTTATCACTACACACTGAGATAAGGTACGGTGTTATCACTACAAACTGAGCTATGGTACTGAGTAATCAATACAAACTGAGCTGATGTACAGAGGTATCACTACAAACTGAGCTTATGTACGGAGTTATCACTACACACTGAGCTAAGGTACGGAGTTATCACTACAATCTGAGATAAGGTACGGAGTTATCACTACAAAACTGAGCTAAGGTACAGAGATATCACTACAAAACTGAGCTTAGTACGGAGTTATCACTACACAATGTGTTTAGGTACGGGTTTTCACTACAAACTGAGATAAGGTACGAAATTATCACTACAAACTGAGCTAAGGTACGAAGTAATCACTACGACTTAAGCTAAGGTACGGAGTTATCACTACAAACTGAGCTGAGATACGGGGTTATCACTACAAACTGAGCTGAGATACAGAGTTATCACTACAATCGGAGATAAGGTACGGAGTTATCACTACAAACTGAAATAAGGTACGGAGTTATCACTAGAAACTGAGCTACGGTACGGAGTTATCACTAAAACTGAGCTAAGATAGGGAGTAATAACTACAAACTGAACAACGGTACGGAGTTATCACTACATTTTGAGCTAAGGTACGAAGTAATCACTACGACATAAGCTAGGTACGATGTTATCACTACAAACTGAGCTGAGCTGAGATACGGAGTTATCACTACAAACTGAGCTATGGTACGGATTTATCACTAAAAACTGAGCTGAGGTTCAAAGTAAGCACTACGACTTAATCTAAGGTACGAGGTTATCACTACAAACTGAGCTGAGGTACGGAGTTATTACTACAAACTGAGCTATGGTACGGATTATCACTAAAACTGAGCTGAGGTTCAAAGTAATCACTACGACTAAATCTAAGGTACGGAGTTATCACTACACACTGAGATAAGGTACGGAGTTATCACTACAAACTGAACTATGGTACTGAGTATCAATACAAACTGAGCTGATGTACAGAGGTATCACTACAATCGGAGATAAGGTACGGAGTTATCACTACACACTGAGCTAAGGTACGGAGTTATCACTACAAACTGAGATAAGGTACGGAGTTATCACTACAAACTGAGCTAAGGTACAGAGGTATCACTACAAACTGAGCTTATGTACGGAGTTATCACTACAAACTGAGCTGAGATACGGGGTTATCACTACAAACTGAGATAAGGTACGAAGTTATCACTACAAACTGAGCTAAGGTACGAAGTAATCACTACGACTTAAGCTAAGGTACGGAAATATCACTACAAACTGAGCTGAGATACGGGGTTATCACTACAAACTGAGCTGAGATACGGAGTTATCACTACAATCGTAGATAAGGTACGGAGTTATCGCTACAAACTGAGATAAGGTACGGAGTTATCACTAGAAACTGAGCTGAGATACGGAGTTATTACTTAAACTGAGATAAGGTACGGAGTTATCAATACAAACTGAGCTGAGATACGAAGTTATCACTAAAACTTATATAAGCTACGGAGATATCACTACAAACTGAGCTAAGGTACGAAGTAATGACTACGACTTAAGCTAAGGTACGGAGTTATCACTACAAACTGAGCTAAGATACGGAGTAATAACTACAAACTGAACTACGGTACGGAGTTATCACTACAAACTGAGCTGAGGTACGGAGTTATCACTACAAACTGAGATAAGGTACTGAGTAATCACTACAAACTGAGCTACGGTACGGAGTTATCACTAAAAACTGAGCTAAGATAGGGAGTAATAACTACAAACTGAACAACGGTACGGAGTTATCACTACATTTTGAGCTAAGGTACGAAGTAATCACTACGACATAAGCTAGGGTACGATGTTATCACTACAAACTGAGCTGAGATACGGAGTTATCACTACAAACTGAGCTATGGTACGGATTTATCACTAGAAACTGAGCTGAGGTTCAAAGTAATCACTACGACTTAATCTAAGGTACGGAGTTATCACTACAAACTGAGCTGAGGTACGGAGTTATCACTACAAATTGAGCTATGGTACGGTTTTATCACTACAAACTGAGCTGAGGTTCAAAGTAATCACTACGACTTAATCTAAGGTACGGAGTTATCACTACACACTGAGATAAGGTACGGTGTTATCACTACAAACTGAGCTATGGTACTGAGTAATCAATACAAACTGAGCTGATGTACAGAGGTATCACTACAAACTGAGCTTATGTACGGAGTTATCACTACACACTGAGCTGAGGTACGGAGTTATCACTACAAACTGAGATAAGGTACGGAGTTATCACTACAAAACTGAGCTAAGGTACAGAGATATCACTACAAACTGAGCTTATGTACGGAGTTATCACTACACAATGTGTTTAGGTACGGGGTTTTCACTACAAACTGAGATAAGGTACGAAATTATCACTACAACCTGAGCTAAGGTACGAAGTAATCACTACGACTTAAGCTAAGGTACGGAGTTATCACTACAAACTGAGCTGAGATACGGGGTTATCACTACAAACTGAGCTGAGACGGAGTAGAGTTATCACTACAATCGGAGATAAGGTACGGAGTTATCACTACAAACTGAAATAAGGTACGGAGTTATCACTAGAAACTGAGCTGAGATACGGAGTTATCACTACTAAAACTGAGATAAGGTACGGAGTTATCACTACAAACTGAGCTGAGATACAGAGTTATCACTAAAACTGAAATAACCTACGGAGATATCACTTCAAACTGAGCTAAGGTACAGAGGTATCACTACAAACTGAGCTTATGTACGGGAGTTATCACTACACACTGAGCTAAGGTACGGAGTAATGACTACGACTTAAGCTAAGGTACGGAGTTATCACTAACAAACTGTGCTGAGATACGGGGTTATCATACAAACTGAGCTGAGATACGGAGTTATCACTACAACTGAGATAAGGTACGGAGTTATCACTACAAACTGAGCTGAGATACGGAGTTATCACTAAAACTGAGATAAGGTACGAGTTATCACTAGAAACTGAGCTGAGGTTCAAAGTATTCACTACGACTTAATCTAAGGTCAGAGTTATCTCTACAAACTGAGCTAAGGTACGGGTTATCACTACGACTTAAGCTAAGGTACGGAGTTATCACTAAAACTGATGAGGTACGGAGTTATCACTACAAACTGAGATAAGGTACGGAGTTATCACTACAAATTGAGTTAAGGTACGCAGTAAGTAATACGACAAACTGAGCTACGGTACGGAGTAATCACTAAAACTGAGCTAAGATACGGAGTAATAACTACAAACTGAAACTACGGTACGGAGTTATCACTACAAACTGAGCTGAGGTACGGAGTTATCACTACAAACTGAGATAAGGTACTGAGTAATCACTACAAACTGAGCTACGGTACGGAGTTATCACTAAAAACTGAGCTAAGAAGATAGGGAGTAATAACTACAAACTGAACAACGGTACGGAGTTATCACTACATTTTGAGCTAAGTAAGTACGAAGTAATCACTACGACATAAGCTAGGGTACGATGTTATCACTACAAACTGAGCTGAGATACGGAGTTATCACTACAAACTGAGCTATGGTACGGATTTATCACTTAAAACTGAGCTGAGGTTCAAAGTAATCACTACGACTTAATCTAAGGTACGAGGTTATCACTACAAACTGAGCTGAGGTACGGAGTTATTACTACAAACTGAGCTATGGTACGGATTATCACTAGAAACTGAGCTGAGGTTCAAAGTAATCACTACGACTAAATCTAAGTACGGAGTTACACTACACACTGAGATAAGGTACGGAGTTATCACTACAAACTGAACTATGGTACTGAGTAATCAATACAAACTGAGCTGATGTACAGAGGTATCACTACAATCGGAGATAAGGTACGGAGTTATCACTACACACTGAGCTAAGGTACGGAGTTATCACCACAAACTGAGATAAGGTACGGAGTTATCACTACAAACTGAGCTAAGGTACAGAGGTATCACTACAAACTGAGCTTATGTACGGAGTTATCACTACAAACTGAGCTGAGATACGGGGTTATCACTACAAACTGAGATAAGGTACGAAGTTATCACTACAAACTGAGCTAAGGTACGAAGTAATCACTACGACTTAAGCTAAGGTACGGAAATATCACTACAAACTGAGCTGAGATACGGGGTTATCACTACAAACTGAGCTGAGATACGGAGTTATCACTACAATCGTAGATAAGGTACGGAGTTATCGCTACAAACTGAGATAAGGTACGGAGTTATCACTAGAAACTGAGCTGAGATACGGAGTTATTACTTAAACTGAGATAAGGTACGGAGTTATCACTACAAACTCAGCTGAGATACGAAGTTATCACTAAAACTTAAATAAGCTACGGAGTTATCACTACACACTGAGCTAAGGTACGGAGTAATGACTACGACTTAAGCTAAGGTACGGAGTTATCACTACAAACTGTGCTGAGATACGGGGTTATCACTACAAACTGAGCTGAGATACGGAGTTATCACTACAAACTGAGATAAGGTACGGAGTTATCACTACAAACTGAGCTGAGATACGGAGTTATCACTAAAACTGAGATAAGGTACGGAGTTATCACTAGAAACTGAGCTGAGGTTCAAAGTATTCACTACGACTTAATCTAAGGTACAGAGTTATCTCTACAAACTGAGCTAAGGTACGGGGTTATCACTACGACTTAAGCTAAGGTACGGAGTTATCACTAAAAACTGAGCTGAGGTACGGAGTTATCACTACAAACTGAGATAAGGTACGGAGTTATCACTACAAATTGAGTTAAGGTACGCAGTAATCACGACAAACTGAGCTACGGTACGGAGTAATCACTAAAAACTGAGCTAAGATACGGAGTAATAACTACAAAACTGAACTACGGTACGGAGTTATCACTACAAACTGAGCTGAGTACGGAGTTATCACTACAAACTGAGATAAGGTACTGAGTAATCACTACAAACTGAGCTACGGTACGGAGTTATCACTAAAAACTGAGCTAAGATAGGAGTAATAACTACAAACTGAACAACGGTACGGAGTTATCACTACATTTTGAGCTAAGGTACGAAGTAATCACTACGACATAAGCTAGGGTACGATGTTATCACTACAAACTGAGCTGAGATACGGAGTTATCACTACAAACTGAGCTATGGTACGGATTTATCACTAAAAACTGAGCTGAGGTTCAAAGTAATCACTACGACTTAATCTAAGGTACGAGGTTTATCACTACAAACTGAGCTGAGGTACGGAGTTATTACTACAAACTGAGCTATGGTACGGATTTATAACTAGAAACTGAGCTGAGGTTCAAAGTAATCACTACGACTAAATCTAAGGTACGGAGTTATCACTACACACTGAGATAAGGTACGGAGTTATCACTAAAACTTAAATAAGCTACGGAGTTATCACTACACACTGAGCTAAGGTACGGAGTAGTAATGACTACGACTTAAGCTAAGGTACGGAGTTATCACTACAAACTGTGCTGAGATACGGGGTTATCACTACAAACTGAGCTGAGATACGAGGAGTTATCACTACAAACTGAGATAAGGTACGGAGTTATCACTACAAACTGAGCTGAGATACGGGAGTATCACTAAAACTGAGATAAGGTACGGAGTTATCACTAGAAACTGAGCTGAGGTTCAAAGTATTCACTACGACTTAATCTAAGGTACAGAGTTATCTCTACAAACTGAGCTAAGGTACGGGGTTATCACTACGACTTAAGCTAAGGTACGGAGTTATCACTAAAAACTGAGCTGAGTACGGAGTTATCACTACAAACTGAGATAAGGTACGGAGTTATCACTACAAATTGAGTTAAGGTACGCAGTAATCACGACAAACTGAGCTACGGTACGGAGTAATCACTAAAACTGAGCTAAGATACGGAGTAAGAGTAATAACTACAACTGAACTACGGTACGGAGTTATCACTACAAACTGAGCTGAGGTACGGAGTTATCACTACAAACTGAGATAAGGTACTGAGTAATCACTACAAACTGAGCTACGGTACGGAGTTATCACTAAAAACTGAGCTAAGATAGGGAGTAATAACTACAAACTGAACAACGGTACGGAGTTATCACTACATTTTGAGCTAAGGTACGAAGTAATCACTACGACATAAGCTAGGGTACGATGTTATCACTACAAACTGAGCTGAGATACGGAGTTATCACTACAAACTGAGCTATGGTACGGATTTATCACTAAAAACTGAGCTGAGGTTCAAAGTAATCACTACGACTTAATCTAAGGTACGAGGTTATCACTACAAACTGAGCTGAGGTACGGAGTTATTTCTACAAACTGAGCTATGGTACGGATTTATAACTAGAAACTGAGCTGAGGTTCAAAGTAATCACTACGACTAAATCTAAGGTACGGAGTTATCACTACACACTGAGATAAGGTACGGAGTTATCACTACAAACTGAACTATGGTACTGAGTAATCAATACAAACTGAGCTGATGTACAGAGGTATCACTACAATCGGAGATAAGGTACAGAGTTATCACTACACACTGAGCTAAGGTACGGAGTTATCACCACAAACTGAGATAAGGTACGGAGAGTTATCATACAAACTGAGCTAAGGTACAGAGGTATCACTACAAACTGAGCTTATGTACGGAGTTATCACTACAAACTGAGCTGAGATACGGGGTTATCACTACAAACTGAGATAAGGTACGAAGTTAGTTATCACTACAAACTGAGCTAAGGTACGAAGTAATCACTACGACTTAGCTAAGGTACGGAAATATCACTACAAACTGAGCTGAGATACGGGGTTATCACTACAAACTGACCTGAGATACGGAGTTATCACTACAATCGTAGATAAGTACGGAGTTATCGCTACAAACTGAGATAAGGTACGGAGTTATCACTAGAACTGAGCTGAGATATGGAGTTATACTTAAAACTGAGATAAGGTACGGAGTTATCACTACAAACTGAGCTGAGATACGAAGTTATCACTAAAACTTAAATAAGCTACGGAGATATCACTACAAACTGAACTAAGGTACGAAGTAATGACTACGACTTAAGCTAAGGTACGGAGTTATCACTACAAACTGTGCTGAGATACGGGGTTATCACTACAAACTGAGCAGAGATACGGAGTTATCACTACAAACTGAGATAAGGTACGGAGTTATCACTACAAACTGAGATAAGGTACGGAGTTATCACCACAAACTGAGCTGAGATACGGAGTTATCACTAAAACTGAGATAAGGTACGAAGTTATCACTACAAACTGAGCTATCGTACGGAGTTATCACTAGAAACTGACCTAAGGTTCAAAGTATTCACTACGACTTAATCTAAGGTACGGAGTTGTCACTACAAACTGAGCTAAGGTACGGAGTTATCACTACACACTGAGATAAGGTACGGAGTTATCACTACAAACTGAGATAAGGTACGGAATTATCACTACAAACTGAGCTATGGTACGAAGTTATCAATGCAAACTAAGCTAAGGTACAAAGTAATCACTAAGACTTAAGCTAAGGTACGGAGTAATTACTACAAACTGAGCTAAGGTACGGAGTTATCACTACAAACTGAGCTAAGGTACGGAGTTATCACTACAAACTTAGCTAAGGTACGGAGTTATTACTACAAACTTAGCTAAGGTACGGAGTAATCACTACAAACTTAGCTAAGGTACGGAGTTATCACTACAAACTGAGATAAGGTAGGGAGTTATCACAACAAAATGAGCTGAGGTACGGAGTTATCACTACAAACTGAGCTAAGGTACGAAGTTATCAATGCAAACTGAGCTAAGGTACGAAGTAATCAATACGACTTTAGTCGTTTTTTGGAGTTATCACTACAAACTAAGCTAAGGTACGGAGTTATCACTACAAACTGAGCTAAGGTACTGAGTTATCACTACAAATTGAGATAAGTTACGACGTTATCACTACGAACTGAGCTAAGGTACGGAGTAATCACTACAAACTGAGCTAAGGTACGGAGTTATCACTACAAACTGAGCTAAGGTACAGAGGTATCACTACAAACTGAGCTAAGGTACTGAGTTATCACTACAAATTGAGATAAGTTACGACGTTATCACTACGAACTGAACTAAGGTACGGAGTTATCAATGCAAACTGAGCTAAGGTACGGAGTTATTACTACAAACTAAGCTAAGGTACGGAGTTATCACTACAAACTGAGCTAAGGTACGGAGTTATCACTACAAACTGAGCTAAGGTACGGAGTTATCACTACAAACTGAGCTAAGGTACTGAGTTATCACTACAAATTGAGATAAGTTACGACGTTATCACTACGAACTGAGCTAAGGTACGAAGTAATCACTACAAACTGAGCTAAGGTACGGAGTTATCACTACAAACTGAGCTAAGGTACTGAGTTATCACTACAAATTGAGATAAGTTACGACGTTATCACTACGAACTGAACTAAGGTACGGAGTTATCACTACAAACTGAGCTAAGGTACGGAGTTATCACTACAAATTGAGATAAGTTACGGAGTTATCACTACGAACTGAGCTAAGGTACGAAGTTATCACTACAAATTGAGATAAGTTACGAAGTTATCACTACGAACTGAGCTAAGGTACGGAGTTATCACTACAAATTGAGATAAGTTACGAAGTTATCACTACGAACTGAGCTAAGGTACTGAGTTATCACTACAAACTGAGCTAAGGTACTGAGTTATCACTACAAATTGAGATAAGTTATGAAGTTATCACTACGAACTGAGCTAAGGTACGGAGTTATCACTACAAACTGAGCTAAGGTACGGAGTTATCACTACAAATTGAGATAAGTTACGGAGTTATCACTACGAACTGAGCTAAGGTACGAAGTTATCACTACAAACTGAGATAAGGTTGGGAGTTATCAGTAGAAACTTAGTAATGGTACGGAGTTAACACTACAAACTGAGCTAAGGTACGGAGTTATCACTACAAATTGAGTTAAGGTACGGAGTAATCACTACGAACTGAGATAAGGTACGGAGTTATCACTACAAACTCAGCTAAGATACGGAGTTATCACTAAAACTGAGATAAGGTACGGAGTTATCACTACAAACTGAGCTGAGATACGGAGTTATCACTAAAACTGAGATAAGGTACGGAGTTATCACTACAAACTGAGCTAAGGTACAGAGTTATCACTACAAACTGAGCTATGGTACGAAGTTATCAATACAAACTGAGCTAAGGTACAAAGTAATCACTACGACTTAAGGTAAGGTACGGAGTAATCACTTCAAACTGAGCTAAGGTACGGAGTTATCACTACAAACTGAGCTAAGGTACGGAGTTATCACTACAAACTTAGCTAAGGTACGGAGTAATCACTACAAACCGAGCTAAGGCACGGAGTTATCAATACAAACTGAGATAAGGTAGGGAATTATCACAACAAAATGAGCTAAGGTACGGAGTTATCACTACAAACTTAGCTAAGGTACGACGTTCTCAATGCAAACTAAGCTAAAGTACGAAGTAATCACTACAAACTGAGCTAAGGTACGGAGTAATCACTACAAACTGAGCTAAGGTACGGAGTTATCACTTCCAATTGAGATAAGTTTCGAAGTTATCACTACGAACTGAACTAAGGTACGAAGTTATCAATGCAAACTGAGATAAGGTACGGAGTTATCACTAGAAATTGAGATAAGGTACGGAGTTATCACTACAAACTGAGCTAACAACGGAAGAAACACAACAAATTGAGATAAGTTACGGAGTTATCACTACGAACTGAACTAAGGTACGAAGTTATCACTACAAACTGAGATAAGGTACGGAGTTATCAGTACAAACTGAGTTATGGTACGGAGTTAACACTACAAACTGAGCTAAGGTACGGAGTTATCACTACAAATTGAGTTCAGGTACGGACGGAGTAATCACTACGAACTGGGCTAAGGTACGGAGTTATCACTAAAAACTGAGCTAAGGTACGGAGTAATCACTACGAACTGAGCTAAGGTACGGAGTTATCACTACAAACTGAGCTAAGGTACTGAGTTATCACTACAAATTGAGTTAAGGAACGGTTTAATCACTACAAACTGAGATAAGGTACGGAGTAATCACTACGAATCGAGATAAGGTACGGAGTTATCACTACAAACTGAGATAAGGTACCTAGTTATCACTACAAACTGAGCTAAGGTACGGAGTTATCACTACAAATTGAGTTAAGGTACGGAGTAATCACTACAAACTCAGCTAAGGTACGGAGTTATCACTACAAACTGAGCTAAGGTACGGAGTTATCACTACAAACTGAGATAAGGTACCTAGTTATCACTGCAAACTGAGCTAAGGTACGGAGATATCACTACAAATTGAGATAAGGTACGGAGTAATCACTACGAACTGAGATAAGGTACGGAGTTATCACTACAAACTAAGCTAAGGTACGGAGTTATCACTACAAATTGAGTTAAGGTACGGAGTAATCACTACGAACTGAGATAAGGTACGTAGTTATCACTTAAAACTGAGATAAGGTACGAAGTTATCACTACAAACTGAGCTGAGATACGGAGTTATCACTAAAACTGAGATAAGGTACGGAGTTATCACTACAAACTGAGCTATCGTACGGAGTTATCACTAGAAACTGACCTGAGGTTCAAAGTATTCACTACGACTTAATCTAAGGTACGGAGTTATCACTACAAACTGAGCTAAGGTACGGAGTTATCACTACACACTGAGATAAGGTACGGAGTTATCACTACAAACTGAGATAAGGTACGGAATATCACTACAAACTGAGCTATGGTACGAAGTTATCAATGCAAACTAAGCTAAGGTACAAAGTAATCACTAAGACTTAAGCTAAGGTACGGAGTAATTACTACAAACTGAGCTAAGGTACGGAGTTATCACTACAAACTGAGCTAAGGTACGGAGTTATCACTACAAACTTTAGCTAAGGTACGGAGTTATTACTACAAACTTAGCTAAGGTACGGAGTAATCACTACAAACTTAGCTAAGGTACGGAGTTATCAATACAAACTGAGATAAGGTAGGGAGTTATCACAACAAAATGAGCTGAGGTACGGAGTTATCACTACAAACTGAGCTAAGGAACGAAGTTATCAATGCAAACTGAGCTAAGGTACGAAGTAATCAATACGACTTTAGTCGTTTTTTGGAGTTATCACTACAAACTAAGCTAAGGTACGGAGTTATCACTACAAACTGAGCTAAGGTACTGAGTTATCACTACAAATTGAGATAAGTTACGAAGTTATCACTACGAACTGAGCTAAGGTACGGAGTTATCACTACAAACTGAGCTAAGGTACGGAGTTATCACTACAAATTGAGATAAGTTACGGAGTTATCACTACGAACTGAGCTAAGGTACGAAGTTATCACTACAAACTGAGATAAGGTAGGGAGTTATCAGTAGAAACTGAGTAATGGTACAGAGTTAACACTACAAATTGAGTTAAGGTACGGAGTAATCACTACGAACTGAGATAAGGTACGGAGTTATCACTACAAAATGAGCTGAGATACGGAGTTATCACTAAAACTGAGATAAATTACGGAGTTATCACTACAAACTGAGCTGAGATACGGAGTTATCACTAAAACTGAGATAAGGTACGGAGTTATCACTACGAACTGAGCTAAGATACAGAGTTATCACTACAAACTGAGCTATGGTACGAAGTTATCAATACAAACTGAGCTAAGGTACAAAGTGATCACTACGACTTAAGGTAAGGTACGGAATAATCACTACAAACTGAGCTAAGGTACGGAGTTATCACTACAAACTGAGCTAAGGTACGGAGTTATCACTACAAACTTAGCTAAGGTACGGAGTAATCACTACAAACCGAGCTAAGGCACGGAGTTATCAATACAAACTGAGATAAGGTAGGGAATTATCACAACAAAATGAGCTAAGGTACGGAGTTATCACTACAAACTTAGCTAAGGTACGACGTTATCAATGCAAACTAAGCTAAAGTACGAAGTAATCACTACAAACTGAGCTAAGGTACGGAGTTATCACTACAAACTGAGCTAAGGTACGGAGTTATCAATACCAATTGAGATAAGTTTCGAAGATATCACTACGAACTGAACTAAGGTACGAAGTTATCAATGCAAACTGAGATAAGGTACGGAGTTATCACTAGAAATTGAGATAAGGTACCGAGTTATCACTCGAACTGAGCTAACAACGGAAGAAATACAACAAATTGAGATAAGTTACGGAGTTATCACTACGAACTGAAATAAGGTACGAAGTTATCACTACAAACTGAGATAAGGTACGGAGTTATCAGTACAAACTGAGATAAGGTACGGAGTTATCACTACGAACTGAACTAAGGTACGAAGTTATCACTACGAACTGAACTAAGGTACGAAGTTATCACTACAAACTGAGATAAGGTACGGAGTTATCAGTACAAACTGAGTTATGGTACGGAGTTAACACTACAAACTGAGCTAAGGTACGGAGTTATCACTACAAATTGAGTTAAGGTACGGAGTAATCACTACGAACTGGGCTAAGGTACGGAGTTATCACTACAAACTGAGCTAAGGTACGGAGTAATCACTACGAACTGAGCTAAGGTACGGAGTAATCACTACAAACTGAGCTAAGGTACTGAGTTATCACTACAAATTGAGTTAAGGTACGGTTTAAACACTACAAACTGAGCTAAGGTACGGAGTAATCACTACGAATCGAGATAAGGTACGGAGTTATCACTACAAACTGAGATAAGGTACCTAGTTATCACTACAAACTGAGCTAAGGTACGGAGTTATCACTACAAATTGAGTTAAGGTACGGAGTAATCACTACGAACTGAGCTAAGGTACGGAGTTATCACTACAAACTGAGCTAAGGTACGGAGTTATCACTTCAAACTGAGATAAGGTACCTAGTAATCACTGCAAACTGAGCTAAGGTACGGAGATATCACTACAAATTCAGATAAGGTACGGAGTAATCACTACGAACTGAGATAAGGTACGGAGTTATCACTACAAACTAAGCTAAGGTACGGAGTTATCACTACAAATTGAGTTAAGGTACGGAGTAATCACTACGAACTGAGATAAGGTACGTAGTTATCACTAAAAACTGAGATAAGGTACGAAGTTATCACTACAAACTGAAATAACGTACGGAGTAATTACTACAAACTGAGCTAAGGTACGGGGTTATCACTACAAACTGAGCTGAGATACGGAGTTATCACTACAAACTGAGATAAGGTACGGAGTTATCACTACAAACTGAGATAAGGTACGGAGTTATCACTACAAACTGAGCTGAGATACGGAGTTATCACTAAAACTGAGATAAGGTACGGAGTTATCACTACAAACTGAGCTAAGGTATGAAGTAATCACTACGACTTAAGCTAAGGTACGGAGTAATTACTACAAATTGAGATAAGGTACCTAGTTATCACTACAAACTGAGCTGAGATACGGAGTTATCACTACAAACTGAGATAAGGTACGGAGTTATCACTACAAACTGAGATAAGGTACGGAGTTATCACTACAAACTGAGCTGAGATACGGAGTTATCACTAAAACTGAGATAAGGTACGGAGTTATCACTACAAACTGAGCTATCGTACGGAGTTATCACTAGAAACTGAGCTGAGGTTCAAAGTATTCATTACGACTTAATCTAAGGTACGGAGTTATCACTACAAACTGAGCTAAGGTACGGAGTTATCACTACACACTGAGATAAGGTACGGAGTTATCACTACAAACTGAGATAAGGTACGGAGTTATCAGTACAAACTGAGTTATGGTACGGAGTTAACACTACAAACTGAGCTAAGGTACGGAGTAATCACTACAAATTGAGTTAAGGTACGGAGTAATCACTACAAACTGAGCTAAGGTACGGAGTTATCACTACAAATTGAGCTAAGGTACGGAGTTATCACTACAAACTTAGCTAAGGTACGGAGTTATCACTACAAACTTAGCTAAGGTACGGAGTAATCACTACAAACTGAGCTAAGGTACGGAGTTATCAATACAAACTGAGATAAAGTAGGGAGTTATCACAACAAAATGAGCTGAGGTACGGAGTTATCACTACAAACTGAGCTAAGGTACGAAGTTATCAATGCAAACTGAGCTAAGGTACTAAGTAATCAATACGACTTTAGTCGTTTTTTGGAGTTATCACTACAAACTAAGCTAAGGTACGGAGTTATCACTACAAACTGAGCTAAGGTACGGAGTTATCACTACAAATTGAGATAAGTTACGACGTTATCACTACGAACTGAACTAAGGTACGAAGTTATCAATGCAAACTGAGATAAGGTACGGAGTTATCACTACAAATTGAGATAAGGTACGGAGTAATCACTACAAACTGAGATAACAACGGAGGTAACACAACAAATTGAGATAAGTTACGGAGTTATCACTACGAACTGAAATAAGGTACGAAGTTATCAATGCAAACTGAGATAAGGTACGGAGTTATCAGTACAAACTGAGTTATGGTACGGAGTTAACACTACAAACTGAGCTAAGGTACGGAGTAATCACTACAAATTGAGTTAAGGTACGGAGTAATCACTACAAACTGAGCTAAGGTACGGAGTTATCACTACAAATTGAGTTAAGGTACGGTTTAATCACTACGAACTGAGATAAGGTACAGAGTTATCACTACACACTGAGATAAGGTACGGAGTTATCACTACAAACTGAGCTAAGGTACGAAGTTATCACTACAAATTGAGTTAAGGTACGGAGTAATCGAGTAGTCCCTACATACCGGGGTAAGTTACGGAGTTATTCTCTACAAACTGGGATTAGGTACGGAGTAATTACTACAAATATTGTTAGGTACAGAATAATTCCCTACAAACTGGGCGGTAATCCCTAAAACGCAGGTTAGGTAAAGTAATCACTACATACTGGGTTTATGTAAAGAGTAATCACTACAAACATGGGTAAGGTAAAGAATGATCACTGCAAAGTAGGCTTAGGTACAAAGTAATCACTGCAAACTGAGCTAAGGTACAGAGTAATCACTACAAACTGAGCTAAGGTACGAAGTTATCACTACATTATGAGCTATAGTACAGATTGATAACTACAAATTGAACTAAGGTACGGAGTAATGACTATAAACTGAGCTAAGGGACGGAGTTATTATAACAAACTGGGCTGAGGTACAGAATTACCATTAGAAACTGGGGTTAGGTAAGGAGAGACAAGTGAATAATTTGTTTAAGACGTCATTATCATTTAGTATTTTAGATGTTGGTATTTAATCGTAGAATACGTAATGCGCAATACTTTAATAAGCATCATAGTTCAATGAACAGTCTATTTGTTGCATAATATTTCTTAAATTCTCCAAGTCAAAAATTATTTAAAGATAACCACTAAATATGTACTTGTATTATAACGCGTGATATTGTATGTTAAAATGTGCAGTAGTTCAATCCAAAGGGTCACTGAGGTATTGATTCAGGTTGCACATCGGTGACGTAAATATAAAATTACAAACAAAATAGCCTAATAAATCAAAACATATAATAATTGTAGGAAGACCACATGCAAGTATATTTCTGATTTAAATTGATATGTTTCGTCTTGCATAATGCACCAATAATCTATATGGCCTAATGCCAAAATTTATCACGTGATAGGTATTTTGAAGTTTTTTAATTTTAAGAAAATATAAATTTCTGGCTAGTGTGTTCTGTTCACTCTGTGGAAACTTGAATATCGAACCATTACGCGTTTGTCATGTTAAAATGTAGGTTTGAGGACAAGGTAAGGCATATTATTAACTAATACTCTTATGTAGCCAAGTACTTTGTCGTTTCTCTGAGGAAATGTCATTTTATTTTTTGTTTTGAATTCTGAAAGTATCATTTAAATGATATCTTTAAATAGAATGTTAAGAATCAACAAAGACATTTGGCAAGTTAATCATTTTATGGAGATCTAACGTCTTGACGCGGCTTATAGTCGGTGTATAGTGTGAATATTTTATTTTCAGACGCGATCAATGTGCTGACTAGAAACATATGCTAATAATTGCAACAATTTTTAAAATGATTTCGTAAATAATGTTTTATATTTATTTTTTTTACCTTTTTTTACTAGAGGCAGAACATATTAAATGATATTGATCATAATTTTTAAATTTTTGTCATTATATAATCCAAAAAATCATAAAATAGAAAAGGAAAACGTTAACTCAACTAGTTACCATATAATTATTGTAATATGTGTCGTTAAGCTAAAAGTTCGATTTTTTTTAAAATAAATGGAAACAATTTCGTGACTCCTTAGAAAAAATCGCACAAAAGTATAGAATTACTGGAAGAAACAAACAATTCTGCATCTAATAATAGTAATTGTATTGAGATCTGTTCAGGAAAAGACTCGAGATAATTAAAAAAAATCAAATCAACATAGAAAGCAATGACGCTAATTTTTTTTTTTTTTTTTTTTTGTAAATAGAATATGGTGGCAACACGTAAACAACTACATAAATCTATTATAGACCTCTCTCGAGGGGAACTGTTCTCCTATTGTTTTGTCTGGAGAGGTATATCGTCCGAGCCGATAGACGAGGTCATTATTCCTCTCTAGACAACACTATAGGGGAACTATTCCCGAGGGAGAGGTTAATAATAGATTTATTACATCATAGTCTTTGTTTAAGAAAATAAAATTAACATAGAAATCAATGACGCGAAATTGTTTTTTATTTTATTTTTTTTCAATAGAATAAGGTGGCAACACGTAAACAACTTCATTAATCTATTATGAACCTCTCTCGGGGTAAACTGTTCTCCTATTTTGTTGTCTGGAGAGGTATATTGTCCGAGCCGATAGACGAGGTCACTATTCCTCTCCAGACAACACTATAGGGGAACTGTTCCCGAAAGAGAGGTTCATAATAGATTTATTACATCACATGTCTTTGTTTAAATAATTTTCAAATTATCTCTTGATCAAATAAATAAATAAAAAATAAATAAATAAATAAATAAATAAATAAATAAATAAATAAATAAATAAATAAATAAATAAAAAAAATAAAGTACAGTGAAACTACAATAAATCTCAACATTAATGCGTTTTCATACATATCTAAAAATACTATAGTATAGTCCTTAGCGTCAGGAATTAAATCTAGGTATAGTCCGGTTGCTATGCGTTGTCAAGGACAGGTGATTTCTACATATAATAATATCGATGTAGTTAACCAATGATTCAACAAACTAACATGTAATGTACTAAACGTTATTAGAATTAAGTTAAATATACACATTGTCAGAATCCTCTTAATTAATGTCAACCTACCCGTATTTGTGTTTACTCTGTGCTGTGTATTGTATTATACTTTTTGTTTTGTTGCATCACTGCTTATTGTGCTATGTTGTATATTCTGTTGTGCAATATAATTTGTTTAAAGTTGTATTGCTTGGACATATATGAACTGTTGTATGTATTTTGTGTTATCTCTGTCCGTTGTGTTGTGTTGAACTTTTTGCTGTGTTGTAATTATAGTGCGTTTTGATGTTTTGTTTGTGTGCTGTAAAATTACTTTACCATGTTTTAGAGAAAGCCACAAAACGCCCTGACATATTTCATGCATACACAAACATTGATCGGAGCTCCCGACCTCAATTTCCCTTCTGGAAACTCACTTGTAAATTTTAACTTTCAAAGATTTTTATTTATTTTGAGAATGTGATTTGGTCATCGATAGGTATGTTTGCTTTTGAATAGTTTTTATGTTTAATCTTTAGAGATGAATGTTTTGTGTCTCCTTGTGTTGTGCATATTAATGTATGTTTAAAAAAGAATAAAAAATATGTGTTTAAAACCCTTTGGAGATTGATAAATTCGATAAAACCTTTGAACTAAATATAAACACACAATAAAGAAGTCTAATTAACTAAAGCATACAACAATAACAATTGTACGAAGGGGTGGTCTCAAACAGGTTAATCTTTAAAATATACATATTTCCGACATGAGTCATAAGATAGGTTTCATTTGTACCCACGCTACATAAAAGGTTTGTAAAGGGATAATGTAATCTTACTTATTCCAAGAATTCATAAATTACTTGTAAGTCAGTTATATTCAGTCAGTTTAGACCGAAGCATTGCGTATCTTTTGCATAGTTTAGGTTCGATTACATGGTACGATGTTTCGTAAATATTATTTATAATTTGAAACCAGGTATTTGGATTTTTTCTTAGGCACTGTCTTGTATTTATGATAAATTTAATAAGGTGTTACACACCAGTCAATAATATTTCACTGATATCGAGGTGTCATAGGTGATGTAGCATCAATTTTGATCTTTGCCGGGTACCCCAAAAAACTAATTTGATGTTTTTTTTTAAATATCTATTATGAGTCATGAGAAGGTTTTTTGGGACCCACGCCAGGTAATAGGTATATTTAGGTTTAATTGAATCTTGCTGCTTCCAAGAATTCATATATTTCTTGCAAGTTAATTATGCCATTTCATAAACTGAAAGTAGGAAAGAAGGTATTCCTAGTAAAAGGATATAAATAAAACGTAGCCATGGTATTTCCGTGAATTATTAAAGTCAGTTGAGTGATTTGGTGTAGGATAACGTCCAAATAATGGTAAGTCACTATTTTACATAATATAGATTTTTATTATAAGCTGTCTCATTCATCATTGTGTAAACTCTTAAATTCCTCAAAAACTAAGTTATACTCTCTCATGCAACGTATTTTCTTAGCTTAATTTGGTAAAGTATATTTTGGGTCCTTTGGCTATCTTTTCAACAATCTGAATTAAATTTTATGCAATGTTATGAGTTAAACAAATTCAATATAACATAAACACTAATGTAAGATTCTGTTTTGTATTATGCAAGAAAACTCAATTTTTTTGTATCTGTAAAGGGATTTCTACTCTGGTGGAAGTTAAAGTGTTTTACATAATTTGTTAGTTTCAAAGTTTTTATTTTATTGTGACTCTTTTAGTTTGGACATGGATTGGTATGTAACAGCAAAGATAAAATAGCTACAAAATACAAGTTACACCTGGTAAAATACCATGTAACAATAATCACATGACTTCATTACCATGGATACAAGAATGATTATTATATTAAACGAGTGTTCTATGATTCTTAATTTTTCTTTCTTACTTGTTTTTTTGCGTGGTCATTCGGGTATTATAAATAAATGTATATTAGATTTAAAACATATTACACAGCTACACAATAGTGTACAAAAATATCATTGAAATGAAATAACAAATCAAAAACAAAGCATACCAATCCATGTCCAAATCGCAATTTTTAAAGCATAGTTACTTAAAAACAAAATAAAAAATAATTAAAACACGCGACATTCCATAAGGAAAATTTGGCAAAAGACACCGGGTGCTACTGAAAGGTAAGCACCAAATGTTTAGCCAAATATACCCGCTATTTGTCAATAAAAATTCAAATTAGAATTTGTACTCCAACATCCGTCCAACATCTTGCGCCCGGCATCACTTCACTGGTGGAAGTTCACATGCCTAACCTAACTTGTCAGTTCCAAAGTTTTTCCAAAGTTCCAATACTTTGCTTCTGGATTGTGATTCGGAAATGGATTAGTATGTTTGTTTTTGATAATTCTCTTGTCTCATCTTTAGTTGTTTTTATTAAACTTGCACTGTTATCTTTTTCCTGTTTAACAACGCTGTTAGCCTCACAATTAATGAAAAGCTCAGTAGTTTGTATAGAAAATCGGTTTGTGTATTGATCGCATTGACTATACTAAAACAGGAAATGGTTTGTATAGTTTTAGGGGGTTGCTAATTTCTAATTTACTACGAAACTTTATTACTTTACAAATATATTATTAAAGCAGGGATATTGCAAGCCTATTTTTCATGGAATTTCATAAAACTTTACGGAAAAAAATACAAAAATACATTATTTTTAGCAAGAGGTAAAAACCTAAAAAACACTACTAAGCTTTAGCTGAATGGTATTTTCAAAAATTAAATTTTGTAAAAATTTAAAAATTGTCAGTCTGTAATGCTACAAACAGTTTTAAACATGATAAAATTAATTAATAGATGACAATTTTTATACAGGTTGTTACTTCATGTTTTGATAAATGCATATTACATACCCAGTGTGTATGTTAAACCCTCCGTATCAGGTCGAGTCCTTTTTTAGTAACCGTATCACTATGAGTCGCGCTTGCGCTCGGCCACCTAAAAAGGACGAGACCTGATGCGAAGGGTTGTACATACACTCTGTTTATATAATATGTTTATCTATCATTTCCAACTAGGTTATTCAAACTTATAAAAACAACACTTTATATGAAAAAATTATTTTACCACAGAAAAACCTTGAACTATGGTGTGACATATGTTCTGTTGTAATGACGTCATTATTTTCATTTGACAAATCGGAGATTCCAAATGACGTCACAATGAGAAAGTACACGTGCACTTTACTTTTTTTATATTCATTTTTTTATTCACATTCTTCATATTTTAACAATACTCTAACATCTATACATATATAATACATTATTATATAATTAATAAATTCCATCTTTATGATTGGCTAAAACGGTAACACGTGACCATTGGATCTCACATCATATACCACGGATTTTCCAGTGAATATCAAATTCGGTTTACGTCATCGATTTTTGTTGACGTTCTCGGTAAAATGATTAGAACGTCATCAATTAAGTGTACGCAAGTGATTGTGTCTTGTTATTTTTTTCATAGAACGTTGACGTTATGGCATTATCAATTTACAATGTAGTGTGTAATTGATTGTGTCTCATCCGGAATGTCATTTATTTTTTCATAGACTCAGACTTAAAAAGTCAGATTGAGCTAACTAATGCGGGATAATTTTTGTGTGATCAACCAGGGTGGACGGAAATCTAACATCGGTATTATAGTTAGATTGCCTGGTCAAGGTTTGATAAAACATTGTCAACCGAAGTGCCACAGTGGCTAAATTATATAATAAAACAGTTATGGACTTTTTAGTGGTTGTATATGGTGTGATATTCACCGGAAAAATATCACACCATATACAACCACTAAAAAGTCCATAATTGTATAATATAAACTTACATAATGGATGTTTTTTGAGAGAGAGAGAGAGAGAGAGAGAGAGAGAGAGAGAGAGAGAGAGCGACAGAGGGAGAGAGAGAGAGAGAAAAAGAGAGAGAGAGAGAGAGAATAAGTAAGTAAGTAATTTATTATAGTGACATGTGCATCAAATACAATAGTAAAGTATAATCAATAACATAAATTAGCACCCGGCCCAAAGGACCTGTAAGTCACTCAAACATATGAATCTATAGAACAATATTAACAGAGAGAGAGAGAGAGAGAGAGAGAGAGAGAGAGAGAGAGATGGAGAGTATTTACGTAAATATCACAATTGGTGGTTGAATAGTTTTAAAGTCATTCAATACAATGTAACATCGATGTCCAGACATAATAAATAGATATAATTTAAGTTATTACAATATTGTGGAATTGTTGCCATTCTTTCATAAATATTTCTAGATTATTTCTGCTTGTAGCGATATTTTTTTCAATATTGTACACACCAGCCAAAATATACTTAAATGAATCTATTGACAGGGATTTGCCAAGACATCTAGTTTTATAAATATAATATTTTATATGGACTATAATCAAATTTTTATTCTGTTATTTAAACTAAAGTCTCCTAATATAAAATGAAGTTTTGTAACATCTAATAGTATGCTGTTTTGTAAAAACCAGGTATCAAGTTCTTCTAAAAATTTTTGCACATATTCACATTCCCAGAAGAGATGTATAACAGTTTCATTACCTTGTTTACAAAAAGTACATTTTGGATCATTTCTTAAATTAATCTTGAACAAAAAGGCGTTAGTACCGATTATATTATTAACAATTCTGTATTGAAACCATAGCAGTTTTGTACTTGATGTTGTTGAAAAAATTAATTTATAGATTTCTTTCCACGTTTCTGTATTTAAATCTTCAAAGATTTCTTGCCATTTTAACATTGCGGTTGGTATCTTATTATTTTGCTTTAAGATTTTGTACATGTCTTTTGAACCTTTTTACTGATAAAAAATACATTTAAATTCACCGGAATAAATGGCTTTTTCAACTTTAGAAACAGGCGCTTGATTATTCCTTTTCAACATACATTTCACCGATGAAATTATACCATTAAAGTCTACAAAATTTATATTACAATTCAAACAATTGTTAAAACTTTTGAGGTCTAAAAAATTTCCATCTATATAGAGTAGGTCGTTAACAAATTTAATACCTTTCTCGTATAATTTTCTAAAAAACATGGATTTATTTTCCTTTTTTATGTAACTATTGTACCAAAGGAAGTTTTTAGAAGGTTGCTTGTAAGTTTTTAATGTGTGACATGTTTTAATTAACAATAACCATGCTTTAAAGACGTCAATCCAAAAAATGTTTTTTATCTTTTCAATATTTTCAGTTATAAAGTCTTCCCCAATACTAAGTAATTAGTGGATATCTATTTGAGAATTCAGAATTTTTTTCCAACTGCTTTCTTCATGTAGCAGTCTCCTTGTCCAAGTAGTTTTAAGAGCATTTATATAAGAAAACAAATTAACCATTTTTAACCCTTCCTCTTCGTACTCTTTTATTAAAACATCTCTTTTGACTCTACCAGTAGGACTATCCCAAATGAAGTGATAAAAATTGTATTAAGTTCAGTAATAATTTTCTGGTTTGGATTTGGTAATAAAATAAATAAATGGTTTAATTGTGAGATGAGGAGTGTTTTTATCACTGTGATTTTTCCAATCGGAGTGAGATTTCTTTTTCATGGCTTTATTAACATCCGTACTGTATCTAATTTCTGTTCGAAGTTAATTTTGGTAATTTTATCTATATCTTCATCAAATATAATACCAAGTAATGTAAAACGAGTATTGCCCCAGTGTAAGTCATAGTCTATACATAGTTTCTCTTCACTGTATTTTTTATTTCCTATCCAAATAATTTGAGTTTTGTCATAATTTATTTTACGACCCGAAATGTTTGCAAAAACATGAATTTCGCATAAAGCTTGGCGTAACGAAAGTTCAGATCCGTCCAATATAAGACAAGTATCATCTGCAAATAGAGATATTTTAGATTCAGTAAGATTTGTTCTAATTCCTTTTCTTTTTACATTATTTAGAATTTTTATTGCTAAAATCTCAAAACATAGTAAAAAGATATATGGTGACAAAGGGTCCCCTTGTCTACAGCCTCCAGAGGTTTGTTAAATTTCCCCCTTGTGTAACTGCAGATTTAATATCTCTATAGAAACTAGAAATCCATTTTCTTACACGTGCACTTTACCGCCAATGTTGTATCACCAAATATTCTGTATCATGCGTGCTCGATAAAACTTGTATTTTGCCTAATCAGACAGAAAAACTAGTCTAATGACAGATAAAATAAGGTTTATTTTTAACATGGTAAATTGATTAATACATGGCAATGTTTATACAGGTTACTACTTCATGTTTTGATAAAATAATGTCTATTTTTATTTAGTTTTCATTTGTTGGATGTTTCAATCAAAAACAAATATAGTAATCAATGTCCGAATCACAATCAAGAACTAAAAACTTTGGAACTGACATGTTAGGTTTGACACGTGAGCTTCCACAAGGGAAGTGAGGCCGGTGCTCCGGAAGCACTTTCTGTTTAGCTAGCTACAACCGCCACGTGTGTAATCAAAATTGTGTAAAAGAAACATAGAACTATGGGACGTCAAAGTATACGTTTCCAATTTGCATATATTTTTTTCTATATTAAACAACCTGATGAACAATTAAAATTAAACAAGGAATAATACGTCTAATTATTAAAATATAGAATTTAATTACGCTGATCAATGAGTCGTATACCTGATAAGGAAAAATAACTACCTTATTTTACACGGCTGATGTAAATTAAAAATTTTATGTGATTTAAATAAAACTTGTTTCTCTCATTATCTTATCACGTATTATTCTAATGGCGTTGTTAATATTTGTTTTAACATATTCAATCACCAGGTGATAGATAATTATATTAGGTTAACCCGTATCTCTGTTTCCAGAAAAATATTAATTTCTGATCACTCGTTCTACTGAATGAAACCTGTTCTACGAAACGCGATGTATAAAATTGTTATATCTTGACATATGTCTTTTGCAGGTTAATGTTTAAGGCTATCAATGTGAAATGTTTCGCTCGTAACATTACTGAAGATGTATTTTTAAGGTTTATAATGGTTTTTATTACTTTTTCAAGATTTTTTATGTTATTTTAAATTTGATTTAGAGACAATCGATGCCGTTAAACTTTCTAACATTGACCATTAACTCTATAGGATTAACGAAATTGAATTCAATAGCACCTAAGGTCGTCATTTAATTATTCAGTGTACATTTTTATTAAATATAATAGTTTCAACAATATGTAACAGGAGGTGCTTACCCTTCTGGAGCAACCGGCATCACTTCCCTGGTGAAAGTTCACGGGTCTAACCTAACTTGTCAGTTCCAAAGTTTTTACTTTGCATCTGGATTGTTTCTAGCTAAACAGGAAGTGTTAATTCCCATGAGCACTCAATATGATTTCCCTTGTGGAAGTTCACGTGTTTATTTACATATTGTACCAGTTTTGTTTAACTAATTCGCTAGTTTCAGTTTTAACTTGTTTGGGATCGTTATTTTTACATGGATTGGTGAGTTTATTTTTGATGAATGCGGCATTTTTCCTATATGTACAGTCAATAATTAAAAATGAATTAAATATTTGTAGCTTGAATATCAACGATTAAATAACAACCAAGTAAAACTATGTGGTTTATTTGATATATAATAAAAGCTGTTGTAGATAAAACTAGAGACTAAATGCTGGTACTTGTGCTTTATTCAGGTGTTGTCTGTTTGTTGTGTGTCTGTCTCGTCGAGGTGTTCCAACAACCTTTGACTGAGGGTTCCGGACTGGCTTCAATCCCCGTTGCTCCTTGTGTAGTGCCTGTATGTGTGGGTCTATCTGTATGTAGATGTGTGTGTCCAGTCATATGAATTACATAACTTTTGGTAGTCTGGAGTATGACATACAAAGATGTAATATGTTATACAAGCAGACTATTATATAATGCCAATATTGACAGGATCACATGTCTACATGCCTACAGGGCCGTTAAGGTGTATACCTGTACAAATCAGCATTACTTATATCCAAACTTATTAATTAATGTCCGAAAAATATTTCTTTTACTATAATTTCTTATAATCACACATACGTTTTATGCCATATTCAAAAAATGAAATTATCAAATAATTTTATTTTTTGAAAAGGACAAAAATATTTCTTTTACTATAATTTCTTTTAATATCACAATTTGTTTTGCGACAAAAAAGGCAAAACCGCATATATATTTTGATTAGACGAGTACAAATCATTTATTAATTTACTAAACCGGATCGAAAGGTTGAATGAAGACAATATAACTACGTCGACATTATACTAGTTTTCAAATTATTTATTAATTTACTAAACCGGATCGAAAGATTGAATGAAGACAATGTAACTACGTCGACATTATACTAGTTTTCATTTTACAGGACTAGACGGCTGTTTCGGAACAAATAAAATTCCTCATCAGTAATGGCTGGAGCGAAATTATAAAACCAGATGTTGAAAACATTTTCAAAGGACCAAAATATATTTTACCAAATTAAGCTAAGGAATCACATAGTGAATATACCTTAGAGTATACCTTACAATATAATTATTACAATAATTAAATTTAGACATATTTGGTAGTCATTACTACTTTTATCATGTTAATTTAAATGTTGGCTTTCTACAGACACCAGCTAATGGTAGCCATGGAGACAACAGTAAACATCCAGGGATATTTTTGACAAGGTAAGATGTTTATCTTATTCATGAACTTAAGTTTATATGCAGATGTCACTTTATTTGTGTATTGATGAAATACGAAAAATTAGACTATTTTGTTTCAGTGTAAGTAAAAAAAAGTGATATGCATTTCAAAATGAAATAATCGCACCAATCCATGTCTAAATCACAATCTCAAACGATTAAAACTTTGAAACAAGCAAATTAGTAAAACACGCGAAGTTCCGCCAGGAAAGTGAGGCCGAGTGCTCCGGGAGAGTAAGCACCTCCTGCTAGGTACACCTGCATTTTGTGTAATCAAATTAAAAACAAACATACTTATCCATGTCCAAATAAAAATCCAGAAGCAAAGTCAAACAGTGAAGCCGCCTGGTTACTAAGGAAATTATGATAATCAAGGCAAACAAGACTACCAAGATCAAATTACCAGGTAGCGACAGATATAACCACGCAATAGATAAAGAGCAAGCACATCAGTAACATATTCTTGGCATTATTATATTTTTTTTAAAATGTACACTGAATAATTAAATGGCTACCTTACATTAAGCATTAAACTTTGTTTGTAATCGATCTATGATGGTTTACATCGAATAGCTCTCGCGCTAATTTGATTAAACCGCGAATGCTTATATTTCAATCCGTCGCTTACAGCTTACAAAGTTTTAAAATGTGATTAATTCTGCAAGTTTTGGTGGAAATTTCTTGTTAATAGCGAACGGATTTTAATTGGATTTAGCTGGGTTAGCTCCGCCCACTCATTTTCCAGATAAACATGTTAAGGTTTTATTTTAAATATCTGTGTTTTAACAATTCATATTTATATTTACACTACAATTATAAGTGCAATTTAAATGTGAAATTTACGTTTATCGTTAATGTTTTTTAAATTCCGCTGCTTGATACGATGATTTGTTTACAATCCGCGACTTGACACGTGTATTTGTGTTGTTGCCGGCGATACATAACCATGACGTCAAAAAAAAGGTCGCACGTGAAGATTTCGGTCTATCCTGAAACTCCCAACAGAGTTAAGGGTCAATGTTAGAAAGTTTAATGGCATCGATTTTGTCTAAATAAAAAAAATCTTGAAAATGTTATAGCAACTACACTATAACCTATGTATAAAGACCACCCAAGGGACTGAGCAAAAGTGGACTTAAAAGACAAGTGGACTTTATATAGAGGGTCACCTCTTATGAGCGAGTGAACATTTATGGTTGATACTGGTATACAAATGAGTGGAAAATGTGTGGTACCTATTAAAATATTTAATTATTTCTTAAAAAGTTTTTTAAAAGATTTTTTTTATTGATTATTTTATTTACGGAAATTATTTGATAGTGACTTTAATCTTGAGGGACCGTATTTCTGATTATATAGTAACACTTTATCTAATCAGTATACACCTGGTTGATTCTCCTTGTTTTCTTAAGAAGCAAGGTGTCACTAATTAATTGATAGGTATAGAAAACATTCTACCTGTAAATAACAAAAACTATTTTTACGTTCTGATCTAATGGCTTCAGTCATTGACATGAGAATAATTAGTTCATGTATTTATTCCTCAAATTTTAACTTATTCTCAAAATTAGACTCTTTTAATGTACATATATATACAAAATTTAAAGAATTCTCATTATAATGATTGTATTCTTTTCTTCATGCATTTAGAATATAAGAATTACTTGGCTAAAACTGTTTTGCATAACTTAGAGATCATAAAATTATAAAAACTAAAAAAAGTTCATTGAAAAAGCGGACTTTATAGGCAGGTTGAGGAGTCATTTGGAACTAAAAAGGGTGGACTCTGTTCACATTAGACAGGTGGACTTTATATTCAGTGTCATTATATAGTTAAATCCATTGGGGATACCTCATACCGTTTGCTTTAGACAGGTGAACTTTATACAGAAGTGGACTTTATAGCAGGTTATACTGTATTATAAACCTTAAATAATAATCTACATTGATATCATGACCGAAACATTTCATATTGATAACTTTAAATCTTAACTTGCAAAAAATTTAAGTCAAGGCATGTCTAACCTGGCTTGTCAGTTCCAAAGTTTATATTTTGCTTCTGGATTGTGATTCGGACATGGATAAGTATTTTTTTTATTATAATACATCGCGTTTCGAAGTACATGTTTCATTCAGTAGACCCTGTGATCAGAAATTAAAATTTTCCTTGAAACAGAGAGATTACGGTAAAACTTATATAACTAACTATCACATGATTATTTAATATGTTCAAACAAATAATAACAACGCAGTTAGAATAACAAACGTGATAATATAATAATGGCAACGAGTTTTATTTAAATCATATGAATTTTAATTTACCTGCTATAAAGTCCACTTCTGTATAAAGTTCACCTGTCTATAGCAACCGGTATGAGGTATCCCCAATAGATTTTACTATATAATGACACTGAATATAAAGTCCACCTGTTATTTAAATCATATGAATTTTAATTTACATAACCCATGTAAAATAAGGTAGTTATTATTAGTTATCAGTGATGAATCATTGTTAAGTGTTATTATAATCTATTTCTAATTCACTTGTTCAGTTATCATTTGTTCCATCAGGTTGTTCAATAAAAAGAAAAATATATGCAATAAGAAACGTGTGCTTGAAAAAAAACAACAAAAGAAAAAATAGACCTTATCTTACCAAAACATAAAGTAACAACCCGTATAAACATTGCCATCTAATAATTATATAACGTTTAAAACCGGTTGTAACATTAGACTGAAAATTTAACAAAAAAATTTTGAAACACTATTCAGCTAAATCTTCGATTTTTTTCGTTTTATAGGTATTTGTCTTGAAAAACGTATTGTTGTATTTTTCCGTAAATTTTCAAGAAATTCCAAGAAAAATTGTTTTCAAGAAAAACAAGTTCAATACACATATAAAGATAGTTGAGTGTCTACTTCCAAGTATTGTAAAACTTTCATTATTTCAATTTTATTAATAAAACTTGACAATATGGTTTTAATTTAAAAAAAAACAATGGCAAATATAAATGTGCATATTCATTTTTGGTTGACAGTGTATTTACTGGTATAAGCTGTTCACAAAAATGCCTAAAATAATATTTTAATCTCTTTATTAGTTCTGTAAGGACATAAATTGATATTTGAACGATTCAGCCAACCTAGCAGATAATTTTGATTTAACAATGTTATCAAAAAACAAACGTACAAATCCATGTCCGAATCACAATCCAGAAGCAAAGTAAAAACTTTGGAACTGACAAGTCGGGTTAGATACGTAAACTTTCAACAGGGAAGTAAGGCCGGGTGCTCCGGAAGGGTAATCACCCCCTATTTAGCTAGCTACACCAGCCACGTGTAAATCAAAATTGTGTGAAAGGAACATGGTACTATGGGACGTCAAATATATCTTGGGCTATCCTTGACACAGCGACATCAAACTTATCAACAATACTGTAATGACGGCTATGAAACTTTTTGAGGGCCTTGGCTTGCAATATCCCCGGGTCATTAATTAATTTGCAAACAGCCTGCTTCGTTGTACAAAGTCCTTATAGTGGGAACAAACTCTACCAAAGCGTATTAATTGATAAACAAGTACACCATAAGCAGGAGAAGCAGGTATATTCTGCATAAAAAAGGAAATTTGACAATAGGAACATTGTAGTCATCACGTTTGTTATAGAGTTTCAAATATAGCCTTTCGTGAACGATATACCCGAGGATGTATAGTCCACCGGCAGCCCGACATTTTTAATTATTACTAAACATGTTTAATTTTGCAGCACGAGATTGCCGTTTCGGAATAACCTGAAATTCCCCATCATGAGTACTTGCACCAAAATTGTAGAAACCCAATGTAAAAAAGGAACTTAATGTATTTGACCAAATCCACTTTTAGCAAAAATTTGAACTATTAAGAGAGATAAGTTTTTGAGAAATTTCTAAAATTTTATGAAGCATACAATTGCTAATAACAACTATCTGGCAATACTATTGCCTCCTTGTCTCCTGTCTTAGCGATATCCTCGAGGATGTTAAAATAGGACAACAACATTTTAATCGATCTTATTGTTTTGTTTTTCAGAAGATTACTTACAACTTAAAGAATTATGGCAACAAATATTAAAGTCCAGATTGAATTTGATCGGAATGCACAAAAACATTTTATCAGCTGTTCAAAGAATGGAAATAATCTATATTTCCATGTGTCAATTCCATCACCACTTATTGGAGTGGATGAAGAACTTGCTGTATCCGACGAATGGCAAGCAATACTTGTAAAACGAACTAGTAAAGCAAATCAGCCATTTCTCTTCAAAATCTGCTCGCCTAGAAAAACAAAAAGGTATTTATTATTCATATATTTTTGTCCTTTTTTATTCGTTTCATTCATTTCATCATTGGGACGTTTAAGGCTACCATTTGCTATAATATCAGTTGATGCCGACTGGACTGACCAGCTGCATAATTCTCCTAATTTCTTAACAACTAACTGCTAACCGACTGACTTTATTTACTTATTATCTCATCACATGCTGGAAATAAAACACAGAAGAAGTATAAAAATGGATAAATCCATCAGAGTATAAATATTTAATATGAATGATGTGACAACTATTTTATATTTTATCAAATCCACTTAGAAATTTCTAAATTATCTTTATAAGAGCAACTTATACTCTGTGGTTCTGTTGTAGGGTGCTTCGGAAAACCATGTTATCACTTTGGAATGTCGGATCACGAGTCAAAACAGATGTAAGGTAAGACTTACAAAGTTTAAAAGCAGAATTGTGGATTCTTTTCATATAAATGCCTACGAGGTGGTGATTCCTAATTTTTTCATTGAAAGGAGAACTCATGATTTTTACAAAAGCCGACATTAGAATACAGGCCATTGTACAATGTCCTAAAATAACTTTGGAAAGTAAAAATGGAAACATAACTGTTACATCAGAGGGGACAGTAAGAACTGCATCAATTTTACTCAATAGTAATTCCAACACATCAAAAATCGATGGTATCATATGCGGCCTTTCAGAAAGTTTCTGGGAGAACAAGAATACGAACTGTCCAATCCAGAGCCATTCTACAGATGCAGATACAATTTTGTCTTCTGAAGACAATAACATAAAAGCATTCTCTTAAGGTTGATGTTGTTGGGAATCTTCACATTGGAACTGATGGGAGAATCGGTTGTGGACGAATAAGCTTTCCAATAGTCTAGTTACATTCTTCAAACAACGGTAAAAGGAAATATATACAATTTTGGCATCATAACAGCTTCTATTCAGATTGATTTGGAAGCAGAGAATTTACTCTCGGGAAGATATTGTAAGGATGATACAGTACAGCGATATTACGATACAATAAGAGAATTATATGGATTACTTAATGGTATAGAGGATTTTCAAATCGACCCAACAACTTCCAACCTGATCATGGCCGTAAAGAACCAGAATCCAGAAATTGTTGCGTCTTTATTGCAAATTGGAATGGATCCTTTGTCACCTGCATTTAAAAATGGAAAGACAGCTAAGGACCTGGCTTCCAGAGAACTATGGAAAATATTCAAACCTAACACAGAGAAAGACACACATGACACACATTTTGGACATAAAAGGGATCGTCCAGACATAGTTCACTCTTTGATTAGAGCCTGGGACAAACGATCAGGTTCCATTATTTCCCGAAAAATCCAATGCATGTTAGAAGGCGACATAGAAGACTGCTCACAACTATTAGGTCTTGAAGAGGTCAAATTTGATGTAAGTGGTGACATAACAGTTGAAGAAGATTCAATTTGGACTTCTGGACCGTCACAGGGAAATGTGGAGGCAGTTTACTTTTCATGGAAAGACCAAACTTCGACGATTTGAAAACATGAAAGTTGGAAAAACATGCCACATTAAAGATACTGGAATGTATTATTAGTTGAAGGAGGTACACTTTGGTCAAAAGTTGTTTAAAAATAATAGTGTTTTCTTCGTATGCAGTAAAGATACACAAGCCAGTTACATGTGACAACTGATGTACTTGAGCAAACCGAAAATGCTACCATGGGAACGAACAGTAGGCTACAAGTAACAGTGTTGCAGATACAACTAACTGGGAGGGGAATTAATGGAAGTATCTGTGTTTCGATGTTCGAGCTAAAGTACAAGCCATTGCAATATAGAATCATTTAACTTATGTTTAATAAAGATAATGAAGGAAGAAGTGGTCTAGGGCAGTTTATTTAGGGCAGAGAGGACTAATGAAAGTCAAAGAAGGTGAATTTGTCGCAGTAAAAGAAAATGTCGAATCTCGAAAATTTGCTGACATTTTAGTTGCCGGGAAAATATTTCTAGAGGTATTCGTGCTCCAGATGTAACATAGATTGTTGGATGATTCGTTCGTGAAATTTCACCGATGCCCATTGCTTTATAAAAGAGTTAAAACACGACGAACATCAAAGGTTCACTTTATTGTCAACGAAGAATGCAACACTATCGTCTGCAAGTTTGTTTATTGGTCCCACTTTGGAGAAATGATAGTAAAGAAAATGTCTCCTGTTTCATGTCTTATGAACATAGAAGCTTCGAATATATTACAGAACGGAAAGATTGAAAATTGCGACAAGATGAATCTAGCCATACACGAGATTTGATCAATACAAAACAGATAATAGTCGAAAAAGAATTAAACATCAAAGGACCAGGGAACATTTCTAATGGATATGGTCTGTTATAAAATGCGAACATGGATCAGTGAAAATGGAACAGTAGGAGAGTCAATTTATGTCCTAGTTCTGAACTCGAAGGAAAAGAAATTATAGTTTGTACAAATCTATCAAAACAACCGCCAACATGAAATGGGATTTTAAGAACAAAGGCAAAATAACTTCCGAGGAAAAGATTGATATTACAGCATGGAATATTTTCAACAAATCAGGAGAAATTTGTAGTAGAAATTCAGGAATTAATATGAGGTGGATGACCCAAGACAGAACTTGCCTCGACGGAATAGTTACATCGCAGGACGAATTGCTTATTTGCAGAGAATGGAAAACATCTCCACTTTAAGTGTACAGGAGGTAGTACACAATGCCAAAGTAACAATGATTTTAAGGTTCCAAAAGATGGACTTATAATATGTTGTCCGAATGGAGATGTATTGATTGACAGTGAAAATTCATGGAGAGGCGTCAAAACTAGCGATATACTCAAAGAAAGGGATCTTATTTTCCAAAAATGCCAATCTTTCAGTCTTGCATTTCCAAACAGAAACAACCAAACCAACTATGACAGACAGCCGAAAGCAATGACACTGCATCATCATGGATCAGTATTACAGATTATAGGCCTTGAAGCAAACACAATAAATGAAAAAGATGACAGTTTTGGAATCAGAGAGGCAAACTCCTCAGTACGGCTGATCAGGAATAGTGTTATTAAGGTGAATGAAACCATTTTACAGTCCAATGACAGTGAATCCAACACCTTTTTGAAAACATATGATTCCAGCAAATTTATTAGCACAAATATCATTCTTGCTGATTGTACAACGTGCGTTGATGGTTCTTTCGAATTTTTAGGCCATTGCACGATCCAAGCAAATGTGATTAAGTTTGTGAGAAAATCACAATGTATGATGTCTCAAGATGTACCTCAAAATCGGGCTGTATTGAGCATTCGAGGAAATTATCTATCATTTGCTGGAAAATTAATACCAAACAATTGTCTTTCCGAAATTGAGATCGCAGCCGAAAACATAGATGTATCGGGACTAATTAAAGCTGAAGGACAATTATACCTACATAACGCCAAAGATATTAGGATTCAGGGTGCACAGATGTTTTGCCATGGACTTTTCTGCCTCCAAAACAAAACCCAGTCTAGCTATACAGATTGTTACACCTCATTAACATTACTGAGTGGATTCGTAAGTGCGAAAGGTTCAGTGATGTGTGATGTTAAAGATTTCACTATGAATAATATGTCCACCATTAAAGTAGAAACAAAGGCAGATAATTGTATAATCAATGCAACAACGTCAGCCAATGTTTCCGGAACATTTGAATGTACAGGTCACGGTATATTCCAACTCCATTGTGGTGAAAACCTTATCATGGAAGAAGTCATTAAACATCACAATGCCGACAAGTTCACTGAGGGCTCGAAACACATTCAGGACAGACAATAAGTCCGTTTTACATTCGGCGGACAAATCGGTCAATTGCTATTATGAAATATCAACAAAAATGGAATATACAGCAGAAATTGAGCTTGCGGCTGAAAAAATAAATATTTCAGGGCAAATGGAAACTAGAGGACCATATACCTTAATGATGCAACAGAAATAAAGATCGAGGCTGCACGAATATCTTGCCTCGGACTGTCTTGTACCAATAAAGATCACGCTACAGTAACATTACTTAGTGGGTTGTCAATGTTATTGGTCCTTTGGAGTGTTATGTCAAAGAGTTTACCATGGATGGAATGTCTTCTCTTAAAATGCAAACAGATGATGACAACATAATCAATGCCACACTGTCTATCGATGTTTCTGGGAAGTTTGAATGTAGCGGTCAAGGTAACATCTTACTGGAGTGTGGCGAAAATCTTATTTTAGAAGAGTCTGATTTTGAAATCTCGTTGACCAAATGCACACTGAAAGCTGTAAAATCCATTAAGACAAACAGAAACTCCGTTTTACAGTTCAATGGCGGGAAAATAGAATTGTCTACCGGTTCCGAAAATGATGAAAACGTAGATGGGAAATATCACTATGTGGAAGTATATATTCCTCTACATGCGATTCAGATGCAAAAGCGTGTTTCGAAATCGAATGCAGAGTTTTACAGCTAACTGGTTCAAAAGTAGCAGGTTTTAAGTCAGTGGAACTATATGCAGCCTCCATAATCACAGATTTGAACAGTGGTATTAACAATGTAGGGACTGTAAAAATAGAAGCAGCAAGTATTGATGCCCAAGGCCAAATCAGTACAGTAGAAACTATGGAGATAAAGGTTGATGATATATTAGTTCGTGGTCTTGTACAGGAGGTTTGTGATCTGAAAATAGATGCCGAACATACAGCTGTGAACTGTGGGACATTACATGCCAACCGTACCGGAATTTCTGCACCAGTTTTCTTAAATTGTCCAGAAATGAATGGGGAAAATTCATTGTTGACTAATCTACCAACATTGGGGAAATCAAAAGAACTGATCGTTGAAGGGCTTTTATGTATAATTGTAGGTTCTTTTGTTCAGGGTACAAAAATAACAATATCTTCAGTGATGCGTTTCGACTTTTCAAGCAAGACATCGACAAAATTACCCAATGCAGACGATCTCAGTAATTGGAAAAAGGTGGTAGATTCTTCACTTTGCAGTTTATCTAATTCGGACCAATCGGATATCCACAACATAGTCAAAGAAGCATTACAAATACCACAGGTTGTGTGTCAGCTTGGTGTAGGGAGTCATTTGTGTAAGGATATTGTCAAAATCACAGAAGGAATTCAAAAGCAAGGGCTAGGTGCAGTTCAGTTACAAGACATTGTAAGTTGTCTAAACAAAGCCCACACAGAATATACCAAAATAAGTACCTTACAAATATGTATTCAAGTTATACCAAAAAAATTGAAAAAAATCAAGAACGCCGCAAAAACTGCTGGGAAGAAGATTATGGAAACCATATTTGGTCGTAATTCGTTCACTAGCACACTTGAATTTAAGAAGAATGATGACGGCAAAGAATCAATTGAGTCACAGTCGTTTTGTTTCTTTGGCGAAAACACTGATGTTACAACTGGACAATTTGTATCAAAATCGCTCGTTCTCGGTGGTGATAAAGGTATCTGGAAAAACGAAGGAGTATTTGAAAGTTGTGGTGACATTATCATTTCAGCAAAATTTATAGAGCATGGTGACAAACAGAAGAGACTCATGCGGTCCCTACATGGATGCATACAAATGCAAGCTGATAAAGTAATTGCAAAGGGACTGGAAGGTAAATCACTACATGTCAAATCTGCTGAGGGCGTAAAATTAGAATCAGTGGATGTTAAAGAGAATGCCGTGGTAGAATGTGACAGTGGAAAAGCTACTATCAAAGACATTAAAGCGGACAACTTGCATATGGATGGAAATGCAAATGTAGATTTAAAAAGAGCAAGTGTAAATGACAACATCGATATTACAGGCAACAAAGTGGAAGCGAAAGATGTCTCATGTAAAGATATGTCAGCAACTGCTGAAAAAAACGTCGATATTGGTGATTTTATCGAAAATAACCTTTCAGTCGAATCAAAATCGGGAAATATCAAGTCAATTCAAAGATCAAAGCTGGCAAAGCAGAACTAGTCGCAGAAAAGGGTAAAATTTCTCTAAAGAACAAACACGGAGAAGCAAACCACGAACTGCAACAACTCATCATGAAGACAAAACGATTCGACGATGTTCAAGAAATGTTAAGTAAAACAGGAGTTTATCAGGACCTTAAAATAGCAGAAGAAATGGACCTCGCTGTCTCTGAACAAAGTGTTATACTTGCAAACATGGACAAGATAGATTTTACTCTGAAATTGAATGCTAGAGATATTGACGTACAGGGCAATGTTGAATCAAGTAAAAGCGTGCATTTAACCGCTTCGGATGGAAGTCTCAAAGTCAGAGAAAATGTCCGGGTAAGCGGTAAAGAAGATGTAAGCTTAAAAGCAAAATATAATGTCAGTCTTGAGAGGATGCATATGTCGAGGCGACTATGTCTTTGTTGAGTCGGAAAATAGTTCAGTGTCATGTACTGCTAGCACAATCAAAGCAGGCAATTCTGTTGCAATGAAGGCAAAAGGACATCAATATTCAATCAACGAATGGTAATGGACCTGCAAAGAAAAGCAACATAATAGCAGGGAAAGGTTCACCAGACTCACCTTCAGTTAATCTAGAGTCGGGCAGAGACGTGAATATATACGCATGTGGTATAAAAAGTGAAGGAGAAAATAAAATCAAAGCTGCTAGAGATATCAATATCACAGGACACACATATCAAACACGTTCCACTGTGAAAAAGAAAAAATTTTGGGTCTAATGACTGAAACTACAACAACGACAACAACACATGTAGATAAAGCTGAAATATCAGGGCATAAAAATAGTTTTATCGCTGGTGGAAATTTTACAAGTTCAGCAGGGAAACTGAGATCGGAGTCTGGACAGACCATACATGCTAAAGGCAAAGTTACAATGAAAGATATCGTAGGTAAAACAATTGAAGACAAATCAACCGACGTTTTAGGTGGTTTTTTGTATCATAGAAATGACCACAGTGAGTCTGAACAGTCCCATGGAACATTGTTGAAGACACTTCTTCCATGGCAAACACTACAATTATCTCTGATACTTCAGATATAGAATGGACCGGAAGTTCAATAAAATCATCTGGGGAGTACACGAGGAAGCAAAAATGGGTAGGGTTGTACACAAATCAAGAATTCTAACGAACAAAAAGAGCACAACAGAGTTAGGGTTTTTTACTTCAAGCTCCTCTGGTGAGACTGACAAAACAGTAGGATATGGCTTTCACTATTCAGATCAGTCTAATCAAAGTGTGAGCGGGGACTCTATGGATGTAGGCAAATACTCTGTCAAAGCAAATGAATTCAGCGCATTGAACGCTTTCGGTGTTAAAGTCGATGGTGACATGACATTAGATGTAAAGGAATTCCATTCCAAGGCGCAGAATTGTTATCTTCAAAGAATAGTTTTGACTTAAAAATAGAACTGGATAAAACAACATTACAAGCCAGTGCAAACTATAGTCACGGAAATGGAAGTACAGTTCAGCATCAAGCGTTGAACGTTGGTGGAAAACTGAAAATCCAAAATGCACAAAAGGGAGTTTTTGATTGTAGTCAAGCAGATATTGGGGAAATCGAAGGCGCAGTTGAAAACTTGGATATTATTTCAAGGACAGACAAAGAAAATGGGTTCAACATAGGATGTACAGTTGGTGTAGATGTTGTGACAAGAAAACCAGAAGGTGGCCTATCGGGGGGCATAAGTCACTCAGAGGTTGTTTCTTCACAAACAACTTTAAACGTTAGAGGCAGTAGCAAACAATTTGAAGTGGGTACATTAAAGATGAAAGGTGCTGTAATAACATTCGATGATGATGTACACAATTTTGCAAAAAGATTATCACAGAAGATGTCAAGGAAACGGAAAGTAATTTTGACATTCAGTTTTCAATCAGTAGACCTAAAAAATTAACAAAAGGTTCAAAGACGTTAAGTCTGTCGGTAAACCACAAGGATGGCAAGATAAAATCTTGCATAGCATCTCGGCATGGAAAAGTTGATGACAAAATGAAACAGAGGGTTAATACAGATATTGACAAATGCCGGGAAGTAAATAGGGAGTTTTCTTTTTCCATTAAACATACTTTTAAAGGAAAACTGTCAAAAAATCTTGCTGAAATAGGAAAGAAAATAGCAAAATCAGCTGGGGAAGAAATTGCCGTTGCATGTCTTGAAGAAGTATCAAAAGAATTAGGTTTACCAATGGATATTTTGAAATCAATTATAGATATTGCACAAGGACAAAACCCTCTAGAGAATGCGTTTGATTATGCGCTCAAACAGATTGGCAAATGCGTTATACCTGATCATCTTCTAGAAGCATTACAAGATTTGTTGACAAATGGCAATCCTCTTAAGATTATTGTTTGGATTGGTAGTAAAACAAAATACATTCTGACATTATTGAAGCCATCCTTGAGGTGTTGCAAAGCGGAACTATCACAAACACTGTCGTTATCAAAGTTATCAAGACAGCTGCGTGCTATATCGAATTTCCAAAGGAAATAGTATCTATAGTTATAGATTTACTCAAATGTACCAACCAAAAAGGAAATATCAAAGACTCATTAGCCAAATTCCTGAAGTCTAAAGATGGACAGAAGAGCATTGAAAATGTCGCCAAATGGACTTGTGGAAAAGCAAACATACCACCTGAGTTAGTTGAAAATACACTAGAAATAGTGTTTCGTGGTCAAGTCACAAATGCAGCAATTGTCAATATTATACAGACGGCTGCTTGTTACTTCAAATTCCCAAATGAAATTGTAACCGTTGTTGTACAGTTATTACAATGTTGCTGCAAACAAGGAAATGTTAAAGACTCTACAATGAGCGTATTAAAATCAAAAGCAGGACAGAAGAGTATCAAGGATTTAGCAAAATTGCTTGATGTTCCTGTTGAAATAACAGATTTAATACTAGACATAATGAGTCAGCCAGACGCTGTGGCCGTTGGGCAAGTCATGCTCCAGTTTGTAGCATCTAAAACAAACATACCGTCCCATATAGTACCAGCAGTCATATCTGTTATGAAAGACCCTAACATTAAAACCATTGCTACCGTTATTTTTGGAACCGTATGCAAAGACAAGAATCTAATACAGACTTTAGGAAGCTCAATCGTTGATTGCAAGGATACTGAATCGGTATTAAGAGAAATGTTCAGGGTAACTGCACAACATTTTGGAATCTCTAGAAATATTATAGACAAAATCCAAAAGATTTTACAAGGAAAGTGTCAACCAGACATACAAACGGGAATTGACTTTCTCAGAAATCTGTCCGACATCATGAAGAGAGGGGAAGCCAGAAATCCAAAGTTGGAACAAGTTCTTTCAATCATACAGAATTGTTCAAAAACTACGAGAAATTTTCAGCTATTTTTGCAAACTGTTTGCGTCATGGTTTCTCGATTTCTGCCTGTTTCCCTATTTTCGAGTTAATATTGGAGTTAGTTGGTGTGGAAAAAGAAGTGTGTGAGAGTTTAAAGTCCATTTTAGTTGACAAGAATTTAACAGCACTGAAGCGATGGTTACCAGTAATAAGAGAAGTTGACACCGACACCCTTTTTCTTGTAGCTAAAGATATCATCAATGGGAGCAACATCAAAGATATTTGTATCACACTATTAACTGTACAAGCAAAGAAACTGAAACTAACAGATGATGTTACAGCAGATTTAGTACACATTATCAATGGCAATAAACCTCAACGGTATTTAGAGCAGCAGAGGAAATTGTTTCATCTGGTAAGGACGATCAGTTAAGGGGATTCCTTCGTGACAAACTGTCATTACTGCCTCATCAAATTACTCCAGTAATTCAAGTCCTGAATTGTTGCTTAGGCAATAAAACCAAGCATGTTGAATTGTTTGTTTCCTTTCGACAAACATAGGAGTTCCAGGAGGGCTAACTACTGGGATCAAAGAATGGGTACACGGAGGGCATCCGGATGATTTGGCAGACTGGATTGAAGAGAAAACAGGTCTGGAAAAGCCTGTCACAATTGAATTCATGAGGCTTTGTTCTGGAGGATATACCAGTGAAACGATAATAGAATTTATGTTCTCGTGTTAAAAAGTCTTGGCCTTTTGAAAATAGTTGAAAGCCTTCGACCAATTGTTCTGTCACACAGGTGCTTGGAATTGAAGGAGAAACCCGCTTTGATTTACACGATCATTATCGAGGTGGTGTCACCACATATCAAGGAAATAGCTAAGTATACTAGAATACCCTCTGAGACCATTGAGAAATTACTTAGTTTTAGTGCTCCAAAAGAACAGTGCCTTGCTGTCTTGGGGTTGATATGTGAAAAAGTAGGAATATCAAAGGATGTTTTCGATAAATTCACAGCATTTATAGTAGACAAGGACGTTGATCCTCTCGCAGATTTGATTGCCAGGAAGACTGAGATGGATTCAAGTTTAGTCAAAGCGATTTTATATGAAGTTCGCAATACCAAAAGCGTTAAAAGTTTGATTAAAGAGATTCCAATGTGTTTACTAAAACACGTTGGGTTGTCAGGAGAATCAATTTTCTTGGTACAGCAGTTATTGTCTGGAAAAATGCCCAAAGGTGCCAAATCTAGATTGTTGAAAGCTGTTATTGAAGACATCATGAAATCAGAATTCGGACAAAAAATTATACAGAAGATATTTGGTCAAGCAGACAATCAGGGAATGACAGATGTGTTTGTGTCATCAGTACAATCAATACTAACTTCCGACACTCCGTTAGAAGCTGTATGTTTAAGTATAGAATTGTTATCGGAACCAATCGGCATTCCTAAGGATCTTTGCAAAGGAATTTCAAAACTTGTCTTACGCAATGACTCTTCAACTCTAATTCCGTATTTAGCCAAAAGCACAGGGTACCACACCATTCCATGGATACAGACACTTATCGAAACTATTCTCAATTATGACAATACGTCAGATGCACTGCAACAGACTTCATCGCTGTTAATGACAGAAATTGGATTTAGTTCAAAAAGTGTCGACTGTGTTTTGAAAGTTTATGAGGGGAATTGTCAGCCTCTTTTCATCCTTACGTCATTGCTTTTTGTGATGGCAGATATCGTAAAGATATGTCAACCCGGGCGTAGAGGAGTCGTCGTTTCTACTCGACAACAGTTATCTTCTTGCTGTAGAACGTAGTTTGGCAGATAGTCATGACAATCCGGATACCTTGGTCCTCCATCTAATAAGTCTCTTTTGAACATCACCGGAATAGATCGTTCTGTTTTACGTGAACTTGAATCGTTTATTTCCTCCGGTAACTGTGAATCTTTTATAACACAGATATGCAACCATCACAATGTTGACCACGAATTAACATCAGTGATTATTAGCATGTTTTCATCAGAAATATCCAACAAACAAAAGTTACAGAAAGTAGCCATTTTTAGTATCCAGCGGTGCAGATTTCCAAAATCTGTCGCTGAAAATATTATAGATATTATACAAGGAAATACAGTCAACAAAACAGCATTACTGCAAGAACTAGGACACTCCTCCTGTTGTGGTGATATAGCATCAGACGTAGTTCAAATCTTAGAAGAAATATCAGATTTCGCGGACATACAAACAGAGGACTTGTTGAAACTGATATCCGTTATTCAAGTTCCTGGATTACCAAGCACCTTTGTCAATGCTCTGGTTACATACGTTTATCAAGGGGAATTGGAACCACTTGCAAAATGGATTAGCGAATACGTTCAAATTGATACAGATATAATCAATGCATTTCTTGAAGCTGTTTTTCATAAAACAGGCAAACAGCGTATAATAGAAATCATAGCAGCCTTTGCAAAACTGACTGGCATGGAGGATAACATGGTAAAAGATTTAGGGTTATTTCTGGAAGGACAAGTATCTCTGCCTCGAGGACAATCTCTTCTGACAAAACTAGTTCGATTTATCCTGTCGCAAATTGCAAATATTGCTGCTGAAAAAGGACTGCTTCCAAAACAAATCCTGGCTCCAACTAATCAAATTATCAACGGTGGCGACTTCAAAGAAAATGTCACATTAGTAGTGTCTTATTTTCTGCAGCAACTGGGGCTCCCAAAAGACCTTATTGAAGGTTGCTTTGCCTTTATTCAACACAGAAAAACTCAGGCGTTAGTGAATGGGTAGCTAAAGCGACAGGTGCCGATAGAGCTCTTATCTTCAAGCTTCTGGAACCTTTTGAGGACAATGAAAATATTTTGTCTGGAATAAGACGTATTCCCAATCAAATCGTCAGGTATTTAGGAATGTCTGATCGGATGGTCAAATTAGTGGAGGATTTAGTTAATGGAAGGCGGCCTGAAGGAGATTTAAAATCCATAATACAAGATGCTACATTAGAGGTTTTAAGATCAAGGGTTACAACCATGGCAGTAGAACATTTGTCGGATAGGTTCCCAGTGATCAAACATTTACCAGGTATAATAGATTTGATCAGTGATATAACAAAGGCGGAAAATGTCGTCCAGATGGTGTTGTTTGTGTCAGATATTTTGCTACCAAATTTGAAATTCCAGCCGAGATCGTTGAAGGGGGTATTGATTTGTTACAAAACAGAGATCCAACGAAGCTCGTCTCTTTATTGGCTCACAAAGTCGGAATTGATCAGCGTCCTTTGATGGTACTGTTAAAGGTTTTGACAAACCAGGAAATTATATCCTTCGCCTCTGATTTACTTAAAGGTGGCGGCCAGATTGGAAATGTAAAAGACACCACCGTAAAATTACTGAAATCAAAGGAAGGTCAGGTTACAATTACAGAATTCGCAAACGTGTTCGGTGTACCGACCCAAATTACAGACCTGATATTAAATGTTATAAATCAATCCGATGCATCAACAATTGGTCAGTCTGTTTTTAAATTTATTGCATACACAATTGGTTTACCTGGAAGCATAGTAGATGACATCATATCTGCTGTAAAGAATCCCACAATAATATCATTTGCTGTTGTATTTCTTGAACAAATATGTGACGACAGGAGTCTTATACAATCCCTAAGGAAATGCTCTCTTAATGAGTGTACGGATATTGAATCTGCAATTGGACAAATATTAAAGATAACTGCACAACATTTTGGAATGTCAAGTAAAGTTACTGAATATATGGAGCAGATTTTACATGGGGAGTGTCAACTAGATTTCCAAATTGGATTGGAAATAGTAAAAGACCTGGTTAACATGGTCAAAAGAAGGGAATTCAAAAATACTAAACTGGACGAAGTACTTTCGGTAATGCAGAACACTTGCAAGCGCCTCGAACAATTTTCAAGCGTTTGTAGAAAGTTGACACAAACAGGTTTCTCCATTTCAGCCTGTGTTCCAATCGTACAGCTTATACTGGAAATGATTGGTGTGCCTAAGGAATTGTGTGATGGAATAAAGTCTGTTTTGATTGACAAAGATCTGACACCTTTTCAGCAATGGTTACCAAAAATCAAAGAACTGGAACCTAAAATATTAATACTTTTAGCAAATGATATCATGATGGGAGAGGTCTCAAAGATATTTGTCTCACACTGTTGTGCGCAAGCTGAGAAAATGAAACTGTCAGATGATGTTACAACAGAATTAAAACGCACGCTCCAGGGTAATGAGCCTTTGCAATGTTTGAAAGCAGCATATAAAATGTTTTTGTCTTGTGCTGAGGATATGTCAGAAGAGTTGCTTTGTGAGAAGTTAGGATTATCACCAAATCACATGGATAGTAAAGCTATACAAGTCCGACTGTTTACATTCCTGGCGACACATTTAGGAGTTCCACAAGAGATAACAAAAGGGATAGAAGAATGGATGGATGGGCGAAACGAATACTTGGCAGGCTGGATTGACGAGAAAACTGGTTTGCAAAAATCTATCACAATTGAATTTATGAGACTTTGTTCTATTGACACTGTCAATGAAACAATGATATTAGAGTTCATGTTCTCTGTGTTAAATTGTCTTGGCCTTTCGAGAATAGCTGAAAGCCTTCGACCAATCGTTCTGGCAAAAAGGTGCCTAGAGAGGGATGAGATGGCGACTTTGATTTACAAGATCATTCATGAAATATTATCACCACATGCCATGGAAATATCTAAATATACCGGGCTTCCCATGAGATCCTTGAGGAATTACTTAATTTCAGTTCTCCAAAAGACCAGTGCCTTGCTGTCCTTAGATTAGTTTGTCACAAAGCAGGAATACCTAAAGAACTTTTAAATGTAATTACAACATTTATTATAGACAAAGACGTTGAACCAATGGCAGATGTGATTGTTAGAAAGACTAAGATGAATTCGGTTTTAGTAAAAGCAATTTTATATGAAATTCGCAATACCAAAAGCATCAAAGGGCTGATCACAGAGCTTCCAATGTGTTTACTAAACATATCGGCTTATCAAGAGAAACGATTGGATTTGTTCAACAGTTACTAACTGGGAAAATGCCTAAATGTACTAAAGTTGGACTGTTGAAAGCCATAATCGCAGACATTATGAAATCATCAGTTGGAAAACAATTATCTGATAACTTCCCGATTGTCGAACATTTACCAAGTGTAGTAGATTTGATCAGTGATATAACCAAGGCAGAAAGTTTGATTGGGCTAGTAGTCGTTTGTATAAGGTTTTTGGCTCCAAAATTAGAAATTCCCGCCGAGATTATGGAAGGGTTGGTTGTGTTGTTGCTAAGTAGAGATCCGGAAAAATTAGTCTCTTGGCTTGCATCTAAAATTGGAGTTGATAAGAAACTGTTGATGGCGATAACAAAAGCAATTGTTAATAAAGAAAAGCCATTTAACATTCTAAAATCGGTGGCAAAACTATTTGGCCTTCCAGAAGAAGCTGTTATCTTGTTAGAGGAAATTATCAAAAACAAGAAAGGACCCGTGAAACCCCAAGGACAGAAAAAACAGCCCAGAAAAAAAGGTGGATCAAATGTTGCACGGAATATGATAAAAGTTGTTGCCTAGTGGAATTATATAATGTTATACTAGAACCTTAATTTCTGTAAAACTTAAGAGTCACAAATTAACGATTTGTGTTTTGTTTTCGACATTCATATGCATATAGGCAAAAAATTTTGACCTGTCCGCTTGACTTTTTATGTGGAAAAGTCATATACAACAATCCACCCAACACACAGGTAATGTTAGGATCTGCAGTTAATACATATATAATACATGTACACAAAACATCTGTGTTCCCTATACATAAATGTCCTAATTCATGAAAAATATTTAAGTTAAAGGTCAAGCAGAAAGGTCAATGTTGTTTGTCTATACAACTATAGGAAGGTTGTACCAGATTTGAGTCTACCGTGAAACAGAAATATGTATGTAATATTTTGGACTATTATACATTCAGGAGAATTACATCAATCAGTCTTAAGTCAAGCTCATCGTTCGGCTCAAGAAAACTGATTAAATCATCCCGTTGAACTTGGAAATGTTTGTCTGAAGTCCGACTTGCAAGTTATATTAAAATTTTTCCCCATCGATTAATAAAACTCCAGTCTGGTCTTACAAAATTTTGAAAGAAATTGGTATATTTATTTGATAAACCAATTGATTTTTACTTTAGTTGATTGATACATTTATATCGCTTCTATGAAGGATTGTGTGGGGTATTTTTCTATTTACATTTCGTGCATTTTATTCTTTTGACAAGATCTAGTACATTGTATACGTCTTTGGTAGGTCAATCTAGTTTGATTTAACACACGAACTTACACCAGTGAGGCAGGGTGCTCCGGAAGTGTAAGCACCTATCTGTCAACTGGTTATAAAGCATTTCAAATAGCCAGTTTCCATAAACCTTACAACTATTTATGGTGATAATAATCGCACAATTTGCTTTTGTTTATGAAATAAAATTCATATAATTGGAAATCAGTCAAAATAGTTTCACATATTTATTTGAATTTCTATTGCCATGAATTTAGCCCTTCCGGACAAGGCTAAAAAGTAAACTGTTATTTCGGATTTGTGTCACGAGATAAAAAATGTCATGTCAGATTTCAGTCGAATTTTGACTTAAGGCAGATATATGCAATCGTTCCTATGTATTTAGTATTTTAAACATACCTCCGTGTAATATAGTACAAATATTTTATGTCTTTTTATTTAGCTAATGTTTTGTTTTGTTTTAAATATTACACACAGACATCACATAAATATTGTATATAAATAAAAAAATGTTTTTTTCTATTTGAAATATTTGTATACATTGATTTTAAGTTGTTTTAAACTAGCTTTTATGTTTTCAAAATGTTGAAATCATTTAATAATTCGTTTTGGATTCTAAATTCATTTATTTATTTTTTTTGCTTGTCTAAGAAGCTTGTATATAAGATTGTATGGTTTTTGAAATAGACTGAACATTAGATACAATACAAACCTGTCAAAAGTTTAAATTTTTAACGTTTAAGATAAAGTTATTGATTAGTGCTAAACCGGCTTGACAGCTTTCCTAAGTGGCTATTTATCTCTAGACAACTTTATTGACTTTAGCTATAATTATCTCGGTCAGTCGGCAGCCGACCTTCGACTCAGTCTTTTCGTTAGCTCGGTGGTGTTAAACATTAGACAGGCTTGTACTCACTGTTTCAATGACAGACTTTGTATATATACAGTAGTGTGTAGCCAGCTCTGGATTTATTCCAGCGTCTATTGTACTTATCTTGCAATTTAATGTCTGACATATAGAAACAAAGTACATCTGGTGTATATTCAGGTTTTTTAGATTATTTCGGCTTAAGATTTCATCTTAAAAATAGATTTGAAATAGAATTTTTATTATTAATTTTTATGTTGTAATGTCTAAAGAAGCAAAAATATATATATAAAATTGTGTATAATATGAGACAGAATTTTTAAATACATAACTACATAATGTACATGTAGTTATAATAGTTTTTGTAGGATTTTTTGTTATGTTTGTTTATCAAGCATAGGCAATCAAAATTGACCTTTCTGCTTGACATTTCACTTGGAATATTACCCCATGGGTTGTGTTAGGATTCACGGTTAATACTTTAACAATGAAAGTTTCATAGTGATGTAGGCCAAAAATCACAAACACTTCTGGTCGAAACACATAAATATACTTGTCCATAATAAATATTTAAATTAAGGGTAAAGCGGACAGGTCAATGTTGTTTGTTTATATGCAATGTTTAAATCAAAGATAATAAATATATATAAGCAATGATTGATAAGTAGGACCAATGTGCCTCATGTACACAATATGATTGTTATTGAGATATCTGTAATAACCCAACAATTAGTAATACATCTTATATCTTAAATCTAGACTTAGTTTATACTTGTGTTTTTTAATTTTTTGTTGTTGTAATTTTACTACAAATATATATAAATATGTGTGTGTGTGTGTGTGTGTGTGTGTGTGTGTGTGTGTGTGTTATCCGAGACTTACTTTTTTAAATGTTAAGAGTCATTTCTTTACGCAGTTTTCCAATTTTTGTTGTTTTCGTAGACATCCTGGTTAACATTTCGGCATATGAACATTTCGTTAATCACGAAATACATTTTTTCTCAAAACTACGAAAATTTGACACATGATTTAAAGGATTTCATTGATTTACAGTGATATAAATCAGCCAGTGTTTTAGAAAACATGTGCAAAAGCCAAAGTTGACACTGCAAAATAAATTATTTTAATGAAAATTATTGGTTTACAGTATATAAATCAGAGTTTAAGAGAAGATGTGAAAAAGGCTATTTGATAAACCTTTCACACCATAATTTAATTATGTGTCCTGTACATAAGATCAATGACATTTAATTGATTTGTTTTTAATTTTCTGAATTAAAATGACAAATGATTTTTTTAAAAAATATTTTATTCAGATTTTTTTAAATATTTCTATTAGAAATCCTTTGTATATAGATAATGATGTTTTAAATGTGTCTTGTAGACCAATTAAGGCTGAAATTTATGAGTATTTCAAATACGTTGTATTATAAATAAATTAATAGATTGTGTCATTTTAATAAACATGTACTTTTTATTGGTTATTCACGATCTGGTGGGCGGTGGCAAATAAATTTTGATTTGGCAGCATAAAAGTATTATAGCAACAAAACTCAACATTTACTCCATTGTCCCATTACTCCAAGTCAAATTTTGAGTTGAGACCGTAAGTGTAATAGAAAGGTTGAGTCTTCTGTTGAAATTATATTTTTGCTGTATTTATTCCTATGTCCTGAAGGGATGAATTAACATAAAAAAGGCCTAGCTGTTTTGGAATGATTGACGTTGTTCCGTTTAATGACAAAAACCAGTGGATAAAAAAATGTATACTAGTATTTTGGTATCGCGAATTATAAGCAGAATTACCAACGATTCATATTGTAAATATAAGAAATAACTTTTGTTTTGTTATATTTTACTGAATATATTATAAACAAAATTTTTGAAATGTGTGACAGACACAATACAGTCGTGAACGATCCAAAGTCCGTCGATAACTCACCGAGCTAAATTTACAATAATTTGCCGTCAGATCATGAACAACCTTTCACAGTATATTTTGTATTGTAATTCGTTTTGTTTGTTGGGTTTTATAATTTTTGTGTTTAGTTGATCTATATAGTTTTGCTTCATTGCCCCGTTAGCTTATCCAAATGGTTAGTGAAATGAACTTAAATGTAAGCTAAATTTTGTTATTTTTCCCTCAAAACTACGAAAATTTGACACTGCAAAATAAATGAATTTAATGAAAATTATTGGTTTACAGTGGTATAAATCAGAGTTTAAGAGATGTGCAAAATGCGTATTTGATACACTTTTCACATCATAATTTTATTTTTGTATCCTGTATATAAAATTACTGACATATTATTAATTTTTGAATTTTCTGAATTAAATATGTAAAATTTTAATATGACAAATTATTGTTTTTAAATATTTTATCCAGAAAATTCTAATTTCCTTAATATTTCTATTATAAATTCTTTGTATATAGATAATGATGTTTTTTAAGTGTCTTGTAGACCAATTAAGGCTGAAATCTATGAGTATTTCAAATAGGTTGTATTATAAATAAATTAATAGATTGTGTCATTTTAATAAATATGTACTTTTTTATTGATTACTCACGATCTGGTGGGCGGTGGCAAATAAATTTTGATTTTTGGCACCATAACAGTATTATAGCAACAAATCTCAACATTTACTCCATTGCTCCATTGCTCCATTTACTCAGAGTCAAGTTTTGAGTTGAGACCGATTATTGCAATTGGATGGGTGAGTTTTCTGTTGAAATTATATTTTTGCTGTATTTATTCCTATATCCTGAAGGGATGAATTGGCATAAAAAATGCCTAGCTGTTTTGGAATGATTGACGTTGTTCCGTTTAATGACAAAACCAGTGGATGAAAAATGTAAAAAAAAAAAAACTAGTATTTTGGTATCGCGAATAATAAGCAGAATTACCAACGATTAATATTGTTAATATAAGAAATAACTTTTGTTTTGTTATGGTTTACTGAATATTATAAACAAAATTTTTGAAATGTGTGACAGACACAATACAGTCGTGAACGACCCAAAGTCCGTCGATAACTCACCGAGCTAAATTTACAATAATTTGCCGTCAGATCATGAACAACCTTTTACAGTATATTTTGTATTGTAATTCGTTTTGTTTGTTGGGTTTTATAATTTTTGTGTTTAGTTGATCTATAGAGTTTTGCTTCATTGCCCCGTTAGCTTATCCAAATGGTTAGTGAAATGAACTTAAATGTCAGCTAAATTTCGTTATTTTTCCCTCAAAAATACGAAAATTTACCACTGCAAAATGAATTAATTTAATGAAAATTATTGGTTTACAGTGGTATAAGTCAGAGTTTAAGAGATGTGCAAAATGCGTATTTGATACACTTTTCACATCATAATTTAATTTATGTATCCTGTATACGAAATTACTGACATATTATTAATTTTTGAATTTTCTGAATTAAATATTTGAAATTTTAATATGACAAATGATTATTTTTTAAATATTTTATTCAGAAAATTCAAAACATTTTAATATTTCTATTATAAATCCTTTTTATATAGATGATGTTGTTTTAAAAATGTCTTGTAGACTAATTAAGGCTGAAATCTATGAGTATTTCAAATAGGTTGTATTATAAATAAATTAATAGATTGTGTCATTTTAATAAATATGTACTTTTTTATTGATTACTCACAAACTGGTAGGCGGTGGCAAATAAATTTTGATTTGGCTCTATAATAGCATTATAGCAACAAATCTCAACATTAACAACATTTACTCCATTGCTCCATTTACTCAGAGTCAAGTTTTAAGTTGAGACCGATTAGTGCAATTGGATGGTTGAGTTGAAATTATATTTATTCCTATGTCCTGATGGGATGAATTGGCATAAAAAAGGCCTAGCTGTTTTGGAATAAATGACGTTGTTACGTTTAAAATTGTAAATATAAAAAACAGCTTTCGTTTTGTTATTGTTTACTGAATATTATAAAAAAGATTTTAGAAATGTGTGACAGACACAATACAGTCGTGAATGATCCAGTGTCCGTCGATAACTCGCCGGCCTAAAGCTACAATACTTTGCCATCATATCGTGAACCTTTCACAGTTTATTTTGTTTGTATTGTAATTACTTTTGTTTGTTGTTTTTTCAATTTTTAAGTTTTAGTTAATCTATAGATTCTAACCCGTTATGTCCCGTTGCTCCGTCAGCTTAACCGAATGGTTAATGAAATGAGATTAGGACAATAAAATTTAAAAGAAAACAGTTTTATAAAGATAAAATTTTAAATTTAATCACTTCTTTTGATAATGGTAATTGTTTGCATTATTATTTTTTTACTTTTTAAAATTAAAAACATATTGTACAGTTCACAAATTTTCGTTAATCAGGTGGTTTAAGCTAACGGATCATTGAACAATCGATGTCATATAAAACTATTTGTATAAACACGATTGTTGCAAACTTTTTTATTTTAATTTTAATTTTTAATACAATTGTTTTATAAATATGCTGTTATAAATAATTTTTTAATACTTTATATTTATTATTTTGAAAGACTTTTATTACTTTACAGTAGCGGACCCAAGACTTTGAAACACGACAGGGTTTTTTCGATAATGCGAAAGAGGTACGGGGTTTTTGGGTATGCTCCCCGAGCCAAATTTTAAAATGTGGAATGAAATCCTACGATTTCCTGAAATCTGAGCAAGTGATACACGTATAGATATACTATCATGGACAGAAATAAAGAGGTTACAAGGATGAACCCCCTCTGGGTCCGCTACTGATTTATTATATGGCTAATGCGATGTTCTACTTGTTTCTAAGGTGTCATGAAATTACAGATATGGGATTTTAAAATCGTGTTTTAAAGAAAGAAATTTTGACATAATAATAATAACTTTAGTAGCATAAAGCAAATTACATGCTTGTAGGCTAACTATTTACAATAATGCATTGGATTGATGGCGGCAGAATACAATTCTGAAAACCATAAAGGTGGGAAACCAAATAGAAATATTTGTAATAAATGACATACATATTATATATAAATATATATAACAAAATCAAGGATCACAGAGTAGAGTTATACTTATAATGAATATAGATAATAAGTATTTAATATAATAATAAGAACAATAATAATATAATAAATGACTTATATATAATGTTGTTTCTATAAGTGTCAGTGAAATTATCTTCTATGATTATACCATTATAATTATTGTATTATGATATTAGACTGTACATTAAAGGATTTTTTTACCTTAAAAGTTTCTTATGACGTTTATAAAACGTTTATGTGAGCAAAAGATATTTTGCTTCGAAAATTTAATGTTGTGTTTTTTTTTTTGTGATTTTATCCAAAAAATTATTTATAAAACTTAATGTAATGGTATCTTGTATAAATAAATCCCACTAAGGGCAATGATAATTAAAACATTTTGTTGGCATTATTTCGTGGTATTCAATAACCCACGTAAAAGTAATTTAACCACCAACTCCCATGAATATTTATGATTTGATATTCCTTTTTGTCCAATAACCAACGAAAATAGTGAAATTTAACAAGCAACTCTTATGAATATTTGTGATTTTACAATTTTCTTTGTTATGCAATAACCCACGAAAATAGTAAAATTAAACTACCGACTCCAATAAATATTTGTGATTTTATAATATTCCTTTTTGTTCAATAACCAATGAAAATAATGAAATTTTACCACCAACTCACACGAATATTTATGATTTTACAATATTCCTTTTTGTTCATTAACTGACGAAAATAGTGAAATAAAACCACCAACTCCCATGAATATTTGTGATTTTACAGTATTCTTTTTATTTAATAACCCACGAAAATGGTGAATTTTAACCACCAACTCCCATGAATATTTGTGATTTTACAATATTCCTTTTTGTTCAGTAACCCACGAAAATAGTGAAATAAAACCACCAACTCCCATGAATATTTGTGATTTTACAATACAGTGCTCCCTCGATATAACGCCACCTTTGGTTCAGACAGATTTTGGCGGTATAACGGGGGTGGCGTTATATCGAATTCAGGCAAAACATCCCGAACTTCACAGATTCCAGATCAACTACACCTATCTGCACATGTGCATTCAGACCCCATAACGATAAATTAGGTAAAGAAAACAAAAAAATGTGCTCGTGTCGCTACTCCTCAATCATTTCTTTGCCGATTTTTATTAGCAATAATTAAAACAAATACATGCATTATTAAAATATTACCTTTTATAATGAAATATGTACAGAAAATAAGCGGTTGCTGATACTCGCAACTTCATGACATGTGGTTTTTTTTTTATTTGCCGGAAATGACTTAATACACTATAGTATACAGATCGAAAACCGGAAGAAGAATACGACACAGTCACAGTTACAATACAGGCTATATGTCAAGATCATTTGATTAAATTCTATCAATCAATTTATCACATATGAACAACATTCATTTGGCAGTGTTATCGGGGGTAATATTATTCATAAATAACGATCCGTTCTACTACATGTGTGGCGGATGGCGATATGCGAATTTGGCATTATAACGGGTGCAAAATATAGAAGGGAAATCCGTTCTAAGAAGCAACATGGCGGTATACGAGGCTGGCGTTATAACGGGGGCGGTATATCGAGGGAGCACTGTATTCCTTTTTGTTCAATAACCCACGAAAATAGTGAAATTTAACCACCAACTCCCACGAATATTTGTGATTTTACAATAATCCTTTTATAGTCTTATTTGGAATGCTAATTATTATCTTTATGTTTTTGATATTTTTTTTATTTGAGTTAAAATATAGATTGAATATTACAGATTAAAATAATACCATAACTGCTTGTGAAGACGCTGTAAATCAAATTTGTTTTTAATAAATATGATTTTTGATGTGTTAATTATTTTTCTTTATATTTTGTTAATATATCCTAGAAATAACATGCAGTCAATCTTGTCTATAAAGACTACCTAAATGGCTTTCATAGGAAGGTGGTCTTTATCTAAATGTTTTAGTCAAATGAAAAACGAGCAATTGGGATAATTTTACTGACTTCTAAAAGCAGATTATCCTTATATAGAGGTGGTCTTTATGGCAGGTTCGACTGTAGTGTCATATTAGAATGGCCAGTTCGCTTGCTGAAGGTCAGTAGTTTCTTCGGGCACTACGGTTTCCTCTACAATCCCATGAACTGACCGCCTTGATATAAGTGAAATAACCTTAACTGGCCGTATAAAATGTACTCCACTATTACTCTGCAGTTAATTGCAGCTTGTCCATTTTCAATAAATTCTTAAAAGTTGATATAAGCTCGTATTTTACTGTTACCATGGTTACTTGATACACAACGTACTTATCACAAGTTTAAGAATCATCGAGGGTTCGAACCCCACCGGCGTCTGGCTAAGCCTTGAAAAAAGGTAGTGATTGTTTTTTTTCCAAGCACTCAGCATTAAGAAATGAAACCTATGGGTCCTTCGGGAAAAGAGCTAAAACCGATGCCCAGTGTCACGACAGGAGTGACACGAAAAAATCTCTTGCACATTGCATTTTACCTATATTGTTGACTGACGTGAAACGTAAAGTTACGGTACAAAGTAATCACTGCAAACTGAGCTAAGGTATGAGATTATCACTGCAAACTGGGCTAAAATACGGAATAATCACTAGAAACAAATCTCTTAGGTAGAGGAAAATCACTACAAACTGACCTAAGATATGGGATTATCACAGCAAACTGAGCTAAAATACGGAGTAATCACTGTAAACTGAGCTAAGATACGGAATTATCAATGCAAACTGACCTAAGGTACGGAGTAATCACTACAAACTTAACTAAAATACGGAGCTATCACTAGAAACAAATCTAAGGTACGGAGAAATCATTGCAAACTGAGCTAAGGTACGGGGCAATCACTACAATTCGAGCTAAGGTACGGAGTTATCACGATAAACTCAACTAAAGTACGGCGTTATCACCAGAAACAAATCTAAGGTACGGAGTAATCACTACAAACAGAGTTAAGGTACGGAGTAATCATTGCAAACTGAGAAAAGACACGGAGTAATCACTGCAAACTTGGGTAAGGCACGTAGTAGAAACTGAAAACTTAGGTGAATAGAGATTAATCACAACGAACTGGGGTAAGGTAAAGAGTGATCACTGCAAACTGAACAACGGTACGGAGTTATCACTGCAAACTGAGATAAGGTACAGAAAAATCACTACAAACTGAACTAAAGTACAGAGGTATCACTATAAACTGTGATGAGGTACGGAGTTATCACTACAAACTTAGCTAAAGTACAGAGTTATCACTACAAACTTAGCTAAGGTACGGAGTTATCACTACAAACTGAGATAAGGTAATGAGTTATCACTACAAACTTAGTTTAAGTACAGAGTTATCACTACAAACTTAGCTAAGGTACAGAGGTATCACTATAAACTGAGATAAGGTAAGGAGTTATCACTACAAACTTAGCTAAAGTACAGAGTTATCACTATAAACTGAGATAATACATGGAGTTATCACTTCAAAATGGGGTTAGGCACGGGGTAAGCCCTACACACTGGGCTAAGGTACGGATTTATCACTACAAACATTGGTTAAGTATAGAGTAATCATTACATACTGGGATCAAGTAAAGAGTGATCACTGGAGACTGAAGTAAGGTACGGTGTAATCACTACAAAGGGAGATAAGACACGGAGTTATTGCTACAAACTGAGCTGAGGCACGGAGTTATCACTACAAACTTGGGTTAGGTACGTGATAATCCCTACAAACTGGGCTAAGGTACGGAGTAATTACTACAAACTGAAGTAGGGTACGGAGTTATCACTACAAACTGGGGTTAGGTACGGAGTTATCGCTACAAACTGGGCTCAGGTAAGGAGTAATCACTACAAACTGAGCTAAGGTACGGAGTTTTCACTACAAAATGAGCTAAGGCACAGAGTAATCACTACAAACTGAGGTACGTCACGGAGTTATCACTACAAACTGGTGTTAGGTACGGAGAAAACCCTACAAACTGAGGTAAGTCACGGAGTTATCACTAATAACTGGGGTAAGGTACGGAGTAATCCCTACAAACTGGGCTTAGGTATGGATTAATCACTACAAACCTGGGTTACGTAAAGAGTTATCACAACAAACTGGGGTTAGGTAAAGAGTTATCATTGCAAACTAAACTAAGATACGGAGTAATTACTACAAACAGGGGTTAGGTACGGAGTGGTCACTTCAGACTTGGGTTTGGTAAAGAGAGATCACTGCAAATTGTGCTAAGGTGCGGAGTTTTCACTACAAACTGAGGTAATGAGTAATCAATACAAGCATGGGTTAGGTACGGAGTTATCACTACAAGCTTGGGTTAGGTACGGAGTAACCCTACAAGCTGGGGTTAGTTCAGAGTAGTCACTACAAACTTAAGTTAGGTAAAGAGTGATCACTAAAAACTGGGGTTAGGTACGGACTAATCCGTTCAAGCTGGGGTTAAGAACGGAGTAGTCACTACAAAGTGGGTTAGTAAAGAGTAGTCACTACAAACTTAGGTTAGGTAAAGAGTAATCACTACAAACTTGGGTAAGTTCGGAGTAGTCTCTACAAACTGGGGTTATGTACGCAGTAGTCCCTACAAACTGGGGTTATGTACCCAGTAGTCCCTACAAACTGGGGTTATGTACGCAGTAGTACTACAAATTGGGGTTAGGTACTGAGTAATCACTACAAATAGGGTTAGATACAGAATAATCCCTAAAAACTGAGCTTAGGTGCGCAGTAAGCCCTATAAACTGGGGTAACGCAAAGAGTAATCACTACATACTGGGGTTAGGTAAAGAGTAATGACTACAATCATGGGTAAGATAAAGAGTGATCACTGCATTCTGGGGTTAGGTAAAAGACTGATCACTCCAAAGTGGGCTTAGGTACAAAGTAATCACTGCAAATTCAGATAAGGTACGGAGTTATTACTACAAACTGAGATATGGTTCGAAATAATTACTACAATTTGAACTAAGGTACGGAGTTATCACTAGAAACTGAGCTAAGGTACAGTGTTATGGATACAAACTGGGCTAGGTTACGGAGTTATCACTACAAACTGAGATAAGGTACGGAGTTATCACTAGGAGTTGAGCTAAGCTACGGAGGTATCACTACAAACTGAGCTTAGGTACGAAGTCATCACTACGACTTAAGCTAAGGTACGGAGTTATCACTACAAACTGAGCTGAGGTACGGAGTTATCACTACAAACTAAGATAAGGTTCGGAGTTATCACTACAAACTGAGATGAGGTACGGAGTTATCACTACAAACTGAGATAAGGTACGGAGTTATCACTACAAACTGAGATAAGGTACGGAGTTATTACTACAAACTGAGATAAGGTACGGAGTTATCACTACAAACTGGGCTAAGGTACGGAGTTATAACTACAAACTAAGATGAGGTACGGAGTTATAACTACGACTTAAGTTAAGGTACGGAGTTATCACTACAAACTGAGATAAAGTACGGAGTTATCACTACAAACTGAGATAAGGTACGGAGTAGTTACTTCTAACTGAGATGAGGTACGAAGTAATCACTACAAACTGAGATAAGGTACGGAGTTATAACTACAAACTGAGATGAGGTACGGAGTTATCACTACAAGCTGAGATAAAGTTCGGAGTTATCACTACAAACTGAGTTTAGGTACGGAGTTATCACTACAAACTGAGATAAGGTACGGAGTTATCAATACAAACTGAGATAAGGTACGGAGTAGTTACTTCTAACTGAGATGAGGTACGAAGTAATCACTACAAACTGAGATGAGGTACGGAGTAATCACTACAAACTGAGCTGAGGTACGAAGTTATCACTACAAACTGAGATAAGGTACGAAGTAATCACTACAAACTGAGATGAGGTACGGAGTTATCACTATAAACTGAGATAAGGTACGAAGTAATCACTACAAACTGAGATGAGGTACGAAGTAATCACTACAAACTGAGCTTAGGTACGAAGTTATCACTACAAACTGAGATAAGGTACGAAGTAATCACTACTAACTGAGATGAGGTACGGAGTTATCACTATAAACTGAGATAAGGTACGGAGTTATCACTACTAACTGAGCCTAGGTACGGAGTAATCACTACAAACTTAGCTAAGGTACGGAGCAATTACTACAAACTTAGCTAAGGTACGGAGTAATCACTACAAACTGTGATAAGGTACGGAGTAATCACTAAAAACTTAGCTAAAGTACGGAGTTATCACTACAAACTTAGCTAAGGTACGGAGTAATCACTACAAACTGTGCTAAGGTACAAAGTAATCACTACGACATAAAGTAATCACTACGACATAAGCTAAGGTACGGAGTTATCACTTCAAACTGAGTTGAGGTACGGAGTTATCACTACAAACTTAGCTAAGGTAAGGAGTTATCACTACAAACTGAGATAACGTACATAGTATTCACTACGAGTTGGGGTTAAGAAAAGAGTAATCACTGCAAACTGGGGTAAGGTACGAAGTAATCCTTACAAACTCGGGTAAGGTATAAAGGAGTAACTACAATCTTGGGTTAGGTAAAGAGTAATCAGTAGAAACTGGGGTAAGGTACGGAGTAGTTACTACGACTTGAGGTTAAGAAAAGAGCAATTCCTACAAACTGGGCTACGGTACGGAGTAATCACTACAAACTGGGGTTAAGAAAAGAGTAATTCCTACAAACTGGGCTATGGTACGGAGTAATCACTACAAACTGGGGTTAAGTACGGAGTAGTCCCTACATACCGGGGTAAGTTACGGAGTAATTCTCTACAAACTGGGATTAGGTACGGAGTAATCACTACACATATTGTTAGGTACAGAATAATCCCTATAAACCGGGCAATAATCCCTAACGCAGGTTAGGTAAAGTAATCACTACATACTGGGTTTAGGTAAAGAGTAATCACTACAAACATGGGTAAGGTAAAGAATGATCACTGCAATCTGGGGTTAGGTAAAGACTGATCACTAATAAGTGGGCTTAGGTACAAAATAATCACTGCAAACTGAGCTATGGTACGGAGTAATCACTACAAACTGAGCTAAGGTACAAAGTAATCATTACAAACTGAGCTGATGTACGAAGTTATCACTACATTATGAGCTATAGTACAGATTGATCATTACAAATTGAACTAAGGTACGGAGTAATGACTATAAACTGAGCTAAGGGACGGAGTTATTATTACAAACTAGGCTGAGGTACAGAATTACCATTAGAAACTGGGGTTAGGTAAGGAGTGACAAGTGAATGAATAGTTTAAGATGTTATTTTCATTTAGTTTTTTGGATGTTGGTATTTAATCGTAAAATACGTATGCGCAATACTTTAATAAGCATCATAGTTCAATGAACAGTCTATTTGTTGCATAATATTTCTTAAATTCTCCAAGTCAAAAATTATTTAAAGATAACCACTAAATATGTACTTGTATTATAACGCGTGATATTTTATGTTAAAAACTGCAGTAGTTCAATCCAAAGGGTCACTGAAGTATTGATTTAGGTTGCACATCGGTGACGTAAATATAAAATTACAAACAAAATAGCCTTATAAATCAAAACATATAATAATTGTAGGAAGCCCACATGCAAGTATATTTCTGGTTTAAATTGATATGTATCGTCTTGCATAATGCACCAATAATCTATATGGACTAATGCCAAATTTATCACGTGATAGGTATTTTGAAGTTTTTTAATTTTAAGAAAATATAAATTTCTGGCTAGTGTGTTCTGTTTACTCAGTGAAACTTGAATATCGAACCATTACGCGTTTGTCATGTTAAAATGTAGGTTGGAGGACAAGGTAAGGCATATTATTAACTAATACCCTTATGTAGCCAAGTATTTTGTCGTTTCTCTGAGGAAATGTCATTTTATTTTTGTTTTGAATTCTAAAGTATCATTTAAATGATATATTTTAATAGAATGTTAAGAATCAACAAGGACATTCGGCAAGTTAATCATTTTATAGAGATCTAACGTCTTGACGCGGCTTATAATCGATGTATAGTGTGAATATTTTATTTTCAGACGCGATCAATGTGCTGACTAGAATCATATGCTTATAATTGCAACAATGTTTAAAATGATTTCGTATATAATGTTTTATATTTATTTTTTTACCTTTTTTATAGTTTTTTTTGCTAGAGCAGAACATCTTAAATGATATTGATCATAGTTTTTAAATTTTTGTCATTATATAATCCAAGAAATCATAAAATAGAAAAGGAAAATGTTAACTCAACTAGTTACCATATAATTATTGTAATATGTGTCGTTAAGATAAAAGTTCGATTTTTTTTCAAAATAAATGGAAACAATTCCGTGACTTCTTAGAAAAAATCGCACAAAAGTATAGAATTACTGGAAGAAACAAACAATTCTGCATCTAATAGTAATTGTATTGAGATCTGTTCAGGAAAAGGCTCGAGATAATTAAAAAAATCAAATCAACAAAGAAAGCAATGACGCTAATTTTTTTTTGTAAATAGAATATGGTGGCAACACGTAAACAACTACATAAATCTATTATAGACCTCTCTCGAGGGGAACTGTTCTCCTATTGTTTTGTCTGGAGAGGTATATCGTCCGAGCCGATAGACGTCTCTAGACAACACTATAGGGGAACTTTTCCCGAGGGAGAGGTTAATTATAGATTTATTACATCACATGTCTGTTTAAAAAAATCAAATTGTTTTTTATTTTATTTCTTTTTAAATAGAATAAGGTGGCAACACGTAAACAACTTCATTAATCTATTATGGACCTCTCTCGGGGTAAACTGTTCTCCTATTTTGTTGTCTGGAGAGGTATATTGTCCGAGCCGATAGACGAGGTCACTATTCCTCTCCAGAAAACACTATAGGGGAACTGTTCCCGAGGGAGAGGTTCATAATATATTTATTACATCACATGTCTTTGTTTAAATAATTTTCAAATTATCTCTTTATTTCATTAAACATCAACTGTAATAAATAATAAAATAAATAAATGAATAAATAAATAAATAAATAAATAAATAAATAAATAAATAAATAAATAAATAAATAAATAAATAAATAAAAAATAAAGAACATTGAAACTACAATAAATCTCAACATTAATGCGTTTTCATACATATCTAAAAATAATATAGTATAGTCCCTAGCGTCAGGGATTAAATCTAGGTATAGTCCGATTGCTATGCGTTGTCAAGGACAGGTGATTTCTACATATAATAATATCGATGTAAGTAACCAATGATTCAACAAATTAACATGCAATGTACTAAACGTTATTAGAATTAAGTTAAATATACACATTGTCAGAATCCTCTTAATTAATGTCAACCTACCCGTTTCTATACAATGGATTATTATGTTCTATAGTGTTATGGACTATGTTGTGTTGTGCTGTATGTTGTGTTTTCTGTTGTGTAGTGTAGTGTTGTTGTTTGTGCCAATATTTGTGTTTACTCTGTGCTGTGTATTGTATTTACTTTTTGTTTTGTTGCACACTGCTTATTGTGCTGTGTTGTATATTCTGTTGTGCAATATAATTTGTTTAAAGTTGTATTGCTTGGACATATATGTACTGTTGTATGTATTTTGTGTTATCTCTGTACGTTGTGTTGTGTTGAACTTTTTGCTGTGTTGTAATTATAGTGCGTTTTGATGTTTTGTTGTGTTGTGCTGTAGAATTACTTTGCCATGTTTTAGAGAAGGCCACAAAACGCCCTGACATATTTCATGTTTACACAAACATTGATCGGAACACCCGACCTCAATTTCCCTTCTGGATTTTTATTTATTTTGAGAATATGATTTGATAATCGATAGGTATGTTTGCTTTTGAATAGTTTTCATGTTTAATCTTTAGAGATGAATGGTTTTTGTGTCTCCTTGTGTTGTGCATATTAATGTATGTTTAAAAAAGAATAAAAATATGTGTTTAAAAATCTTTAGAGATTGATTAATTCGATAAAACCTTTGAACTAAATATAAACTCATATAAAGAAGTCTTATTAACTAAAGCATACAACAATAACAATTGTACGAAGGGGTGGTCACAAACAGGTTCATCTTTAAAATATACATATTTCCGACATGAGTCATAAGATAGGTTTCATTTGTACCCAAGCTATATGAAAGGTATGTAAAGGGATAATGTAATCTTACTTATTCCAAGAATTCATAAATTTCTTGTAAGTCAGTTATATTCAGTCAGTTTAGACCGCAGCATTGCGTATCTATTGCATAATTTAGGTACGATGTTTCGTAAATATTATTTATAATTTGAAACCAGGTATTTGGATTTTTTCTTAGGCACTGTCATGTATTTATGATAAATTGAATAAGGTTTTACACACCAGTCAATAATATTTCACTTATATCGAGGTGTCATAGGTGATGTAGCATAAATTTTGATCTTTGCCGTGTACCCAAAAAACTAATTTGATGGGTTTTTTTAAATATCTATTATGAGTCATGAGAGGTTTTTTTGGACCCACGCCAAGTAATAGGTATATTTAGGTTTAATTGAATCTTGCTGCTTCCAAGAATTCATATATTTCTTGTAAGTCCATTATATTCACTCAGTTAAATCTTATAGACCGAAGCATTTGTTATTTGTTGTTTCATACAATGTATTTAGGTTCGAGTGCAAGGTAAAACGTGAATTTTTCCGAGATAATGTCATGTAATTTTCTGATTGATTGAATTATATTTTATACCTATTTTACTTTAATCGAGACGTCACCAGCTATATGGAGTAGCAGACATTTTGATCTTTGCCCTGCGTTCAGAAAAAAAATTGATATGTTTTTTTTTAAATATTTATTATGAATCTTGAGAGGTTTTCATTTGGACCCACGCCATGTGATAGGTATATTAAGGTTTAATTAAATCTTGCTGCTTCCAAGGATTCATACATTTCTTGTAATTCCATTATAGTCACTCAGTTAAAACTTATAGACCGAAGAATTTGTTAATAATTATAACATACAATGTATTTTCGGTGCAAGTTAAGACGCGTATGTAAATATTATTTTTAATTTGAAGGTATTTCGAATTTTTCTCAAAGATGTCATGTAATTTTCGGATTGATTAAATTAGGTTTTACACCTATTTTACTTATATCGAGACGTCATCAGATATATGTGATTTAGCAGACATTTTTATCTCTCCCGTGCGCCCAGAAAGAACTGATTCTTCTTTTGTTTTGAATATCTATTATGAGTCGCGAGATTTTTTTTTGGACCCACGCCAGGTGATAGGTATATTAAGGTGTATTTGAATCTTGCTGCTTCCAAGAATTCATATATTTCTTTCTATTTGACTCACTTAGTTAAAACTTATATACCGAAGTATTCCATGTGTTATTTTATAGTTTAGGTTTTAGTGCAAGGTAAGAAGCGGTATGTGGATATTATTTTTAATTTGAAGCCAGGTATTTTTATTTTTAAATTTATTAAATTTGTATTTTATTGACAATGTCAATTAGAGAGAAAGAGAGACTGTGGAGGGAATACACAAATATTTTTCATTGATTTATGATTTATTTCATTTTCAGAAAATGCAGAAACCAATATGTAGAAATATAGCCTGGACTTGTTTTTTTATATTGGGATACACATATTGAAGATATTTCAGTTAATGCCATTTCATAAACTGAAAGTAGGAAAGTAGAAATTCCTAATAAAAGGATAAAAATAAAACCAAGTTATGGTATTTCCTTAAATTGTTAAAGTCCGTTGAGAGGAGATTTGGTGTTGGATAACGTCAAAATTATGGTAAGTCACTATTTTACATATATAGATTTTATTATAAGCTGTCTTATTCATCATTGTGTAAACTCTTAAATTTCTCAAAAACTAGGGTATACTCCCTCATGCAAAGTATCTCTTTAGTTAAATTTGGTAATATACATTTTCGGGATATCTTTTAACGATTTTAATTAAACTTTATGCAACGAGCATTGCGCAAGTGACACAAAGATTTTTTCAACGAGTTTAATAAATTCAATATTACATAAACACTAATGTATGATTCTGTTTTGTATTATGCAAGAAAACTCATTTTTTGTATCTGTAAAGCGATTTCTACTCAGGTGGAAGTTAAAGTGTTTTAAATAATTTGCTACTTTCAAAGTTTTTACTTTATTGTGGCTATTTTAGTTTGGACATGGATTGGTATGTAACAGCAAAGGCAAAATAGCTACAAAATACAAGTTACACCTGGTAAAATACCATGTAACAATAATCACATGACTTCATTACCATGGATACAAGAATGATTATCATATTAAACAAGTGATGTAATTAATCTTAGTTTTTCTTTCTTGGATTTTTGCGGGCATTATGAATAAATGTATATTAGATTTAAAACATATTACACATAAATATAAACTACACAATAGTGATGAATGAAGAAGGGAAAGTACAGCGGAAATGAAATAACAAATAAGAAAACAAACATACCTATCCATGTCCAAATCATAATTTAAAAAGCATATGAATTTAAAAAAAACTGAAAAAAATTTAAAACACGTGACAGTCCTTAAGGAAAATTAGGCAAATGACACCGGGTGCTACTGAAAGGTAAGCAACTAATGTTTAGCCAAATATACCCGCTATGTGCGCAATACAAATTCAAATTTAGAATTCGTATTGCATTGCTGCAACATTTTGTTGAAGAAAATTGCCTCGTCCAATCTTTACTTGATTTTTATTAAACGTACACGGTTATCTTTCTCCTGTTTTTACAACGCTGTTTAGCTTCACAATTAAGGGAACGCTAAGTAGTTTGTATAGAATATAGGTTTGTGTATTGACCGCATTGACTATCTACATAAACAGAAAATGGTTTGTATAGTTTTTAGGGGTTGCGAATTTCTAATTTACGACAGAACTGTATTACTTTACAAATAAATTATTAAAGCAGGGATATTGCAATCCTAGGCCAATCAAGACCCTCAACAAGTTTTATGGCCGTCATCATAATATTGTTGATAAGTATCTTAATTTCCCTATGTATTTTACGTCTCATAGTTCCATGATCGTCATACTCAATTTTGATTGCAAACGTGGCGGATAGTGCTAGCTAAACACGAGGTGCTTATCTTTTCGGAGCAGCCGGTCTTATTTCAATCTTTGGAGTTTACGTGGCTTTGACTTTATACATTGTATAAGATTAACGGTGTAATAGCTTCATGTTCTGTCTCATGACATTTCAATAAATTGCATCTGAAATTTCATACAGGAATTATACTTGTGAATATATTTTTTGATATTTATTCACATTCTCATACTTAACAATATTCTAATGTATAAAGTACAATATAATCTTGTTTCTACCGTTTTTTAGAGAGAGAGAGAGTGAGAGATTGTAAGAGAGAGAGCTTTACATACGTATATATCACAATATATAACATTTATAGTAATTATAGTACTTATAGAAATTGTTTTTTTAAATGATTAAAACAATAAAATCAATTAACTGACCAGACAGAACGCAGGCGAGCTTATCCCTCATATTCTTCCGAAAGTAATAATAAGAACAAAATATTAATTTAGACAGTTTTGTGAGTAGCTTTTACCAGTAAATACGCTGTCATCCAAAAATAGTACGCACATTTATTTTTGCCATTGTTTAATTTATTATAACCATAATGTCAAGTTTCATTGATAGAAATGAAAAAATGAAGGTTCTGCAACAATTGAAAATGGAAACTTAAATATCTGAATATTTGTATTAAAAAGATTGTCTTTTTCTTGGAAAATAAAGAAAATTCAAGGAAAAATACAAAAATGTGGAAAAATACTTTTTTCAAGATAAAAACCTAAAAAATCTTTTATTTTAAACAAGCTGATGGAACAAATGACAATTAAACAAGGAATAATATGTCTAATAAATAAAATATAATAAAACTGAGCACCAGTCATATAAGGATTAACAACTATCGTATTTTACAAAGTTGGTGTAAATTAAAGTTTATGTGATTTAAATAAAACTCGTACACTTGTTATTTATTATATCTTATCACGTTTTATTCTAACTGCGCTGTAAATATTTGTTTTCACGTGATAGATAGCTTAATCCGTATTTCTCTGTTTCAAGGAAAAAATTTATTTCTGATCATTCGGTCTGCTGAATGAAACCTGTACAACGAAACCGGACGTATAATAAAACCGTTATATCTTGACCTATATTTTTTCAAGGTAAGATTTAAAGTTGTCAATATAAAACGATTTACATATTGGACTATTTCGGTAATGTCGTTATATCTTGATTTATATTTTGTGTTAAGGTTTAAAGTTATCAATATACAAAAAGTACATTTTATAACAATAACAATATAATAATGCCAACAACGTGTTACCAATGTGTTTGTTCTTTATCTATTGTGTGGTTATATCTGTCGCTACCTGGTAATATGTTCTTGGTAGCCTTGGTTGCCTTAGTTGTCTTAGTTGACTTAGTTACCCGGTGGGTTGATTGTTTTATTTTGCTTCTGGATTTTCATTTGGACATGGATTAGTATATTTGTTTTCAAATTGATTTCAAAATGCAAATGTAGCTAGCTTTAACAGGGGGTGCTTACTCTCACGGAATCCCAGAAAAACCATTAAAAACAGCAAAAACTAAACTAGTTGCCATATAGTTATAGTAAAATATGCCGAAAAGCTTTAACTATATTCAGTTTGTGACCTTCTTACAAATAAAAAAGTTCGATTTACTATAAATTGAAAATAAATGAAAACAATTCCGTGACTCTTTATAGGAAAAATTCGTACAAAAGTATAGAATTACTGGAAGAAACAAACAATTATGGATCTAGTAATGATAATTGTATTGAGATCTGTTCAGTAAAACACTTGAGATAATTAAAAATAATAAATTCAACAAAGAAAGCAATGACGCATTTTATTGTAAATAGAATATGGTGGCAACACGTAAACAACGGCATTAATCTATTATGGACCTCTCTCGAGGGAACTGTTCTCCTATAGTGTTGTCTTGAAAGGTATAGTGCTCGAGCCCATAGGCAACACTATAGGAGAATTGTTCCCGAGGGAGAGGTTCATAATAGATTTAGTACATCACATTTCTTTGTTTAAATTAATTTTCAGATCAACGCTTTATTTTATTCAACATCAACTGTAATAAATATTGATAGAAATAAATAAATAAATAAATAAATAAATAAATAAATAAATAATAATAATAAAAATAAATAAATAAACACATTTAAACAACAATAAATCTCAACATCATTGCATTTTCACACATATCTAAAAATAATAAAGTATAGTCCCTCGAGTCAGGGGCTATACCTAGGTTTAGTCCCGTTCCTATACGTTGTCAAGGACAGATGATTTCTACATATAATAATATTGATGTAGTTATCCAATGATACTTCAACAAATTAACATGTGATGTACTAAACGTTATTAGAATTAAGTTAAATATACACATTGTCAGAATCCTCTTAATTAATGTCAACCTACCCGTTTCTATACAATGGATAATTATGTTATATAGTGTTATGGACTATGTTGTGTTTTCTGTTGTGTTGATAGTTTTGTTGATTTGAGCCAATATTTGTGTTTATTTTGTGTTGTGTATTGTATTATACTTTTTGTTTTGTTGCATCACTGCTTATTGTGCTATGTTGTATATTCTGTTGTGCAATATGATTTGTTGAAAGCTGTATTGCTTGGACATATATATACTGGTGTATGTATTTTGTGTTATCTTGTTCTGTTCGTTGTGTTGTGTTGAACTTTTTGCTGTGTTGACTTTTATAGTGCGTTGTGATGTTTTGTTGAGCTGTAGAATTACCCTATTTGCCTATTTTCAAGGGTTTTTTTATTTTGAGAATGTAATTTGATAATCGATAGGTATGTTTGCTTTTGAATAGTTTTCATGTTCAATCTGTAGAAATGAAAGGTGTTTGTGTCTCCTTGTGTTGTATATATTAATGTATGTTTAAAAAGAATAAAAAAAATATGTGTTCAAAAATCTTTAGAGTTTGATCAATTTGATAAAAATGAGAGAGTTGTTTGTAAACCTTTGAACTAAATATAAACATAAAATAAAGCAGTCTTATTAACTAAAGCATACAACAATAACAATTATACGATGGGGTGGTCACAAACAGGTTCATTTTTAAAATTTACATATTTTCGACTTGAGTCATGAGTTTTATTTGTACCCACGCCATTTGATAGGAATGTAAAGGTTTAATGTACTCTTACTGCGTCCAAGATTTCATTAATTTCTTGTCCGTTAGATTTAGTCAGTTAAAATTTGTGACCGAAGCATTGAGTATTTAATTGATAGTTTAGGTTCGATTACATGGTACGATGTGTTTTGTGAATATTACTTATAAATTTGGAGCCAAGTATTTTGAATTTTCTCTTAGTCACTGTCATTTTATTTTCTGATTAATTGAGTTAGGTTTTACACACCAGTCAAAAATATTTCACTTATATCCAGGTGTCATAGATGATGTAGCAGAAATTTTTATCTTTGCCTCGCGGTCATAAACAAAGGCCCATGGGCCGAATAAGCTCACCTGATAACTAATGCCTAGCTGACAGAATTAAAGAAAACATAAATACTAAACCCCAATGACATTTACTTTACATCATAACCGTTGTATCAATACCTACAACATTCTAATATACATGTCTATACAAAAACTTTATAGTTTTCAAGATAATTTACCATTTGATTAGTATTGTTTCACATCTGTGACCTTGACGTTTGAACCCATGACCTTTTTCTTTACAACAAAATGATCGTTGTATCAATACCTACAACATTCTAATATACATGCCTATACAAATAGTTTATAGTTTTTGCAATAATTAACCATTTCGGTATTATTTTGCATATGTGACCTTGACCTTTGGACCCATAACCTTTTTCTATACATGAAAATGATTGTTGTATCAATACTTACAACATTGTAAATACATGCCTATACAAAAAGTTTATAGTTTTCGAAAAAATTAACTATTTCCGTATAGTTTAGCATCTGTGACCTTGACCTTTTAACCCATGACTATTTTTATACATCAAAATGATCGTTGTATCAATACCTACAATATTCTAATATACATGCCTATACAAAAAGTTAATAGTTTTCGAGATAATTAACCATTTCGGATTTTTCGCATCTGTGACCTTGACCTTTGAACCCATTACCTTTTTCTATACATCAAAATGATCCTTGTATCAATACCTTCAAGATTCTAATATACATGCCTATACAAAAAGTTTATAGTTTTGGAGATAATTAACCATTTTGTTATTGTTTCACATCTGTGACCTTGACCTTTGAACCGTTGACCTTTTTCTTACATCAAAATGATTGTTGTATCAATACGTACAACATTCTAATATACATGCCTATACAAAAAGTTTATAGTTTTCGAGATAATACTTATAATCAGAGGTAAAAGAAATAGGTCACGACCTTAACAATTGACCTTGACATCATTTTGGAGATACTAACAAGAAGATGTCAAAACTGAAAACCCCATGTCATTATGTGGTCAAATAGTCAAGTTATACCACTTTGAAGCTATTTTACGATTTCTTTCAAAATTAAATGCAAAAACGCTTAACCTATTTTTTGACCGAATTTCACAAAATGAACAAATTACAGGCTTAAGACCCTAGAGAAGCCAAATATCACATCAGATTTTTTCTCCCATCATCGGTTTCAGAGAAGAAGATTTTTCAAGATTTTTGCACCCCTAGGTCACTGTGACCTAGTTTTGGTAGCCATGGCAATGCCATGAAAAAATCTAAATTGCACTAACAGACATGCTTCTGACCAAGTCTCGTTGAAATCTGCCGAGTACTTTCAGAGGAGAAGTCGAAAATGTTTGTTAACGACGCACGCACGCACGCACACACGCACGCACACACGCACATACACACTTGCACCATACCATAAGCTCACATGACATTTGGTCAGGTGAGCTAAAAACCATTTTGATATGGTTTTGTTCTAATTTTTTATGGTTCGTGAGAGGTTTTTTACTTGGACCCACGCCAGGTGATAGGTATATAAAGGTTTAATTGAATCTTGCTGCTTCCAAGAATTCGTATATTTCTTGTAAGTCAATTATATTCACTCAGTTAAAACTTATAGACCGAAGCATTTGTTATTTATTTTTTCATAGTTAAGGGTTGAGTGCAAGTTAAGACGCGTTTGTGAATATTATTTTGAATTTGAAGGTATTTCAAATTTTTCTCAGAGATGTCATGTAATTTTGTGATTGATTGAATTAGGTTTAACACCTATTTTACTTATATCAAGACGTCACCAGATATATGTGATGTAGCAGACATTTTTTTAATTTCTATTATGAGTCGTGAGATGCTTTTATTTTGACCCACGCCAGGTGATAGGTATATTTAGGTTTAATTGAATCTTGCTGCTGCCAAGAATTCATATATTTCTTGTAAGTCCATGATATTCACTCAAAATAAGAAGCAGTATGTGAATATTATTTTTAATTTGAAGCCAGGTATTTTGAATTTTCTCTGAGATAATATCATGTAACTTTCTAATTCATTGAATTAGGTTTTACAACTATTTTACTTTAATCGAGACGTCACCAGCTATATGTGAGGTAGCAGACATTTTGATCTTTGCCGTGCGTAAAGAAAAAAATGATATTTTTTTTTAATATCTATTATGAGTCATGAGGGGATTTCATTTGGACCCACGCCAAGTGATAGGTATATTAAGGTTTAATTGAATCTTGCTGCTTCCAAGAATTCATATATTTCTTGTAATTCCATTATAGTCACTCAGTTAAAACTTAAAGACCGAAGAATTTGTTAATAATTATAACATACAATGTATTTCGGTGCAAGTTAAGACGCGTATGTAAATATTATTTTTAATTTGAAGGTATTTCGAATTTTTCTCAAAGATGTCATGTAATTTTCTGATTGATTGGATTAGGTTTTACACCTATTTGACTTATATCGAGACGTCATCAGATATATGTGATTTAGCAGACATTTGTATCTCTCCCGTGCGCTCAGAAAGAACTGATTCTTCTTTTTTTGAATATCTATTATGAGTCGCGAGATTTTTTATTTGGACCCACGCCAGGTGATAGGTATATTAAGGTGTATTTGAATCTTGCTGCTTCCAAGAATTCATATATTTCTTTCTATTTGACTCACTTAGTTAAAACTTATAGACCGAATCATTCCGTGTGTTATTTTATAGTTTAGGTTTTAGTGCAAGGTAAGAAGCGGTATGTGGATATTATTTTTAATTTGAAGCCAGGTATTTTTTATTTTTAAATTTATTAAATTTGTATTTTATTGACAATGTCAATGAGAGAGAAAGAGAGACTGTGGAGAGAATACACAAATGTTTTTCATTGATTTAGGATTTATTTCATTTTCAGAAAATGCAGAAACCAATATGTAGAAATATAGCCTGGACTTGTTTTTTATATTGGGATACACATATTGAAGATATTTCAGTTAATGCCATTTCATAAACTGAAAGTAGGAAAGTAGAAATTCCTAATAAAAGGATAAAAATAAAACCAAGTAATGGTATTTCCGTAAATTGTTAAAGTCCGTTGAGAGGAGATTTGGTGTTGGATAACGTCAAAATTATGGTAGTTCACTATTTTACATATATAGATTTTATTATAAGTTGTCTCATTCATCATTGTGTAAACTCTTAAATTTCTCAAAAACTAGGGTATACTCCCTCATGCAAAGTATCGCTTTAGCTAAATTTGGTAATATACATTTTCGGGATATCTTTTAACGTATTTAACTAAATTTTATGCAACGAGCATTGCGCAAGTGACATAAAGATTTTTTCAACGAGTTTAATAAATTCAATATTACATAAACACTAATGTATGATTCTGTTTTGTATTATGCAAGAAAACTCCATTTTTTGTATCTGTAAAGCGATTTCTACTCAGGTGGAAGTTAAAGTGTTTTACATAATTTGTTAGTTTCAAAGTTTTTACTTTATTACGACTATTTTAGTTTGGACATGGATTGGTATGTAACAGCAAAGATAAAATAGCTACAAAATACAAGTTACACCTGGCAAAATACCATGTAACAATAATCACATGACTTCATTGTATGATATACAAGAATGTTTATCATATTAAGCAAGTGTTGTAATTAATCTTAATTTTTCTTACTTTTTCTTACTTGGGGTTATTGCGTGGACATTCAGGGTATTATAAATAAATGTATATTAGATTTAAAACATATTACACATAAATAAACTACACAATAGTGATGAATAAGAAGGGAAAGTACAACGGAAATGAAATAACAACTGAAAAACAAACCTACCAATCCATGTGCAAATCATAATTAAAAAGCATAGTAATTTAAAAAAACAAACTGAAAAATAATTAAAACACGTAAAAGTCCTTACGGAAAATCAGGCAAATGACACCGGGTGCTACTAAATGGTAATCAACTAATGTTTAGCCAAATAAACCCGCTATGTGTACGATAAAAATTCAAATTTAGAATTTGCATTGCACTGGTTCAAAATTTTGTTGAAAAATTCTCTTTTCTCATCTTGTTTTTATTAACGTACACGGTAACACTGTTTTTACAACACTGTTTAGCGTTACAATGAAGGGAACACTAAGTAGTTTGTATAGAATATAGGTTTGTGTATTGACCGCATTGACAATCTCCATAAAACAAGAAATGGTTTGTATAGTTTTAGGGAGTTACTAATTTCTAATTTACTACGGAACTTTATAACTTTACAAATAAATTATTGAAGCAGGGATATCGCTAGCCTATTTTTCATGAAATTTAATTAAAATTTAGCTAAATGGTATTTTCAAAAATTAAATTTTGTGAAAATTTGAAAATTTTCAGTCTGTATACTGTAAACCGTGTTTTACCGTGTTTTAGTAATTAACAGCTATGCCAGTGTTCCCTTATTTATCCGTTTGTCGGTGGTCAGTCTACGGGGTGTGGGTAATTAATCCCTAATTATTTATCATCTGCGGGTATATTGATAGAAGCCATACCAGTGCCATTCAGAGCTATTATTATTTTAACACCGACTATATAACCATTTAACGTGCATCCATACACATTCACAGTCACATCAGCGATGTACAGTATTGACCTTTTTTGTTGTGGTAATTTTTTATTTTAGCGCAATTGGCGATATGAGTGTCAGCGCTAAAATAAAAATGTCGCTAAAATTACCACAACAAAAAAGGTCAATACTGTACATCGCTGATGTGACTATAAATGTGTATGGATGCACGTTAAATGGTTATATAGTCTGTGTTAAAATAATAATAGCTCTGAATGACACTAGTATGGCTTCTATCAATATACCCGCAGGTGATAAATAATTAGGGATTAATTACTCAGACCCCGTAGACTGACCACCGACAAACGGATAAATAAGGGAACACTGGCATAGCTTTTAATTACTGCCATTGTATGTGATACGTACAATCTGACAAGTCTCCTTTTCAGGTAATTAATTTTGATTTACCAGTAGTTGGTCTCAATCATTAAAATATTAACAATTATATCAACAAATTAGACCCGTTATGCGAAAATTGTTTATTTTTTCTGTGATGTCGGCAACATAATATAAATCCTAATTATTGACCTCTATATGATCTAAGCGCCTGTTATGGTGATACATCGACAATGTATCGAAATATTTGTATTTAAAAACAGTTGGTATTTAAATGAATAAAAACAAAATAGTTTATTATTGATTTAAATATTTATTCAGTAAAATGTCTAATCAACGAGGGGGCCAAATTATGATGAAAGCTTCCTGCAGACATCCGTCTCGTGACTTCCTGGGTCAGTTACGGAGATTTTCTTTCAGTTAAAGCCAAACAAATAAAACATAATTACATAGTTATTTTTATTGTTTTGTTTTAACCTGGCATCCCCTTCTAAAAATTTATTTTTTTGGCTTAAAGTTGTGGGGTAATCAAACAGTTCAGACTGGAATTGATTACGCTAAAGTTAAACTGCGCTAATATATGTACCAGTCATCAATCGCTAAAATAAGTATGCGCCAATATAAAGCGGTTTACAGTAATAGAAACGCTTTTAAACATGACAAATTAATTAATAAATGGCAAAGTTTATACAGGTTGTTACTTCATGTTTTGATAAAATATGGTATATTTTTATTTTATTTTCTTGTTTGTTGGATGTTTAAATCAAAAACAAACATACTAATCCATGTCCGAATCATTATGCAGAATCAAACAAAAAACTTTAGAACTAACAAGTTAGGTCAGACTTGTGAACATCCATCAGGGAAGTGAGGCCGGTGCTCCCAAAGGGTTAGCACCTCCTGTTTAGCTAGCTACATCCGCCACGTGTGTAATCAAAATTGTGTAAAAGAAACATGAAACTATGGGACGTCAAAGTACACGTTTACAATTTGCATATATTTTTCTTCTAAATTAAACAACCTGATGAGCCATGACAATCCGACAAGGAAAATAAATCTAATTAATGAAATTTAAAATGTAATAACGCTTATCAATGAGTCGTATACCTGATAAGGTATAATAAGTGCCTTATGTTGCACGGGTTAAGTAAATTAAAATTCATGTGATTTAAATAAAACTCGTACCCTGATTATCTTATCAATTATTATTCAAATTGCGTTTTAAATATTTGTTTTAACACATTCAATCTCAACGTGATAGATAGTTATATTAGATTAACCCGTATCTCTCTGTTTCCAGAAAAACATTTATTTCTAATCACTCGGTCTACTTAAGAGTGATCCAAGTAGGAAAATTAAAGTGAAAACCATTTGGTTGAAACACGTGAAATAGGGGTACAATTATGAAATTACCTACACAAGTGAAGATTTATGGATAAAAATAAAGCATGAATAGATAATTTAAGAATTTTTAAAATATATTTTGCATTTTTTTTATAAAAATTGTGCAAAAATACACGTGTTGGGGAAAAATAGTTTTCCCCTTGTATACCGAATTAATTTAAAAAATGAAAACATATTAACATAGTCAACGCCAAAAAGCAGTGCAAAGGGGTCAGAGTGTTAAATAAAGTTTTTGAAAACTCATTTTATGGTTGATGTTTTCAACGATTTATTTTACTTTTAAAAATGTGTGTACCAGGCGTAATATTTATATTCTAAGGCCACTAATAATCCAAAATACAACAAGTCATTAAAAGTACACTGTCACACAATACTGTTCTATTTGAATTGAGGTGAATATTGTTTGGTTTGAACAATGTTGAACTATATACAGCCGAATATGCCTTAACAATAATCAAGTAATTTACAAACTTAGCTTTTATAATCTTACCTTAGATCGTTGGTAGCCTAAGAATATGAACTATCACGCCTGGTACACGCATTTTAAAAGGAAAATAAATCGTAAAAACCCTCAACCGTAAATTTTCGAGTTTACCAAGGCCAAATCAGTACAGTAGAAACTATGGAGATAAAGGTTGATGATATATTAGTTCGTGGTCTTGTACAGAAATTTTGTGACCTGAAAATAGATAGTGAACTGGGGGACATTACATGCCAGCCATACCGGAATTTCTTCACCAGTTTTCTTAAATTGTCCAATAATGAATGGGGAAAATCCATTGTTGACTAGTCTACCTAATTGGGGAAATCAAAAGAACTTATCGTTGAAGGACTTTTATTTTAATAATTGTAGGTTCTTTTGTTTAGGGTACAAAAATAACAGTATCTTCAGTGATGCGTTTCGACTTTTAAAGCAAGACATCGACAAAATTACCCAATCCAGACGATTTCAGCATTACAAATATCACAGGTTGTGTGTCAGCTTGGTGTAGGAGTCCTTTATGTAAGGATATTGTCAAAATCACAGAAGGACCTTGCTGTCTCTGAACAAAGTGTTATACTTGCAAACATGGACAAGATAGATTTTACTCTGAAATTGAATGCTAGAGATATTGACGTACAGGGCAATGTTGAATCAAGTAAAAGCGTGCATTTAACCGCTTCGGATGAAGTCTCAAAGTCAGAGAAAATGTCCGGGTAAGCGGTAAAGAAGATGTAAGCTTAAAAGCAAAATATAATGTCAGTCTTGAGGAGGATGCATATGTCGAAGGCGACTATGTCTTTGTTGAGTCGGAAAATAGTTCAGTGTCATGTACTGCTAGCACAATCAAAGCAGGCAATTCTGTTGCAATGAAGGCAAAAGAGGACATCAATATTCAATCAACGAATGGTAATGGACCTGCAAAGAAAAGCAACATAATATCAGGGAAAGGTTCACCAGACTCACCTTCAATTAATCTAGAGTCGGGCAGAGACGTGAATATATACGCTTCTGATATAAAAAGTGAAGGAGAAACTAATATCAAAGCTGCTAGAGATATCAATATCACAGGACACACATATCAAACACGTTCCACTGTGAAAAAGAAAAAATATTGCGGTCTAAAGACTGAAACTACAACAACGACAACAACACATGTAGATAAAGCTGAAATATCAGGGCATAAAAATAGTTTTTTTGCTGGTGGAAATTTTACAAGTTCAGCAGGGAAACTGAGATCGGACTCTGGACAGACCATACATGCTAATGGCAAAGTTACAATGAAAGATATCGTAGGTAAAACAATTGAAGACAAATCAACCGACGTTTTAGGTGGTTTTTTGTATCATAGAAATGACCACAGTGAGTCTGAACAGTCCCATGGAATATTGGTTGAAGACACTTCTTCCATGGCAAACACTACATTTATCTCTGATACTTCAGATATAGAATGGACCGGAAGTTCAATAAAATCATCTGGGGGAGTACACGAGGAAGCAAAAATGGGTAGGGTTGTACACAAATCAAGAATTCTAACGAACAAAAAGAGCACTACAGAGTTAGGGTTTTTTACTTCAACTTCCTCTGGTGAGACTGACAAAACAGTAGGATATGGCTTTCACTATTCAGATCAGTCTAATCAAAGTGTGAGCGGTGACTCTATGGATGTAGGCAAATAATCTGTCAAAGCAAATGAATTCAGCGCATTGAACGCTTCCGGTGTTAAAGTCGATGGTGACATGACATTAGATTTAAAGGAATTCCATTTCAAAGGCGCAGAATTGTTTTGACTTAAAAATAGAACTGGATCAAACAACATTACAAGCCGGTGTAAACTAGTAGCAAACAATTTGAAGTGGATACATTAAAGATGAAAGGTGCTGTAATACCGTAAATTGGGATTCTTTGCTGTGGTTTTATTTTTGGCAATTTTGCAGATGAAAAAATTCGCAAAAATTAAACCCGTAAAAATATATCGCAAAAAATGCACCTAAAATTTCCCAGAATTATCGATCTTACTTTCCGGGAAGGTGGTTTTCATCCGATAAAGTATTTGTCTCAGTACGATGTATTACATTATTATTAACTATGATTAGATTCTATTTATTTTTTATCAATTAACAATTATAAAAAAAATTGTCTGATTTAGTAGAAATCATATACATGATATTAAAAAAGCGTTTCTCTGTTGTTTATATCTACACTGTTTGCCGACATAGGAGCTTATTTATTAAAATACCTATTAAGATATAGTTGTTTTCTCAAGTCACAAGTAGATTTATCAATAAAAACGAAATGAAAACTACTCAGGTGTTGCGAATTAGGTTTAATTAACAATTAACATCAGCTTTTTAACGCTTTAATCTCAGCTGACTATGTTTACTCAATCTCTGACCATACAGAATATATTTATAAACTGAATTCTGATTGGCCGTAATTGTTGTCTTCACCCAGATCGATGTGTTGGTTGTTATTTACGGTAATTAACCATTTTAAATTTCTGCTGAGATTATGGAAGGTTTGGTTGTGTTGTTGCTAAATAGAGATCCGAAAATATTAGTCTCTTGGCTTGCATCTAAAATTGGAGTAGATAAGAAACTGTTGATGGCGATAACAAAAGCAATTGTTAATAAAAAAAGCCATTTAACATTCTAAAATCCGTGGCAAAACTATTTGGCCTTCCAAAAGAAACTGTTATGTTGTTAGAGGAAATTCTCAAAAACAAGAAAAGACCCATGAAACCCCAAGAACAGAAAAAACAGCCCCGAAGAAAAGGTGGCTCAAATGTTGCACGGAATATGATAAAAGTTGTCGCCTAGTGGAATGATCTACTAGAATTTTAATTTCTGTAAAAATTAAGTCACAAAATAACGATTTATGGTTTGTTATCGACATTCACATGTATATAGACAAGCAATTTTGACCTGTCCGCTTGACTTTTTATATGGAAAAGTCATATACAACAATCCACCCAACACACAGGTAATGTTAGGATCTGCAGTTAATACATATATAATACATTTACACAAAACATCTGTGTTCCCTATACATAAATGTCATAATCCATGAAACATATTTAAGTTAAAGGTCAAGCAGAAAGGTCAATGTTGTTTGTCTATACAACTAAAGGAAGGTTGTATCAGATTTGAGTCTACCGTGAAACAGAAATATGTATGTAATATTTTGGACTATTATACATTCAGGAGGATTACATCAATCAGTCTTAAGTCAAGCCCAACGTTCGACTCAAAAAAACTAATTTAATCATCCAATTGAACCTGGAAATGTTGGTCTGAAGTCCGACTTGCAAGTTAGATTGAGATTTGTCTCATCGATTAATAAAAATCAAGTCTAGTCTCACAAAATTTTGAAAGAAACCGGTATATCTATTTGATCAACTACTTGATTTTTACTTAAGTTGATTAATACATTTATATCGCTTCTATGAAGGATTGTGTGAGTTATTTTCTATTTACATTTCGTGCAAGATCTAGTACATTGTATACGCCTTTGGTACGGTCAATCTAGTTGAATTTAACACACGAACTTACACCAGTGAGGCAGGGTGCTCCGGAAGTGTAAGCACCTATCTGTCAACTGGTTATAAAGCATTTTAAATAGCCAGTTTCCATAAACCTTACAACTATTTATGTGATAATAATCGCACAATTTGCTTTTGTTTATGAAATAAAATTCATAAAATTGGAAATCAGTCAAAATAGTTTCACATATTTATTTGAATTTCTATTGCCATGAATTTAGCCCTTCCGGACAAGGCTAAAAAGTAAACTGTTATTTCGGATTTGTGTCACGAGATAAAAATGTATGTCGGATTTCAGTCGAATTTTGACTTAAGGCAGATATATGCAATCGTTCCTATGTATTTAGTATTTTAAACATACCTCCGTGTAATATAGTACAAATACTTTATGTCTTTTTATTTAGCTAATGTTTTGTTTTGTTTTAAATATTACACACAGACATCACATAAATATTGTATATAAATAAAAAAATGTTTTTTTTCTATTTGAAATATTTGTATACATTGATTTTAAGTTGTTTTAAACTAGCTTTTATTTTCAAAATGTTGAAATTATTTAATAATTCGTTTTGGATTCTAAATTCATTTATTTTTTTTTGCTTGTCTAAGAAGCTTGTATATAAGATTGTATGGTTCTTGAAATAGACTAAACATTAGATACAATACAAACCTGTCAAAAGTTTAAATTTTTAACGTTTAAGATAAAGTTATTGATTAGTGCTAAACCGGCTTGACAGCTTTCCTAAGTGGCTATTTATCTCTAGACAACTTTTAGGACTTTAGCTATAATTATCTCGGTCAGTCGGCAGCCGACCTTCGACTCAGCCTTTTTGTTAGCTCGGAGGTGTTAAACATTAGACTGGCTTGTACTCCCTGTTTCAATGACAGACTTTGTATATATACAGTAGTGTGTAGCCAGATCTGGATTTATTCCAGCGTCTATTGTACTTATCTTGCAATTTAATGTCTGACATACATTTCAAATTATTTGGCTGAAGATTTCATCTTAAAATAGATTTGAAATAGAATTTTTATTTAATTGTTGCAACTCCTAAAGAAGCAAAAGTCTAAAAAAAATGTGTATAATATGAGACAGAATTTTAAATACATAACTACATAATGTACATATAATAGTTTTGTTGATTTTTTGTTATGTTTGTTTATCAAGCATAGGCAATCAACATTGACCTTTCTGCTTGACCTTTCACTTGAAATATTACCCCATGGGTTGTGTTAGTATTCACAGTTAATACATCAACAATAGAAGTTTCCCAGTGATGTAGGCCAAAAATCACAAACACTTCTGGTCGAAACACTTAAATATACTTGTCCATAATAAATATTTAAATTAAGGTTAAGCGGACAGGTCAATGTTGTTTGTTTATATGCAATGTTAACTCAAAGATAATAAATATATATAAGCAATGATTGATAAGTAGGACCAATGTGCCTCATGGACAAATATGATTGTTATTGAGATATCTGTAATAACCCAACAATTAGTAATACATCTTATATCTTAAATCTAGACTTAGTTTATACTTGTGTTTTTAATTTTTTTGTTGTTGTAATTTTACTTAATATATATATATATATATATGTGTGTGTGTGTGTGTGTGTGTGTGTTATCCGAGACTTACTTTTTTAAATGTTAGAGTCATTTCTTTACGCAGTTTTCCAATTTTTGTTGTTTTCGTAGACATCCTGGTTAACATTTCGGCATATGAACATTTCGTTAATCACGAATACATTTTTTCTCAAAACTACGAAAATTTGACACATGATTTAAAGGATTTATTGATTTACAGTGATATAAATCAGCCAGCGTTTCAGAAAACATGTGCAAAAGCCATAGTTGACATTGCAAAATAAATTATTTTAATGAAAATTATTGGTTTACAGTATATAAATAGAGTTTAAGAGAAATGTGAAAAAGGCTATTTGATAAACTTTTCACACCATAATTTAATTATGTGTCCTGTACATAAGATCAATGACATTAATTAATTTTTTTTAATTTTCTGAATTAAATATTTGAAAATTTTTATATGACAAATGATTTTTTTTTTAAAAATATTTTATTCAGAAAATTTAATTGTTTTTAATATTACTATTATAAATCCTTTGTATATAGATAATGATGTTTTAAAAGTGTCTTGTAGACCAATTAAAGCTGAAATCTATGAGTATTTCAAAGACGTTGTATAATAAATTAATTAATAGATTGTGTCACTATAATACTGAAACAGGTGATTCACGATCTGGTGGGAGGAGGCAAATAAATTTTGATTTGGCACTATAGTAGTATTATAGCAACAAATCTCAACATTTACTCCATTGTTCCATTACTTAGAGTCAAATTTTGAGTTGAGACCGTAAGTGTAATAGGATGGTTGAGTCTTCTGTTGAAATTATATTTTTGCTGTATTTATTCCTATGTCCTAACGGGATGAATTGACATAAAAAAGGCCTAGCTGTTTTGAAATGAATGACGTTGTTCTGTTTAATGACAAAACCAGTGGATGAAAAATGTAAACTAGTATTTTGGTATCGCGAATTATAAGCAGAATTACCAACAATTAATATTGTAAATATAAGAAATAACTTTTGTTTTGTTACGGTTTACTGAATATTATAAGCAAAATTTTTGAAATGTGTGACAGACACAATACAGTCGTGAACGATCCAGTGTCCGTCGATAACTTACCGAGCTAAATTTACAATACTTTGCCATCAGATCGTGAACAACCTTCCACAATTTATTTTGTGCGTATTGTAATTACTTTTGTTTGTTGTTTTTTTTCAATTTTTAAGTTTTAGTAAATCTATAGATTCTAACCCGTTATGTCCCGTTGCTCCGTCAGCTTAACCGAATGGTTAATATATATATATCTTTATTTCCTCCTCTCAGGGAGATCAGTTAGAAAGGATAGAAAGGCAAGGAACTAACAAACGAAAGCTAGAAATTCAAACGTATATACATAAGATTAGAGTAATATGAAAATGTCCTTAAAATGACAACGCGACTGTACAGCTATTCAATAAACTGGAATCAATGGTTGATCAGCAAACACCTTCTGTATGAATATGGAGCAAAATATTCTAAAGTCTAGCACATCATAATCGATTATAGCATCTTCCAGACCCGTGTGAGTTCCACCAAGTACCACTGTTATTAAACTGTCCTGATCTAAATTGTCTAAAAATGAATAAAGTTGGACACCAAACCTATCTATAACATCATCCCAGAATGTTTCTTCTATGTGTACAGTTGCATGACAGCCAAAAAACACATGTTTTACAATATCTATGACGTCCGATTGACATCGTATGCACTTTATTTTGCTGTTGGGTAGGACACAACACAGTTTAATCATAAGAAAACATGCTGATTTAAGGGACAGTTGTTTTCTGCTAATTTTCCACCAGACATTTGGAACATTATCGTTGTGAATACGGGTGAAGCGAGAGAAGTCTTCAGAAGTTGAGATTCTAGTATACCACTCAGAATTGTGTTTTTCCATAATAGTTTCTGATAATAACCGCTTCCATTGGTATTTAGATAAACAAACATTTGATAACACATAATCTTCCATCAACTGATCAAGACCATATCTGACTAGAATGCGGTGTATATCTTGCATATATCCAATGTTCGATTGCACAGATCCAAAACTAAATTGAAAATACCGGATTAAAAACAGTTGTTTCACCGCTGAAGCGTTCGGCAATCGACAGAGCGACCCAAAGAACGTTAGCTTGTTTTTGTCGATGATATGTTCGATTGAAAAAGTTCCAAGAAGTCCTGTCACCATATCTGATCTTGTTCGCATATGAAGGTTCTGTATTCTTTTTAAGCAATAATGATGTATTGTGGTCAAACGACGTAATGATGTTACTGGTATCGAAGACCATAACTCGGATCCAAACAAAGCACGTGGTAATACGATAGAGTTATAAATCTTTAAACTTGTTAGTGGATGTAAAAAGTCGCCATGTATTCCAGATTCCATTAAACCGAAGAATGTCCCTCTAATTTTGTGGCAGAGTTCGTCGACATCGATCTTATAAATGTCATATTTGTTTAGTGTTATTCCTACATGTTTATATTCTTCTACTTCGGATAAGGTTTCATTACCGAATTTCCATAATCTGACCTGTCGCTGAAAGTCAACTTTACGTTCATTGAAAACCATTACCTTACACTTTGAAGCGTTAAATTTGAATCTCCATTTTCGACTGAAATCGTAGCATTTCTCCAATAGCGCATCTAATCCATGTTTTAAAAGAGAAAGCACACAATATCATCAGCTTGTGTTGGACAACTGAAGTTTTTATTGAGAATAGAAAAGCCACCACTATATGAGCTGAGCAAGTTTAACAATGGGTTAATGTACACAAGATAAAACCACGGCGATAAAATGCCACCTTGTCTTGTTCCACACTGAATTTGAAAATCCGTTGATAACAGGCCCTTGTGAAGAACTCTAGCTGACATGTTTCTGTAAAGTTCAATAATCATTCTAAACAGTTTTCCTTTCACTCCAAATTCATAATCTGTAGAAAAGGCCCGTATGCCATACTCGATCAAATGCTTTTTCGGCATCCATAAATGCAGCGAACACTTTACTATTCTGTTCCTTTCCATACGAAACACATTCTTTGACGATAAATGAGGCCATATTACTGTTCATTTGTTTTTGAAAACCATTCTGTAACGGATTTATTTTCTCATTCAAACAAGAGTTTTCAATACGATTTAACACAAGTTTCTCAAAAACCTTTTCTATGACTGGCTGTAGTGAGATGGCCCGATAGTTATCGGGATTGTCCTTCGATTTATTTCCTCCTTTGTGTAATGTGATAATTAATCCTACTTTACAGGCATCGGGAATTATTTCATGTTTTACGAAAGCATTATATAAGTTGAGTAAGCAGTTGTGCGTAAAAGGACTTGCAAACTTAATGTGTTCATATGTTACTGAGTCAAGTCCTGACGCTTTACCATTTGGTAAATGATTCAAAACGGTTGTTAATTCTTCCATGGTAAACAGCTCATTTAACAAGTCCTCATTTTCATTACAATTGTTGTTTCTTTTATACTCCTCCACCAAACATTCAATGTTACGCCGATGATTATCATCGAAACCAGAGTCATCTTGCACACCATATAGCTTTTGGAAATATTCACCCCAACTATCAACTATGAGTCTTGGGTCTCGTAATGTCTCCTGATTAAATCGTAACTCAGCACCTGCCACAGACCTTGACTTAACCCGTTTAGAATTAACTAATTTCCAAAATAGAACCTGTCAACATCAGCCGCGTTATCAATCTGGTCGAACTGTTGCATTATGTAATTATCGTGGTGCTGTCGCATTTTACATCGAAACTCTCGTTTTGTAGCTTTGTATAAAGCATAAGAATGGAAGTCTAAACCACGAGGTTTTCCTTCAGATATCCAAATCGATCTAGCTTGCCGCATGGACTTGTGTAGTGCTTTAAGTTCTCGGTTCCAGTAAGGTTTTAAAAAAGGCTTAAATCCGGTTTTTGGAACATTTTGTGACGCTGCTTTAACAAAACAGTCAACCACATAGTATTATAGTAAGTTTCTAAGTTGTCATTGTTCATCTCACATGGTAGAGTTTGAAGTAGTAAATCATCTAGTGTATATCGATAAGCGTCTAAATCCGCAGATTTCCATTTGTAACGAACACGTGTGTGGTCTTTAATATGATCTTCAATGATGTCCGTATGTGAATATGAGAGCGAGAATTTGATTGGACGGTGATTTGATACTTCAAGAAATTCGTCACCTAAAATGATACAGTCATTCACGGTATCAACGGCAGTGTTCGGGATCACTATATGATCAATCAGACTAGGCGACCCATAGCCACTTGGTACATATGACCACTGCTCTCCTGTACATAAACTAGATGTTGTTAGACAAGACATATCACAATCGTCAAGTAGCTGTTGTAAAAACCTATCCCGCGGATTTAACGCGCCAAAATACCTTTCTCCCTTGAAATGGCCATTAAAGTCACCCATAATTACAACTCTTCCAAGAGAGCCATAACTTGAACTTAATTCACATAGTTTGTCAATATAATTTTGATATAATTCAACTGTGTAACGAGTTGTAGGTAAATAAACTTGAAATACATATAATATTTCATTGTCACTTAAAGTCACCTTTATTCCTATAATTCGATCATCTGGTGGTTCAATTTGTAACGGCTCAACAATATTGTCTAGACGTTTGTGCCACAATAAGCATACACCTCCTTTACCTATTCTGTTTGTGAACACGGGGTGTAAACTGAAGTCAACAGTAGCCAAACAATTATAATCATTGTCAATGGATTCTAAAAAGCAAACTGTCTCAGGTTTCAGCATATGTTCCGATATGCCACAAATGCTAATATCGTGTGCTTTGAGAGCTTTTGCTAAGTATAATGAACTGGACATTATCCCTGTAACGTTCCAAGACAGCATATTAAGAACACTAACCATAACACAGATAAGTAAACTGAAAAAAGCTTTTGAATCTGACTTAATCCACTCCATAATAAGAGTTTTTCGAGAGCCACGGCCGAAAACTAATACCTTTAGGCCAGAAATTCCTTTGTTCTACAATCTTACAGTTCTGTGCTACTATATTCACACGAGCAGAAACTGTATTTTGACGGCGACTTTTCATTAGACGAACAAAGGTGCAATGGACTTCTCTTTCTTCTAGATATTTTTTGATGTCATTAACAGTTACTTCTCCTGATATTCGTCCGATAAAATATCGTTTTACCCGCTGACGTGCCGAATAAACAGCGTGAAAACCACTTGTAACACTTGCTGAAGTATTATTGCAGTCATATTCATTATCTGCCTCGGTGATACGGATTTGCGTTGATGGTGGTTCTGATGTTTCACGGGTTACGTCGTTCGGTTCCAAACATTTTCCGCCACTGTTAGTGTCATTTGTAATAGTGTTTGACATTTGATCATTGCATTTAGAACGTGCAGATGAGGATAGCATAGAAGATGAGTCAGATGAATAAGTTGTTTTTGCAGTTGTGATTACATCATTGGCTACTTGTTTTGGCGATCTGTATTCAACCTTACTTGTCGGTTTAGATTCAGAACTTTCTTTATTAAAGTGTCGACATCATAACGTAATTCGTTGACATCTTCATACATAGTTCTAGCAAAACTTTCAAGCGTATTTTTTAATTTGTCGCAAAACGTATCATCTATAGACTTAAGACGGTTTTCTAGTTTCTTACGGAAATTTTGACGTTATCTAAGTCTTTGTTTGGCGATTGTGTGACTACCGATTCAACATGCGTCAACCTCGCTTTTATTTCTTGAACATCCGGTTTATTCTCATTCTTTAAACTGTTATTTCGATCTTCAAGTCTTTCGATGCGTAACTCACTATCTCTACTAGAAATACTAATAGTCTCCAATTTCTCGGTAACAATTTTCCTACTTCTATCCAGAGTAACTAACTTATTGCCAATAAATCCTAATCTGTCCGACATTGACTGCAATGGTTTAGATCCTTTCAACTCGCACTTAAAAATTTCATCTACCTTAGAATTGCAGCTCATGATATCATCATTGATGTTCTTTACAGAGGTTTTTAAAATTTGCATTCTTCCTTTATAGTTCTTATATCATTGCGCATGTCTTCTTTGTGGTTTTGAAAATCTAATGCTAGCTTAGCAATTGATTCGCGCAGAGATCTTATTTCGGAACTTAGGAGATTGTCACCTACTACTTTTGTTATTTTCTTTGCACATTCGGGTGTTTGTGTTTGTGATTGACTTCTGGCTGGTGAGTCAGTTTTATTCTTGTGTTACTTTTGTAGCTATTGAAGATACTTTTTATCTCCATACAACGTTCTCCGTTTAAAAACTGGTTAAGCACAAAGCAGTCATTTGCGTATTTTTGTTCACACGAGCTGTTTGACGTTGTTCTTCTGTCGACTAATTTGCCTTGTGGACAACTTTCCATAGAACGAGCTCGAATCAAAGTACCCCTCTGTAAAACGTTATTGCCTCCTCAGAGTTATCAGTAATCTGTATAAGTGTATCTACATATTTATCCTTTGGAAGGTACATCAACTGTTCATCCAGTGAATCAATCAATGATTGGAAACGATTGTCATCAGGCGTACTATGTGAGCTATCGTATGCAGGTAAAAAAGTTTGATCCTGACTATTTTCAAATCCGTCCATTGTATTGAGGTTAAAAAATTCACATTCTTTTGTAAATGACGGCGGTATAAAATCGTTGTCGGGGTTTTTCATATCCGAGTCCATGATACCTATCCATGTAGAGCCTCACGTTATTTTTCAACAGTATACTACACCACACTGTAATTGTTACCCACTCGTATAGAGCCTCGATTAATCTACATTGTCTTAATCAGCTGGTTTAAGCTAACGGAACATTGAACAATCGATGTCATATAAAACTATTTGTATAAACACGATTGTTACAAACTTTTTAATTTTAATTTTAATTTTTTAATACAATTGTTTTATATATATGCTGTTATAAATAATTTTTTAATATTTTATATTTCTTAATTTGAAAGACTTGTATTACTTTACAGTAGCGGACCCAAGACTTTGAAACAGGACAGGGTTCCTTTTTTCGATAATGCGAAAGAGGTACGGGGTTTTGGGGTATGCTCCTCGAGCCAAATTTTAAGATGTGGGATGAAATCCTACGATTTCCTAAAATCTGAGCAAGTGATACACGTGTAGATATAATATCATGGACAGAAATAAACAGGTTACGAGAATGAACCCCCTCTGGGTCCGCTACTGATTTATTATATGGCTAATTCGATGTTCTACTTGTTTCTAAGTTACAGATATGGGATTTTAAAATCGTGTTTTAAAGAAAGAAATGTTGACATAATAATAATAATAATAATAATAATAATAATAATAATAATAATAATAACTTTATTAGCATAAAGCAAATTACATGCTTGTAGGCTAACTATTTACAATAATGGATTGGATTGATGGCGGCAGAATACAATTCTGAAAACTATGAAGGTGGGAAACCAAATAGAAATATTTGTAATAAATGGCATATATATAACAAAATTAAGGATCACAGAGTAGAGTTATACTTATAATGAATATAGATAATAAGTATTTAATATAATAATTATTATTATTAAAATTATTGGTATTATTATTATAATTATTATTAATAATATAAAATGACTTTTATATAATGTTGTTTCTATAAGTGTCAGTGAAATTATCTACTATGATTATACCATTATAATTATTGTACTATGATATTAGACTGCACATAAAAGGATTTTTTTAACCTTAAAAGTTTTTTAAGACGACATTGTGAAATGTTTATGGCGCAAATATTTCTTTTTTATTACAGATTATGACGTTTATAAAACGTTTATGTGAGCCAAAGATATTTTGTTTCGAAAATTTTTTGCCACAAATAATAACTCTAAAACCATTAATATTCATGGGATTGAATTAAATGTTGTGTTTTTTTGTGATTTTATCCAAAAAAATTATTTATAAAAACTAAATGTAATGGTGTCTTGTGGAAATAAATCCCATTAAGGGTAATGATAATTAAAACATTTTGTTGGCATTATTTCGTGGTATTCAATAACCCACGTATAAGTAATTTAACCACCAACTCCCATGAATATTTATGATTTTATCTTCCTTTTTGTCCAATAACCCACGAAAAAACTGAAATTTAACAACCAACTCCCACGAATATTTGTGATTTTACAATTTCTTTTTTATGCAATAACCCACGAACAAAGTGAAATTAAACCATCAACTCCAATATATATTTATGCAATAACCCATGAAAATAGTGAAATGTTACCACCGACTTCCACGAATATTTATGATTTTACAATATTCCTTTTTTTGTAATAACCCACGAAATAGTGAAATTTAACCACCAACTCCCATGAATATGTATGATTTTACAATATTCTTTTTACCAAATAACCCACGAAAATAGTGAAATTTTACCACCAACTCCCACGAATATTTAGGATTTTACAATATTCCTTTTCATGTAATAACCCACGAAATAGTGAAATTTAACCACCAACTCCCATGAATATTTATGATTTTACAATCCTCATTTTTGTTCAATAACCCACGAAAATAATGAAATTTTACCACCAACTCCCACGAATATTTGTGATTTTATAAATTTTCCTTTTCATGCAATAACCCACGAAAATAGTGAAATGAAACCACCAACTCCAATGAATATTTGTTATTTTACAATATTTCTTTTTGTTCAATAACCCACGAAAATAGTGAAATTTAACCACCAACTCCCACGAATATTTGTGATTTTACAATATTCCTTTTACCAAATAACCTACGAAAATAGTGAAATTTAACTACCAACTCGCACGAATATTTGTGATTTAACAATAATCCTTTTATAGTCTTATTTGAAATGCTAATTATTACCTTTATGTTTTTGGTATTTTTTTTATTTGAGTAAAAATATAGATTGAATATTACAGATTAAAATAATGCCATAACTGCTTGTAATGTCGCTGTAAATCAATTTGGTTTTTAATAAATATGATTTTTGATGTGTTAATTAATTATTTTTATATTTTGTTAAGAATATATCCTAGAAATAATATACAGTCAAACTTGTCTATAAAATCTACCTTAGTGGCTTTCATGGGGAGGTGGTCTTTATCTAAAGGTTTAAATCAAATAAAAAAGAGCAATTGGGATAATTTTACTGACGTTTAAAAGCAGATTATCCTTATATAGAGGTGGTCTTTATGGCAGGTTCGACTGCATTGGCATATTATAATTGCCAGTTCGTTTGCTGAAGGTCAGTAGTTTCTTCGGGCACTACGGTTTCCTCCACAATCCCATGAACTGACCGCCTTGATATAAGTGAAATAACCTTAACTGGGCGTATAAAAATTATTCCACCATTACTCTGCAATAAATTGCAGCTTGTCCATTTTCAATAAATTCTTAAAAGTTAATATAAGCTCCTATTTTACTGTTACCATGATTACTTGATACACAACGTACTTATCACAAGTTTAAGAAGCATCGAGGGTTCGAACTCCCACCGGCATCTGCCTAAGCCTTGAAAATAGGTAGGGACTGTTCTTTTTCTAAGCACTCGGCATTTAGAAATTAAAGCCATGGGTCCTTTGAAAAAGAGCTTAAAACCGATGCCCAGTGTCACGACAGGAGTGACACGTAAAACCCTTGCACATTGCATTTTACCTGAGGTGACATGACGTGAAACGTAAAGTTACGGTACGGAGTAATCGCTACAAACTGAGCTAAGATACGGGATTATCACTGCAAACTGAGCTAAAATACGGAGTAATCACTGTAAACTAAGCTAAGGTACGGAGTAATCACTACAAACTGAGCTAAGATATGGGATTATCACTGCAAACTGAGCTAAAATACAGCGTAATCACTGTAAACTGAGCTACGAAACGGAATTATAAATGCAAACTAAGCTAAGGTACGGAGTAATCACTATAAACTGAGCTAAGATATGGGATTATCACTGCAAACTGAGCTAAAATACGGCGTAATCACTGTAAACTGAGCTACGAAACGGAATTATAAATGCAAACTAAGCTAAGGTACGGAGTAATCACTACAAACTGAGCTAAGATATGGGATTATCACTGCAAACTGAGCTAAAATACAGCTTAATCATTGTAAACTGAGCTACGAAACGGAATTATAAATGCAAACTAAGCTAAGGTACGGAGTAATCACTACAAACTGAGCTAAGATACGGGATTATCACTGCAAACTGAGCTAAAATACGGAGTAATCACCGTAAACTGAGCTAAGATACGCTACACACTGGGGTTAGGCACGGAGTAGAAACTACAAACTGGGGTTAGGCACGGAGTAGAAACTACAAACTGGGGTTAGGCACGGAGTAGAAACTACAAACTGGGGTTAGGCACGGAGTAGAAACTACAAACTGGGGTTAGGCACGGAGTAGAAACTACAAACTGGGGTTAGGCACGGAGTAGAAACTACAAACTGGGGTTAGGCACGGAGTAGAAACTACAAACTGGGGTTAGGCACAGAGTAGAAACTACAAACTGGAGTTAGGTAAAGAGTAATCGCTGCAAACTGAGCTACGATACGGATTAATCACAACAAACTGAAGTAATCACTACATAATGAGTTAAGGTACGCAGTAATCATTACATAATGAGTAATGGTACGGAGTTATTACTACAAACTGAGCTAAGGTACGGAGTAATCACTACAAACTGAGTTAAGGTACGGAGTCATCACTACAAACTGAGCTAAGATCACCACAAACTGAGTTAAAGTACGGAGTGATCACTACAAACTGAGCTAGGATACGGAGTAATCACTACACACTGAGCTAAGGTACGCAGTAATCACTACAAAACTGAGCTAAGGTACGGAGTAATCACTACAAACTGAGCTAAGGTACGGAGTAATTACTACAAACTGAGTTAAGGTATGAAGAAATCACTACAAACTGAGTTAAGGTACGGAGTTATCACTACAAACTCAGCTTAGGTACGGAGTAATCACTACAAACTGAGCTTAAGTACGGACTAATTACTACAAACTGAGTTAAGGTACGGAGTAATCACTACAAACTGACGTAAGGTATGAAGTAATTACTAGAAACTGAATTAAGGTACGGAGTTATCTCTATAGACTTGGGTTAAGTAAGGAGTTGTCACTACAAACCGAGATTAAGTACGGAGTAATCACTACAAACTTAGCTATGGTACAGAGCAATCGCCACAAATTGAGCTAAGTACGGAGTAATCACTACAAACTGAGTTAAGGTACGGAGTCACCATTACAAACTGAGCTAGGATACGGAGTAATCACTACAAACTGAGCTAAGGTACGGAGCAATCACTACAAACTGAGGTAAGGTACAGAGTAATCATCACAAATTGAGCTAAGTATAGAGTAATCACTACAAACTGAGCAAGGATACGGAGTAATCACTACAAATTGAGCTTAGGTACGAAGTTATCACTACAAACGCAGCTAAGGTACGAAGTAATCACTACTAACTGAGCTTAGGTACGGAGTAATCACTACAAACTGAGTTAAGGTACGGAGTTATCACTACAAATTGAGCTTAGGTACGAAGTTATCACTACGAACTCAGCTAAGGTACGGAGTAATCACTACTAACTGAGCTTAGGTACGGAGTAATAACTACAAACTGAGCTTAGGTACGGAGTAATCACTACAGACTGAGTTAAGGTACGGAGTTATCACTACAACTTGAGCTTAGGTACGAAGTTATCACTACAAACTCAGCTAAGGTACGGAGTAATCACTACAAACTGAGCTTAGGTACGGAGTAATCACTACAAACTGAGCTTAGGTACGGAGTAATCACTACAAACTGAGCTTAGGTACGGAGTAATCACTACAAACTGAGCTTAGGTACAAAGTAATCATTACAAACTGAGCTAAGGTACTGAGTTATCACTACAAACTGAGTTTAGGTACAAAGTAATCACTACAAACTGAGTTAAGGTACAAAGTAATCACTACAAACTGAGCTAGGGTACAAAGTAATCGCTACTAACTGAGCTTAGATACGGAGTAATCACTACAAACTGAGCCTAGGTACGGAGTATTCACTACAAACTGAGCTTAGGTACGGAGGTATCACTACAAACTGAGTTTAGGTACGGAGTTATCACTTCAAACTGAGCTTAGGTACGAAGTTATCACTACAAACTGAGCTTAGGTACGGAGGTATCACTACAAACTGAGTTTAGGTACGGAGTTATCACTACAAACTGAGTTAAGGTATGAAGAAATCACTACAAGCTGAGTTTAGGTACGGAGTTATCACTACAAACTGAGCTTAGGTACGGAGCAATCACTACAAACTTAGCTAAGGTACAGAGCAATCGCCACAAGTTGAGCTATGTACGGAGTAATCACTACAAACTGAGTTAAGGTACGGAGTTATCACTACAAACCGAGATTAAGTACGGAGCAATCACTACAAACTTAGCTAAGGTACAGAGCAATCGCCACAAATTGAGCTAAGTACGGAGTAATCACTACAAACTGAGTTAAGGTACGGAGTCACCACTACAAACTGAGCTAGGATACGGAGTAATCACTACAAACTGAGCTATGATACGGAGTTATCACTACAAACTGAGCTAAGGTACGGAGCAATCACTTTAAACTGAGGTAAGGTACAGAGAAATCATCACAAATTGAGCTAAGTACAGAGTAATCACTACAAACTGAGCTAGGATACGGAGTAATCACTACAAATTGAGCTTAAGAACGAAGTTATCACTACAAACGCAGCTAAGGTACGGAGTAATCACTACTAACTGAGCTTAGGTACGGAGTAATCACTACAAACTGAGCTTAGATAAGGAGTAATCACTACAAACTGAGTTAAGGTACGGAGTTATCACTACAAATTGAGCTTAGGTACGAAGTTATCACTACAAACTCAGCTAAGGTACGGAGTAATCACTACTAACTGAGCTTAGGTACGGAGTAATCACTACAAACTGAGCTTAGGTACGGAGTAATCACTACAAACTGAGTTAAGGTACGGAGTTATCACTACAAATTGAGCTTAGGTACGAAGTTATCACTACAAACTCAGCTAAGGTACGGAGTAATCACTACAAACTGAGCTTAGGTACGGAGTAATCACTACAAACTGAGCTTAGGTACAAACTGAGCTAAGGTACGGAGTTATCACTACAAACTGAGTTTAGGTACAAAGTAATCACTACAAACTGGGTTAAGGTACAAAGTAATCACTACAAACTGAGCTGGGGTACAAAGTAATCGCTACTAACCGAGCTTAGATATGGAGTAATCACTACAAACTGAGCCTAGGTACGGAGTATTCACTACAAACTGAGTTAGGGTACGGAGTTATCACTACAAACTGAGCTTTGGTACGGAGTAATCACTACTAACTGAGCTTAGGTACGGAGTAATCACTACTATCTGAGCTTAGGTACGGAGTAATCACTACTAACTGAGCTAAGGTACGAAGTTATCACTACAAACTGAGCTTAGGTACGGAGTTATCACTACAAACTGAGTTAAGGTATGAAGAAATCACTGCAAGCTGAGTTTAGGTACGGAGTTATCACTACAAACTGAGCTTAGGTACGGAGTAATCACTACAAACTGAGTTAGGGTATGAAGAAATCACTACAAGGTGAGTTAAGGTACGGAGTAATCACTACAAACTGAGTTAAGGTATGAAGAAATCACTACAAGCTGAGTTTAGGTACTGAGTAATCACTACAAACTGAGCTAGGATACGGAGTAATCACTACAGATTGAGCTTAAGAACGAAGTTATCACTACAAACGCAGCTAAGGTACGGAGTAATCACTACTAACTGAGCTTAGGTACGGAGTAATCACTACAAACTGAGCTTAAATACGGAGTAATCACTACAAATTGAGTTAAGGTACGGAGTTATCACTACAAACTGAGCTAGGATACGGAGTTATCACTACAAATTGAGCTTAAGAACGATGTTATCACTACAAACGCAGCTAAGGTACGGAGTAATCACTACTAACTGAGCTTAGGTACGGAGTAATCACTACAAACTGAGCTTAGATACGGAGTAATCACTACAAACTGAGTTGAGGTACGGAGTTATCACTACAAATTGAGCTTAGGTACGAAGTTATCACTACAAACTCAGCTAAGCTACGGAGTAATCACTACTAACTGAGCTTAGGTACGGAGTAATCACTACAAATTGAGCTTAGGTACGAAGTTATCACTACAAACTGAGTTAAGGTACGGAGTTATCACTACAAATTGAGCTTTGGTACGAAGTTATCACTACAAACTCAGCTAAGGTACGGAGTAATCGCTACAAACTGAGCTTAGGTACGGAGTAATCTATAAACTGAGCTTAGGTACAAACTGAGCTAAGGTACGGAGTTATCACTACAAACTGAGTTTAGGTACAAAGTAATCACTACAAACTGAGTTAAGGTACAAAGTAATCACTACAAACTGAGCTAGGGTACAAAGTAATCGCTACTAACCGAGCTTAGATATGGAGTAATCACTACAAACTGAGCCTAGGTACGGAGTATTCACTACAAACTGAGTTAGGGTACGGAGTTATCACTACAAACTGAGCTTAAGTACGGAGTAATCACTACTAACTGAGCTTAGGTACGGAGTAATCACTACTAACTGAGCTTAGGTACGGAGTAATCACTACTAACTGAGCTAAGGTACGAAGTTATCACTACAAACTGAGTTAAGGTATGAAGAAATCACTACAAGCTGAGTTTAGGTACGGAGTTATCTCTACAAACTGAGCTTAGGTACGGAGTAATCACTACAAACTGAGCTAAGGTACGAAGTTATCACTACAAACTGAGTAAAGGTATGAAGAAATCACTACAAGCTGAGTTTAGGTACGGAGTTATCTCTACAAACTGAGCTTAGGTACGGAGTAATCACTACAAACTGAGTTAAGGTATGAAGAAATCACTATAAACTGAGCTGAGTTACGGAGTCATCACTACAAACTGAGCTTAGGTACTGAGTAATCACTACAAACTGAGTTAAGGTATGAAGAAATCACTACAAGCTGAGTTTAGGTACGGAGTTATCTCTACAAACTGAGCTAAGTTATGGAGTCATCACTACAAACTGAGCATAGGTACGGAGTAATCACTACAACCTGAGCTTAGGTACGGAGTAATCACTACAAACTGAGCTTAGGTACGGAGTAATCACTACAAACTGAGTTAAGGTATGAAGAAATCACTACAAGCTGAGTTTAGGTACGGAGTTATCTCTACAAACTTAGCTGAGGTACGGAGTTATCACTTCAAACTGAGTTAAGGTATGAAGAAATCACTACAAACTGAGCTAAGTTACGGAGTCATCACTACAAACTGAGCTTAGGTACGGAGTAATCACTACAAACTGAGGTAAGGTACGGAGTTATCACTACAAACTGAGGTAAGGTACGGAGTTATCACTACAAACTGAGGTATGGTACGGAGTAATCACTACAAACTGAGATAACGTACGGAGTCATCACTACAAACTGAGTTAAGGTATGAAGAAATCACTACAAACTGAGATAACGTACGGAGTAATCACTACAAACTGAGATAACGTACGGAGTAATCACTACAAACTGAGCTAAGGTACGGAATCATCACTACAAACTGAGCCAAGATACGGAGTCATGTAAGGGGGTGAATGAGATGGTATATAAAAGTATAAAGGTATTACCAGATTTTTAAGTTATGAGAATCATTATGAAACAGAAGCCAGTAGGAATTTCTATCACAGACATCGATAATATGTATCAGTATATGAAATATTGTACTGAAGATAAAACCGACCAACAAACACGCACAAAATCCTTGTTCTGTGTACGTTAAAATACAATAATATATACTTTCTGATGTTTAAAATTTTCAATCAGTATACAAGATACCGTTATACTAATTCAAATTCTTGATTACTTTAAGGGTTGTCTCTCTTGAACTGGTTCTTTTAATGATTAAAATGACTATTTCAGTTGGACACGTTTTATTGTGATTCTAAAAGAGTGATGTCTTTGGCAACAACCATTATTATTATTATTTCGAAAAAAAAATTAAAAGGGTGAATAATTACTACAGAGAAGTGACTATGCGTCAAGGAAATAATAGCTAGCCAAAACATTGACCTGACAGATAGAATATTTCATTCAGTCATTTAGTTGTCACAGCATAAATTTTTAAACATTTCATTTTTCATTCATTTATATAAAAAATCTAGTTACTAGGTCCCTTCAATCTTCGTAGATATTTAGGGTACGTCATTGTTTTAAGTCCGCGTGTAAGGCAAGATGTTACTAAGACTGAAGGTTGTATAAGATTATATAATAGGTGAATTAACAGCATGTATGAAGAATCCAAATCACTATTGGAAGGAGAGGGGCTGGATCAAAATTGTGTTTTTAATGATTGACACAGTTTCATATTTGATAATTTACGTTAGATATCGTAACGGTGATCGGTTTTTAAAATCGGTTATTAGACAGTGTAAAAAATACACAAGTACTTTACGAAGGATATGCAAGAATGAAATACGAAACTATGAGGTACGCCCATATTACATAATCATTGATAAGTTTCAGAATCAATATGAGTGCCTAATTAACGTTCAAGTGATGAATAGCTTTAAATTGTGAATTTTGACACTTGCAAGAACGATGCAAAAATACATATGACATGAACATTAATTACTCAATGAGTTTATATATCTGTCATGTGCTGATTTTGAATTTTTATTTAAATAAGGCATTCAAAATCAGCACATGACAACTAGCATATCCACTTTACTAATCCTCTTCACATCTCTGGGTTTCACATAAGACCGTCACCAGAGACATCCATTTCTGCCTGTCTTGGGACCAGTGCTGTATTTGTCCCCACGTCCAATCTTTCTCTTGGGTCTCTTTTATCAGTGGATCTTCTCCACGTCTCTCTTGGTCTGCCTCTCTTTCTCTTGCCTGGTGGTGCCCATCTCATTGCTATCCTTGGGCGGATTCAGGGTGTATTTTGTTAACATGTCCTACCCATGTCCTTCTTTTGATAGCCAGTGATAGAGATACAGTGTCTGTCCTCACATAGTTCCTTGTTGGAGGTGGTTTGTGACCAAAAAAATAGATAGATTTCGACGTAGACAGTGCGTCTGGAAGACATCTAGCTTGTTGATGATGACATATGTGGTCTTCCATGGCTCTGTCCCATACAGGAGTACTCGTGGAATGTTGCTTTTGAAGATCTTTAGTTTGGTTTTTGTCCTGATTTTGATGGATTTAAAATGATGAGTCTTCGGCGAAAGAACAGCCACTACCTTTTTCAAGTCTTAGTCTGATAACTAACAGGGTTTCTAACTCCATGACCTGCCATACAAAGCAAACATTCTTCTCTAACTAAGCCACTGTACATAGTGGGTGGTTCTATCCTAGAGGAGTTTTATACTAGTGGGAATTCTTCTGTACATCCCCTTACTAAATTCTAGGTAAAATGTTTGAAAATTTTATTTTACAGAAATTTTTGAAATGGTTTGATTCCGTCATCTTTAGGCTTTTTCAGTCAAAATTAAAATTTTAGTGGAAGGTGCAAATGGAAGTCTTTTGAACCATTTCCATGTCTTTTGGCTAACTTAAATGACGAAAACTGACACTACCCCAACACCCTTCCCACATTTAAGGATAACATAACACAGAGGTCATAAAGCCAGGTCAAACATGTTGAACATAGCCTATATTACAAACAACATGACCTGTCCGATTGACCTTTGATTTTAATATTCAGTATAGACCAGTGCATTATGTATAGTATAGGCAAACAACTTTGACCTGTCCGCTTGACCGGACCAAGTACATCTGTGTATAGGGAACACAGGTGTTTATTTTGTATACATCATGATATATACTCACCTCATAGAGTATATCCGTGTGCTCTGTATGTATTAACTTAGATCTTAACACTACCCATTTATTGAGTGAACACTCCTATATGAATATTCCTAATGAAAGGTCAAACGGACAGGTCAATGTTGTTTAACTGTATACAGAACATGGGTGTTTATTTCAAACATACATTGTTTGCGAATCCTAACCCTATAGAAAACAACATTAACCTGTCCGTTTGGTCTTTAATTATTTGGAATATTCATATAGAAGAGTCCATTCTTACATAGGTAGTAGTAGCATTCGCAGTTGATACTGTGTATAGGCAAACAACTTTAATCTGTCAGCTTGACCTTTCATTTAAATATTTATCATGGACCAAGTTCATCTACATTGTATGTTTAGGGTACACTGGTGTTTATTTTGTATATACCATGAGATATACTTATCTCATAGAGTAAACCTGTGCACTGTGTATCTTAACACTAACCATTTATTGGGTGGACCCTCCTATATGAATGTTCCTTATGAAAGGTCAAACGGTGAGGTCATTGTTGTTTACCTATACACAAGATACTCATTATGTATACAAAATAAACCCGAGTGATTCCTATATTTAAATGCAGTCATCCATAAGAAATATTTAAATTAAAGGTCAAACTTACAGGTCAAAGTTGTTTACCTATACCAATACATAGGGTGGATAGGTGTATAAGCAAACATTGACCTGTCCGTTTGACCTTTCATATAGTAGGATCGACCCAACACATGGGTTAGAATTTGCGGACAATTCATACACAATGCACGTGGACAAGTTTTTCCCATTATTTGGTCGAAGCAAGTACTTGTGTTCCGTTCTCTATAGATACATATACTCGCCTATAATAAATATTTAAATTAATGGTCAAGCGGACAGGTCAAACTTGTTTGCCTATACATATACTCGCCCATGATAAGCATATTAATTTTAAGGTCAAAGGAACAGGTCATTGTGGTTTACCTAAATTGTTTAATGTTTGTGTTTAGCTAACACACCAATGAAAAACGATTAAATCCTAATTGATATTAAATAGGTGTTGTATATAATCGACTTACAACATTTCAATTGGTTTTAAAACGCTTTTCTATTGAAAGCCTTTCATTTTAACATAGGTATAAGTAAGTTGTATACATATAATAAGTATTTATAAAGTCATAGAATTGAAAATAAAAACTAATTTGAAATTAATTGATGTAAATTGTCAAAATTATTAAAAATTTTTATTGACTTAATATAAAGACATATTGTATTGCTCACGGAGGTATTCATTTTATAACGGCAATTGAAGAGCAAAATTCAGTGGCACTCTATTTCCTTAGAGTACTAATATTGGGTACAAACAAACAAATTCAATGGGCGACATCACTCTTCATTAAAGAGTGGTATTTACCAAATACTTGACTTTTGGTATAAAACCTGTTGTGCAATATGATTTGCAAACAATTAGAAAACCTCCCAAACTCCCTGTTTTAAATGATGTCCCATGTGGTAAACATGCCCAGTTACGTTTTTAACAAAATTATGTTGAGTATACCGAAACTGGATGGTCTAAATTTATTGGCTCTATTTGTAATGCACTATTTATACCACTATGGTAGCTCAGTTTGTAGAATGCTCGCTCCGTAAGTGGGAAATCGTGGGTTCGATCCCTGACGGGTCTTACCAAGAGTTGAAAATAGATAGTGCCTGTTCGTTCGCCAAGCACTACCCATATAGAATTGGAAGGCACGGGGTCTTTTGGGAGAGACATTAAAAACGATGCATGTGACACGTTAAATATGTATATTTTTCGTTTGTAATTTCGTGGCTTCGGTAACAATTTTCAGGCTAAAAAGAAATATTTGCCTTAGTTACTACGCTATTATCCCGTCACAATTACGGAGTGGAGATTTAGCCAGTATTAAGTTTTCGAGGTAACCTCGGCACATATATTCTAAATCCACAAGTTCAGTTAGAGCATGTATAATTATGTATTCAAATCACACCACATACTAAAACCTTGAATCTATACCATATTAGGTGAAAGTTTATGCATTCATTTTTATTAAATTTTCAATCACTATTTTGAAGGTTCTATGGGCAGATTTTGGTCTAGAATATTACCTAAACATGTCATTATAATTGAGTATTCGTATTAAATTCTACTCCTTAAGAAGGTCTTGTTTTTATATAAAAGTTCGGGTATGACATCAGTTTTAATGAAAAAGCAACACGGTACACGCCAGCCTATATTGTGCTGTTAATGTGTACATAATTCCTACTAATAAAAAAACAAAACAACATCAATAAATTCTAGTAATTTGTGAGATCTCAAAACTGACAAACAATTTGAGATGAATTTTAATTTGGTATTTATGAACAGTACGGGTCTGTCGAAAGTGAAATACTGAGCTAACAAAAGATAGTGAAAGCTCATTTATCGGGCTAATTACCTAGGTATTGATAGATAAATAAAAATTGCTGAAAACCTGAGGTATATAGCAAGTGTCCAGATATTGCTAAGAAGGGGCCAAGATGAGCTGTCGGTTTGGGCACTAATTCGTTAGTTAAGTGATAAACTTTGGACAGGCCTTTAGCGTATTTACTCACTGTTGTACTGAAAAACCGGGACATAAAAGGTGTAAAACCGTATTCATATCAATAAGTATTGTGTTGAATAAAAGCGTAATTACGACATATATGTAAGGGTAATTTATGTAATATTTACCACGCTATCAAAAATTACAAAAACTTGTTTATATTAAATTTTTTCACTCTAATATCTTTAAAATATTATCTATTCATTTTACATATATTGAATTGCAATAAATAATATGTAGTATTGAAGTTGTGTGTATGTATTTAAAAAATTGTTTTATGTTGAAATATTGATCAAGCTGGTCTTGCGTTAATGCTCGGTTTTGTGGAGTGAATTGTAAAGGGACTGAAGCATAGTAATTTTTTACATTATATACCGCTATTTTATGTCTTTATAATATAATAACGGGTCGTTTGTTCATTGAAAAAAAATTATTTTAAACAAACAATGTGTTAAGGACTGTGACAAAGTTCGATCAAAGAATTATTGACAAATAGGCCAGTTTTTATTAAAGACACGTTTCGGATCGAGTAGATATTAAAACCAACCATTCTCTAGAATTGTCTGACCAGATTCAGTCATTCTGTCGGTCGGTGGTCGGTCGTACATACATAACATGCGTGTTTTACCAGCTATCAGACAGGTGCGTGTGGTTCAGTGTTTCTTTATTACAGCGGGACGTTTTAGTATTGTATCTCTTAGTTACACTGTTATCTGATCTGCAGTTACCAAGAATGACGCGGTATACTATCCACTGATTAACTTAAGAAAAATAGATTCTTTATTAAGATTATAGAATTGTAACACTTTATTGTAGTAAGACAAGTATCGGGTATCTAACTTAGGCAGGTTTTTATAACCGTTTTATAATAGGAATAATAGTTAAATCCGATCAGGACTGAAGTGTGTGTTGTCTGTATACACTAAAGTTAAGTAAGATCGAAAAGCTGAATTGAAAAAAAAGATTACGATTTTTGGAATTACGTATATTTACGATTTTTGGAGTTACGTAAATAGGTCTGGTCAAAATGAGCAGGAAGGCTTCAACAATGGCTGAGGCAGGAAGGAAGCAATCCATGATGCCGGAGACCGGACGAAAACAATCCATAATGCCGGATAGAAAATCATCTATAGAACCGCCACCGAATAGAGATCGACGCTTGTCCGTTGTCGATTCAGTTGTTGGTGGACGACGTCCGTCAGTCGATATGAGACGAAAACCGTCGATGGTGGAATCGACGACAGGAAGATCGACGTTGATAGTGACATCGGCTCATGGAAATAGACCTTCTAACGTTAAGTACGAAAATACGTACAAAACTGAGCCGGACAAAAAAGTGGGAAGTGATCTTATAAAACAAGTTATTTGTGATCTGTTTGAGGCAGAATTAAAGGACAGACCTTACAATAAAGAAGAATGCACAGCTTTATCAAAACGTCTCGCAGAATCCCTCAAACAAAGAGTCAAATCCCTGGGTTACGCTAGGTATAAAATCGTTACTGTGGTTGCTATTGGACAGAAACAAAGGTTTAATCCATCAGTAGCATTTACAAGTCGGTCAATATGGAACGCCAATTTTGACAATTTTTCCGAGTACACATTTGTGAATGAAGGACTTTACGCAGTTGGACTAGTTTACTGTTTATATGCGGAATGATAGGTTTTTCATATTTTGGAATTAATTTTAATTATTTATTCAAGCTTAAGGAATCTATCCTTACGAAGCGGTAAGTGTTAATACAACATATTGCACATGTTTACGCATTTACGTTTTTACGTAGGTTTTCTCAGGGCAACAACGTTTTACTAAGATATGAATTTGTCTATTTACAAGAAAACCTGAAACTATTCCTGTGCTTTTTTTTATTTTATGTGATGATTTACATTTATATTGTCTACCACTAGTGCTTTGACGGACGAGGAAGCAATACGTTACTAAGGCTAAAAAGCAAAGTTTTTGACATTCCAAAACTGTCGTATTAATAAATGCGTTACCAAGGATAAAACAAGGTATTGAAAATGCTAGAACTGTCGTGTTAAGTTAAAGAGGTTTTTCTGGTCAATTATTCAATTTCTGATTGACTAAGGAGAATTAAGTTTAAAAATATCAACAAAATTCACATGACGGAAAAAGTGCTACAATTCCAGAGTTGTTCACGTTTCAGTTACATGTATAATGTATTTCAAACCTTCACTAAGAAAATATTCTCTCAGTTTCGAGTAGAACTTTGGCGTCTGGAGTATTTATTATGTATGTAATTTTGAAATCATAACATCTCCACATCAAAAAGCACTTAAAGTATTATAACATTTTCAGCTGAAGTGATTATAGTGAAGTGGACACGTCAACCAACACCTTACTAAATTGATATACTTAAGTTACCAAACTGTATAACAAATATTTTGTGTTCATGTTAATTTTCAAAATTTATACAAGCTTTGTTGATATTCAAATTAGTTTTTAAAATGATTAATCTTTTGTTGTCACAAAACATTAAGTTTGAACATGTCAAACTTGATATACATATTAATGAAGGGTTGTTTAAATTTAAATAAAAATATATACTTAATTTATTTAATTTAAGGCGATTTTTAGATAAATGTCTTGTGTTTCAGTCAGGTATATAGTCTGGTGTTCTGCAACAATGATTTACTTTAATAATGAGAACATTAATTTAAATATATTCATTGAAATATAATTTAGTTTACTCATTAAACCCCATTAATATCACACACCACACACACACACACACACACACACACACGTGAGAGATAGGGGTGGGTGGGGTTTCTATTAGTTCATGCTGTAAATTTATCAGGGGCCAAGTTGAACAAAGCTTAATTAAAGTTAATTATTAACCAAACTAATTAACACAACATTGAAATGACTTGCATATTTATTGATTAATTAATGAATAGTCAAGCTTTGTGCAACTGGGCCCCGGACCTTGAAATTTATTACGGAACATCTTTGTTCTTGGTTTTTGGCTACGCTGTTGCAGCTACAAGATCTTATTTTGGCAAACTTGCCAAAAAATTGCACAGATTTGGCAAAAATGTTTTTGCTGGGCATAGTTAAGCATATTTATAAATCGATTAATAATCCATTATCCAGCTCGGTAACATAAAACGATGGTTGTTGAGTCGAGTTCAGATTGGACACTTTGAGTCATATTCCAAATCAAAAGCACACATGCTACTGTAATCCATGTCCCACATTAATCTACGTCCGATCACCATTCAAAAGTAAAGTAAAAACTTTGAAATTGACAAATTAGGTTAAACCCGTAAACTTCCACCAGGGAAGTGAGGCCGGGTGCTCCGGAAGAATGAAGACATCCTGTTTAGTTACTAGACCCGCCACGTGTGCAATCAAAATTGAGAGTGAAAGGAACATGGACAGTTCGGAACGTCAAGTATATCCAGGGTAATTTTGGACACAGAAAGAGCATACTTTTCAACAACATTGTAATGGCGACCGTATAGCTTTTGAAGACCCTGAAAAGCCTAGACTTGCAATATCCCAGAGACAACAAGTTAAATGTTATCAGCTTGCTTCGTTGTAATAAAAGTTCTACCAAAATAATACAGTAACATGAAAAGGAACTGAACTTTGATTCTAGTTCAGTTTGACATTTTAGCATAAGAATATGTCGAGTCTTGTTAAGGTGGGACACTTAGGGTCTAATCCAAACTAAAATAATCTAATACAGTTATATAAAAAGGGGTTTTGGATTTACTATGAGTCATATACCAATGGTATACAGTCACAAAGAGGGTTGCTGACTCTACTTAAGGTGGGCATTTTTAGCCGTACCCTCAAACCAATATAACTACTAAAATGTAGTTTGTGGAATCAAGTAAAAGGGGAACTTTTTGAGTCAAATTCCAAAGTAACATATAGTAACATAAAAAAAGAATTGTGAAGTCTAGTTAAGGTGGGGCAGTCTGGTTATATCCCAAAGTAATAAAGAGAAAAAACGGTATGTGGAGTCTAGTTTAGGTGGGACACTTTAATCAAATCCCAAAGTAACATGCAGCAACGTAAAAAAGGAATTGTGAAGTATTGTTAAGATGGGACACGTTGGTCATATCCCAAAGTAATAACTTGAAGAGAAAAAACGGTTTGTGGAGTCTTGTTTAGCATAAATCAAATTTTGCAATTAAAATTTAACCAGATACATTAAAACGGCGACAGTCTGATTATATCCCAAAGTAATAAAGTGAAAAAAAAACGGTATGTGGAGTCTTGTTCAGGCTGGACACTTTGATCAAATCCCAAAGTAACATACAGCAACATAAAAAGGAATTGTGAAGTATTGTTAAGGTGGGACACGTTGATCATATCCCAAAGTAATAACTTGAAGAGAAAAAACGGTATGTGGAGTCTTGTTTAGCATAAATCAAATTTTGCAATTAAAATTTAACCAGATACATTAAAACGGCGGGATAATTTTACACAACATTTATTACTAAAGTCTCCTCAGAGTTTTATAAGTAATAAAGCCTTTGAAATTATATTCCTACATAAATCGTCATTTTTATGTCAGTCAGACATTTGTATTTATTTATATATATACACCATGGTACAGTAACCAGTGTGATTATATATGATAAATGTTTAACTGTATATCTTAAATAAAAACTTTATCAAAAACACATGGGAGTCGGTATCCAACAACAGTTGACAAACATATATAACCATTTCACCTGTTATTCAATAAATTTAAGTATGGACCATATCCGTTTTATTGAAAAAAAAAATTCGACCTTTTGAAATAAAATGGTTTTAAATGCCTATGCTAACACGCGGTATTTTTCCCATGTGTCGATATTCGATACGGTGTGAAATACTTGAGACGGTTCTTACAAGGTCGTGTATTGCAGTTTGATGAGCTTAAAGTGAATTTTGTACTTAAATTATGTAAAAAGAATCAAATCATTTGAAACTGAATACGTGTCATTATAACATAACTTTTAAAGTTATTTTTTATTTTGATTATCTTGTATGAAATTTTAACTTTAACGAATTTATTAACTGGGGACTGTTAAAGTAAGCAAGGTTTCTGAGATATTTAGTCATGTTGGCTTCATATTATTAATGTTAATTGCAGTCTGGTTAATTCGACGGATTTATCCGTTTTTGACGGATTTGTACCATAAAACGGATAAACGGACAGACAAAATGAAAAGGTCAAATTAGCGGATTTTTCTCATTTCAGTGACGGCAATTTTTAATTAAAAGTACTAAAAATTAGTACTTTTGTATGGAAATTGTACCAAAATCAAACACTTAACGATAAAACATAAATAAAATGGCAACATTGCGCACTAAAAATGTACCGATTTTGACGAATAAATAAATTTGATCGGTCAGCCTGTAAAAGTGTCCAACTAACTTTTGTAACATGTACAATTTTTCAACATAAAACAACATGGTAAAAATACATGACAGTGGGTGATATAAATATGAATAACCTAGTTGAAACAATAAAACAGACATGGGGCTTTTTTTAATAAATAAAACACAATCATAAAGACCCAAGTTCAAATCATTATGCCAAAAGTCAAACACAAACATAGCGTTCCACGTTCAAAACACAATCCAAAACATCCATCACAATCATAGCGTTCCACGTTCAAAACACAAAACATCCATCACAAACATAGCGTTCCACGTTCGAAACTAACAAAAACATCCATCACAAACATAGCGTTCCAAGTTCTTAACAATTCAAAACGCCCATCACAAACATAGCGTTCCACGTTCTTAACAATCCAAAACGCCCATCACAAACATAGCGTTCCACGTTCTTAACAATCCCAAACGTCCATCACAAACATAGCGTTCCACGTTCTAAACAATCCAAAACGTCCACCACAAACATAGCGTTCCACGTTCTAAACAATCCAAAACGTCCACCACAAACATAGCGTTCCACGTTCTAAACATTCCAAAACGTCCATCACAAACATAGCGTTCCACGTTCTAAACAATCCAAAACGTCCATCACAAACATAGCGTTCCTCGTTCTTAACAATCCTAAACGTCCACCACAAACATAGCGTTCCACGTTCTTAACAATCCCAAACGTCCATCACAAACATAGCGTTCCACGTTCTAAACAATCCAAAACGTCCACCACAAACATAGCGTTCCACGTTCTAAACAATCCAAAACGTCCACCACAAACATAGCGTTCCACGTTCTTAACAATCCCAAACGTCCATCAGAAACATAGCGTTCAACTTTCTTAACAATCCCAAACGTCCATCAGAAACATAGCGTTCCACGTTCTTAACAATCCCAAACGTCCATCAGAAACATAGCGTTCCACGTTCTTAACAATCCCAAACGTCCATCAGAAACATAGCGTTCAACTTTCTTAACAATCCAAAACGTCCATCACAAACACAGCGTTCCACGTTCTTAACAATCCCAAACGTCCATCACAAACATAGCGATTCACGTTTAAATCATAATTCCAAAAAGCATGTTCAGATCCTTATCTCGAAAGCAAAGTAAAAACTTTGAAAACTGTCAATTAAATTAAGCGTGAACAATCACCAGGGAAGAGAGACCGGGTGCCCCGGAAGGGTATGTACCTTCTTTCTAGCTAGATACAACCACCATGTGTGAAATTGAGAATGAAAGGAACATGGAAATATATCGAAAAAGATTTGATGAGATTTGGTTTGCAATATTCTTGAGGCAACAATTTAGTTGTAAGCAGCTTACTTCGTTGCATAGAGTCATCACGATTGTCATATACGGTAGCTTCAAACTTGTTTAGCATTTGTGGATGTCACAATTAGGTCCAAATATGAAGTTGAGCTTGAACATACAGTCGTATCTTTTACTTCAAGCAGACTAGGACAGATGACATAAACATAGTCATCAGATTATTCAGAGACAGAACATTATCTATATATAGGGAGTTGAATGGCGTCAGTTTTCTCTCCAGATTTAACAAGCTTATGGATACGAATAAAGAAACAAATCAGCAAGCAATGGTGCAATGTTTATGACCATTGGTGTACCAAATGCTTGATGGAAAATTATATTAACAAACACAACAAATGTCATTTTTTAATCTATGTTAAGAACTACACATTTGTATCTTAGCTTACCATTTAAACTTTTTGTAAAGAATGACAAGTGAATAATTTGTTTTAGATGATCTTTCAATTTAGGTGTAGAAAATTTAAAGGTTTTTATACTTTTTACAATAGTATTAAAAATAGGATGTTCAAGTAATGTTTGATTATTACTTGAAAAATTCCAAATTAATTTTTTTTGCTTCATTTTTTAATAGTAATGCAAATGCCAATGACCTTAGTCATCCAACCTCTTCTACTTTATTACCCTAATTATATGTACTGCCCCATTTCACAATCATTGCTTAGCCAAGATTTTCCTTAACTTAAATTTAGCCAATTCTGGTCATCTCTTTTTGGAACTATTGGTGAATATTTTTATCAAAATTAAATGCAAATATTTTAATCTAGATGTGATCATAAAAAAATTGACACCTTGAATTTCCAAAATATCTTCAAAATTAACAAAATTATAATGATTTGAAATTTTGCAAGTTCAAGTTAAGGAAAATCTTAGCTAAGGAATGGATTGTGAAACGGGACCCGTTTATCAAGTCTGCTGACAGTCTATTAAATAAAACTTGTCAACTTGTCAAGTCCACTATCTCTACACAGCAACAAGTTTTATAATCAGTAGTCAGTCACAATACATGTTTATCTTGTCTTGTCCTAATTTGCGACATTGTTTCTTTTTTTTTTTTTTTTGTTTTTTTTCCAGTTTCTTTTATTAATACTATTTGTTCTTTTTGGTTGCATTTACTTGTTTTCCAGCAATATATCATTACATGGCCCATCAGCAACCTCAACAACTTAAAAACATTTTAAGGAAACATTAACAAACTAAACAGGGACAAATGCCACCAGATTGTTCGCCTAATTAACAGCACCTCATAAAGATACCAGTTACCAGTACACAACCAGAGGCTCAGTGTGGCTGAGCCTGTATCGCTCACCTGACTAAAATGCTTTTAAAGCAAATTTGTATTCCAGTGATGAACAAATGCACTGTTTATATCAGACAGAATGGCTAAGGAAATCACTGTAGAACTATATGTACCATTCACAGTTTTTTCAATCTGATTAAAATCACATCTCTCACTTGCTCCCCCATTTTTGATATAGGCGCGGAGTGGGAGATCTGAGGAAACACTGTTTAGGGGCATATGTGAATGACCCATTGTCGTAACATTTATTGTCCAATGAAATTTCAGCTTCCGAGATTTTGAAAGTGTTATGCCTTTATTGTAAATGAAACGCGCAATTTGAATGGTCAGTTTTAGATAATTACCATAAGGTCATTCATTCACATATGACCCTCAACGGATTGCAGTTTTTTGGGGTTTTTTTTGCATTTGGTCCCATGTTCAACTATAAATAAATAAATAAGTTTTATTTAGAGGCGGCATATACATAGATAAATTACAAACATAAGCTCTGATGGCTTTTGATCGATCGACTATGATCAGCTTTTGACTGACTATGTACCCCACTGGAAGTTATATTTTTTGTTGATAAAAAAATTTGGTCAATGTTACAGTTCAGCTAAACTTTCCAAGATAAATCACTGTGATCGACATATCAAATGGAATGCAGCTTTTTTTCCTGGTAGTGCTATTGACAAGTTTTCTATTGTGTTTAAAGTTGCACAATGCATCATTTTAAAGAACCATCCATACATCATTCCTGTAAAGTTTGATTCCATTTGCTTTAGTAGCTTCAAAGGAAATAGCAAACATATGCTTTTCTCATAGGGTCCAATGTGAAACAATGTTCTCCGCTGGCAGCCATGTTTTATGGCAGATCAGAAAAATTTTGGCAATCTATGTAAAGGACCTTCTATACATCATTCCTGTAAAGTTTGGTTCAATTTGCTTCAGTCATTTCTGAGGACAAAGTCAAAAATGCGTTTTCCCATAGGGTCCAATGTTAAACTATCTTTTGCGCTGGCAGCCATGTTTTTGGCAGATCAGAAAAATTTTGGCAATCTATGTAAAGGACCTTCTATACATCATTCCTGTAAAGTTTGGTTAAATTTGCTTCACTAGCTTCAGAGGAGATAGCATATATATGCTTTTCCCATAGGGTCCAATGTTAAACTATGTTCTCCGCTGGCAGCCGTTTTTTTGGCAGATCAGAAAAAATTTGGCAATCTATGTAAAGGACATTCTATACATCATTCCTGTAAAGTTTGGTTAAATTTGCTTCAGTCATTTCTGAACACAAAGTCAAAAATGCGTTTTTCCCATAGGATCCAATGTTAAACTATCTTCTGTCCTGGCGGCCATGTTTTTCGGCGGATCAGAAAAATTTTGGGAATCTAAGTAAAGGACATTCTATACATCATTCCTGTGAAGTTTTGTTACATTTCTGAGGACATAGTCAAAAATGCGTTTTTCCCATAGGGTCCAATGGTAAACTATCTTTTGCGCTGGCAGCAATGTTTTTTGGCCAATCAGAAAAATTTTGGCAATCTATGTTAAGGACCTTCTATACATCATTCCTGTAAAGTTTGTTCAATTTGCTTCACTAGCTTCAGAGGAGATAGCATATATGCTTTTCCCATAGGGTCCAATGTTAAACTATCTTCTGCTCTGGCGCCATGTTTTTTGGCGGATCAGAAAAATTTTGGCAATCTAAGTAAAGGACCTTCTATACATCATTTCTGTAAAGTTTGGTTAAATTCACTTCAGTCATTTCTGAGGAGATAGCCAAAAATTCGTTTTTCCCATAGGGTCCAATGTTAAACTATCTTCTGCGCTGGCGGCCATGTTTTTAGGCAGATCAGAAAAATTTAAATTAAAGGACTTTCCATACATCATTCCTGTAAAGTTTGGTTAAAATTGGTTCAGGGGTTTCAGAGGAGATAGCCAAAATGTGAAAAGTTTACGCGGACGACAAGTGATGGCAAAAGCTCACTTGGCCTTTAGGCCAGGTGAGCTAAAAACTAAAAACAAAAAAAAAATAAATAAATAAATAAAAATTAAGAACCACAAAATAACTTACTAATCACAATATTTTATTTCATATTTCAATGTCCAGTTTATTAAACATGGACCAGATAAAAATGTTTTAAAGATAACATTTCATAACATTTAATTATTTCTATTTTTCACCAACCTTAGCTTCTGCTAATTCCAAAATCAAAGGAATGCGATGCAAGTCAGAAAAACCTTTATTAAAAGGAATAATTGCAAATTCTTGCACCAAGTTAAAAACAAATTTTAAAATACAAAAGAGAAAAAAAATCATACTACATTCTCAGCATGAAGAATATGCAGAACTACATGCATCTGTTGACTATCCTTAAAGAAGATAGTTCAGTCAACGTAAACGTAAAGGTTAACTTATGCCAATTTTGTGAACTGTTTGTAATAATTATATCTAATAGTCTAATTCTTGTAAATTAACTCTAAATGGCAGCTTTAGTTAATTTAAAAAAATATCTTTCAATCCATGACAAAAAGGTGAAAGGTGTAAGGTCAGTGTATCCTTCATTGAATGTCAAAGTCAACCATCAGACACGTTTGGTAAAGCATCAGACAGAGATACTATATAGTTTCAAGCTTTAAAGCTTTTTAGCTCACAAGATATCATTTAAAGCCAAATAAGGACACTGTAACCTTGTCTGGACATCAAGGTCAACACACTGGCAAAGTTCGTAGAGATACAGGCAATGATCCTATTTAGTTTCAAAGTTCAAGGCTTTTCTACTCACAGATATGATTTAAGTCCAATGTGACCTAAAATGAAGACCTAAGTAATCCAGCTTCACAAACTTGTTAACTGTGTATATGTTTTAATTTTGAAGTTTTCAAACAAGAAGATAATGCAACATTTTAATTAAGGTCAATGTGACCTTGAATGAAGGTCAAGGTAAACCAAATTTGTAAACTTTAAAATACTTTTCAGCTTTTATTGTCATTTGTTCAGTGATTCTGGAGAATGGGTCACTCAGGAGAAAGGTTTACAGACTGATAGATGAAGACAAAACAGCATCACAGGGGAACTACAACAAATTTATATGAAGAACTACTGAAATATAAAGTTAACACTTTGTATTTATATTTTATTTTACCAGTACTTGATTTCCCTACATCACCATAACTTACCATGGTAAAGGCAAACAATACTGACCTGTCCGATTGACCTTTCATTAGGAATATTCATACACCTGAATCCATCCAATATATGGGAAGTGTTAGAATTGGTAGTTAATATATAAACAATGAAAGTTTTCCATGATGTAGAAGATGTTAACACCTGTGTTCTTTATACATAAATGAACTGGCCCATAATAAATATTTAAATTAAAGGTCAAGCAGACAGGTCTGTGTTGTTTGCCTATATATAAAACTCAAAAGTAATGGAGGACAATATGTAGGAAAACAAAATAAGATTTATTTAATAAAATTTAAATTTCGTCTACTTTTAAAAATGATGAAATCTGTTTTGATAATTATTTCAACAACCACATAACAATTGATAAAATAAATAAACTGTGTAAGCCTTTTCACTGTACACAGTGGTTTATATAGACAAAATGTACCATTTCCAAAATGTACCCTGCCAGAATGTACCCATTTTTGGACAATATGTACACATACCAGAACTGAACCAGCCAAAATGTACCCACCAAAACATACCCCTCTACATATAACTTTTACCACCAAAACTTTTGGTTGCACCCAACATGGTTCAGAATTTATTCTATATCAACAAACTTTGCAAAAATTATTAAAATCAATGAACATTTAATTAAGTACAAATCTAGTTCTAATTATAAAATTAATTCAACTTTTGAAATAATAATAATAAAATTTGGATCAATACACAACAGAATATATTCATATTGTCAAAAAGGAGTGTGCAATGCTTAATGATAGAAGTGAGATCTAAACAATATTTCACAAATAAGACTACTATTTGTAAAGAGCAATAATGTATATTATTTATTATTATTATTTACAGGTATATATGTAATGGGGTTACCTGCTGTATCACGTGATCAATACCTCTTATATTTTGTGTGGAACATTTTGGAAAACATTAATGCCAAAAAATCCCGGAATAATGTTATTTTTACGGAAAAAAGTCATCTTTTTGGGATTACGGTACATATTCATTGGAAATAAGTGTTATGCACAAATGTGGGGGAGGGTATTACATGGTACAGAGGTGAACCCCATTTACATGAAAATTTTAACAACAGTTTTAAGGCACATATCCACAGTATGTTTATCAAGAGTCAACCACATGCCCTAGACTTTTAACATTACATGCCTAAAATACTTTACAATAGGAAATGTTTAAACACAATTTTTCCATCCTTTACCTTTCCGTGTCTCCTGTTCTGCTGAATTAAATACTAGTAAAAAATCTGATGTTTTTTCCAATCTTTTAAAGAAAGGAATATTGTTTTTTCCAATCTTTTAAAGAAGGGAATATCTAAAGTACAATTAAGTTTATTTTTCAAAGTAGAAATCGCTGCTAGTGGCTTTATTCCCTCTATAACTAAATCAGTAGATAACTACTGTATAATGCTTATATTTCGCTATATTCGCGGTCAAGTGTATTCCCGTGAAAATTAAACCACCATGAATAGACACTGGTATTACCAACCCATTAATCTTGTTAGAGTCGTTTTCCTTGAATCAGATAAGATGCGAAAATATGACACCGTGAAAATAAAGCAATATACAGTATACACTTTTATATTTATCATAGGATCAAGTCAAATATTGTTGTTAGAATTAAAATATTGAAGTTATTTCAGTAGCAGATATCATAACTTAATTATCTAAATATATGCAACAAAATAAGTTGTTTTTTTCTTATTGAAAAAACAATTTTTATTGAATTTTTTTAATATAAGAATATGGAATTTTTATTTTTTATTTTTTCAAGAAAAATGGCGTTTTCGACAATTTAATTTTGTGAAGATTTTCAGTCTATAAGTGTATGACCAGTTTGGCAGTTATATATATAGTCAGGCATAGAGGATAAGCTAACTACTGAGTTGCAATACTGGAAATGTCCCCAGACAATCTGACCAGATGTCAGCTGTAGCAGGTTAATCATGGCCGTCATCATACATCATCAACTAATGCTGTCCTCGAAACCTCAAATAACTGGACTGTTCATTTACCAACAATTAATTTATTCATTTAAAATTCATTCACACAACATTTTAACAATAAAACATCTTTGATGGATCTGCAGAGCACCATTATTGTGGTACGGTATTACTAATTTTGTTGTCATGATACTGAAATAAAACAATCACTGTTTTGGACCTCTGTAGTAATCATTAGGTATTGTTATGCCTGAAATAATAAAAAAACGGCATTAAGGTCTTTAGAACACTATATTTTGCTAATATTTCAAATCTAGTTACATACCACAAGGATGAAGCTTAACTATTTTGAGTTAGGGGCCCAGCTCACTTCAGAAAAGAAGATGAATAGTAATAAATAGCTAAAATGTATAAAAATATAGGGGCCAAGACTGATTTTTAGGAGCCATGGGCTATTAAGCCCCATCTAATCTTAATTCCTGCACCAGAAAATTAAATGACCAGATTAAAGGCAAACTGTTGAGCATTAATGACTGCTATCATAGATCATAGTAAAATGAGTAATAAGATTGAAATAATGAAAGGTACTTAAATGGTTTCAATGGTTCATATTCAAATGTAGACAAAATATTTTTACTCTGCTAAGTATAAGATATTTTCTTGATACAGAACCTAGTGTGAGAAACTTTGTTAGTTCGCTTGCCGAAGGTTGTTGATTTTTTCAGGGCACTCAACACATGCTACGCCAAATTATATATACCATACATTGTTTCATCAACTCTTGACTTCATGCTAATATCAGAATCTTAAACAGACTGGATCTAGCAACAAAAAAAGATATATTCTGAACTTATAAGGCAGAAAGAAAACACACTTCCTGAAAACAAGCATTAGGAGAAACCTACCTATATTATTACCTCCCTTGTTTCCTAGGTAACCAGGAGCAGAATGTTCTCTTGTTATTGGTCTCCCTTGTGTCCTTCCTGAGTTATGACCTACATTCTACAATAAATCAGACAGGCTTTAGTATCTGTCAGTCCAATTAAAATTTCTATCAGATATTTGAGAATTTAGTGTCACAATCAAGTCTAATTCATCTACTGTTTACATTAAGATGTTGAAAAATAAAAAAAAATCATACCTTTGGCTTTGATTTATGGTCTCTCATCTTGGTTAGAATTCCACTCGCGACAGATCCTAGTGCGAAAAAGTTTTGTTAGTTCACTTGATAAAGGTATGCGTTTTTCTCCAGGCACTCTGGTTTCTTACACCATTTCAGAACAGATTTCTTCGATATAAGTGAAAGAATCTTGACTTGGACGTAAAACACTGCAGTAGTTCACTTAGTAGAGTGTTCACTCCATATGTGGGAGGTCAAGGTTGGGAACCCAGCTGGATTTGACCAAGACTTGAAAATTGGTAGTTACTGCTCTTTTGCCAGGCACTAAGCAGATAGAAATGAAACTCATGGGACCCTTTAGAAGAGACATTAAAAACTGGTGTTCTGTGCCATGGTAGGCATGGCACACTAAAGAACCCCTCTCGGCACTTTGCCTTGATTACACAGCAAAGGTCAAAATTTTTGTCACTTCACCTATAGCTGATGATGTCTTAATATAAGTGGATTTTTTTTACTGGAAATTAAAACTGCATTCATTTAATCAATCAATCTAAAAACATATTTTAAAATTGGGGAACGTTAAAGGCACATGCTAAAGTCATTATTAAATGAACACTGAACAGTGACAAAAAAATAATACATGCAGTGACTTGAACATTAAAATGTTAGTGAAATGAAAACTGTCATAGGAACAGTGTGGCTCACCTGACCATCTAGTCCCTCAACAACTTAAACCAAATAAATTCAATAATGGATGACAAGTCACACTCCTGCCAAGGTAAGAATGGGAGGGCTTGGGTTGAAACCCTGGCCAGGTCATATATAACATTTTACAATTTGATATACTGCTTTCTCGCCTCATGCTCAGTATTTAGAAGGCAGGGTATCAACTGGTTCAGCCGGTGTCAGGATAATGTGACTGGGGTAATAGTATGCTTGTCTGTGGCATACTCTGTGAGTTAGTGCCCTAAGTTGCCCTGAGTATGAGTAAGTATAAGGCAGACAATAAAAGACACTTGCACATAAATGAACTTGTTTTAAGATTTATAAAACTTACTCTAGTCGGAATTAGCTGAAAAAACTGCTGATGTGAGGTTAAACACTATTACAAACAACCAACCTGTCAGGTTATGACATATGCTAATCTGTGTAAAAATCAAATGATAAAGGTCAAACCACTGTAAATCTAGACATGTAACGGTGCCCAGGAATCATTTGTTACAATGGTTACTTGAAAAATAAAATAAATGACTATGATGTACCTGCTGCTGGCTAGATGAGGTCTGGTAAACCATTGGTTGTACCAATCCATACTGAGCAGACAGCAGAGATGCTGGTGACATCATGGTGGATGACGGAGGTGAAATAGAGAGCGAAGAGGGAATGTTTACGACTGGAATGTAGAATGAATTAGTAGAAACGCCAGTGTTAGATTGTGATGAAGGTGAAGACCCGAGGATGTGCTGGCTAACCATTTCATGCTGTGATAACGAAGATGCTTGCTGTGACGGCAACGACTGCCCATGCTGCTGATGTGACTGTTGTTGAGGTTTTGTTTGCATAAACTGATGTATCCATGGATGAGCATGCTGCTGCTGCTGTTGCTGTGGAAACTGATGGTGTGAAGTTGTGGGTACCTGTCCTGTACTGCTGCTATGCCTCATTTGTTTGGTAGGTGATATGTTCAGTGTACATCTCGGTGTTGGTAGTGACATCAATGGGGGAGGGGGCTGAGTTAACTTATGTGGCTGATTTTGATTGGAGAAACTGTTGCCTTGACGATAATGGTCCTGTGATATGTGAACTGGTAACTGACCTGCTGAACTGGGTGGATACTAAAATGAAAGAATATCAAATAGGATTTATGTTCAAATTAACAGAAGTTATATATTTACTGAAAAACAGTGAAAATATGATAACAAAAACAGAAATAAAATTGTAAAAAATGTTTTATTATCATAAATATGTCATTTTCTTCAAGTCTCGCATTTGCACTGATTGTCATGAGACATGAAAATTTAACTATGCAAATTATTTGTAAAAATTAAATGTAACAAATCTTTCCTGATTTACAACATATATGCTCTTAATTTGTGGAGCCTGGGCCAAGCGCTCCTTATAATGAAAGGTATCTTATAATGCTTTATATTTACTTATACAGTAAAACAATGATTCAGCACCACCATTTATTCATTGAAATTTTGGCATAATAAAGAAGTCTGACCAAAAATGAGAGTCTCTGATTTCTTAATGAAAATATACAAGAAATACATTGGTAATTCAAACAACAGTGGCAATAAGCAAGCTAGCAGTATTATCAAGGCACAGTATAACAAGGTTTTACTGTACAACATATCCACAGATCACAAGTCACTGACTATAAGACTGAAATACATGACCTTGGTACAAGGTTATCCATCTTCCATCTTCAATATCAAATTCTGTAGTAAGTTCTATGATGAGTCTCCATCGTAAGCTATTATTTATATAGGAACTTACTGTTTATTTCATGTCTGACAGAGCACATGTTTTTCAAGCTTTTAGATATGAAAATCAATAAATTTTCTATCATGTCATATACCGTTGTTAAGTATGCATTTTGTCGTAATAAATGAGCACCAAGGTACATACCATCTCATTCAGAAAATAAAAACAGTAGGTGGCTTAGTTATCGAAAACATGCACTTATGGATCACAGGGCCTCTCAACGCCATTCAGGCCAAATTCTAGTGTGGAAAACTTTGTCAGCTTGTTTGCTGAAGGTTGGTAGTTTTCTCCAGGTACTCCAGTTTCTTCCACCATTCATGAACTGATCGCTTCAATACAAGTGAAAAACATCTTGACTGGGGCGTAAAACCCATTATTCCACACCCCTATCAGCAATAGTTTTGAAGAAACTATAACCCAACAGTCCACACCAACAAAGATGACCACAATGATGACTGCTTAACTGTCATGTCGAGCCCTATTCAGGCGGGATGAAAAGCAACCAAGTATTTTTCTGGTATAAATATTTATCAAATCTTTGTTACTTACTTGTAACGATCTATCTTGTCCATTGTGATTAGATGGTACAGAGTTAGATCTATGGGACGAGTTATAGAAATATTGTCTTTGGAATGCCTGTTGTTGTTGTTGTTGTTGCTGCTGTGTTTCTTCTATAGAATGTGATGATGACTCTGATACAGTTCTCCTTCCTTAAAACATAATACATGTATATTATCACTATTAACAACTTCCTTAGTCACTATCCAATCAGACAATTTTAGTAAGCCTTATGCTTGCATGAGTGCATTTTAATCTTAAAACTTTTAATCTGTGGTGTTAGTGTCAGCCAGATCATGACTGGCAGTGTGTATTGTGTGTATTTCTGCTTTGTACTAGTGCACACTCAGGATGACTTTTTAGGTACCAGCTCACCAAGACAGCAGTCACAAAGGTTCTAGTACCACCGATCCGTTATTCTGACAACTGGTATGAAATGAAGCAACTTGCTAAAGGTTACAACATGCCCCCCCCCCCCCATACTGATTTGACTATAGGTCTAAGGTCCCAACTAAAGGATAACAATGCCTCTCAGAATAGCAGTCCGGGCAGATCCCGGTGTAAAAAATTTTGTCAGTTTCCATGTTGCAGTTTGGTGATTTTTGCCAGGTACTTCAGTTTCATCTGTCATTCAAGAACTGGCTGTCTTGGTATTACCTAATATTACTGTCTAGTGGTAAAAGTGTGTCAACCAACCAATCAATTGACATATCGCTGGCCACGCCCACAATGTTCTGAAAAAGGCCTCGCATGCTTAAATTACACACAAAAAGAACAAAAACTCTGCCTGAATTGTACCATTTAATGACGTCACTGATACTAGTCTGTCATTAGTTGTCGTGAAGCTGCTTAAGTACTGTGATGGCCGCCAGTGTCGGAACATAAAAGGCGTGGCCGGCGATAAGTTAATTTTATTTACTTATATGTGATGTCTAAATAATAAATATTACCCACCTCTTTGTATTTGTTCTTGTCTATTAAAATCATCTGCCCTTCTTTCTTGTCGATTAAAACCCTCAGTCCTTCTTTCCTGTCTATTAAAATCTTCTGTCCTTCTCTGTCTCCTCTGTTTTTCTTCCCTTTCCTTCTTCTCTCTTTCTTCCCTATTCACGGTATATATAACAATCAATGTTAATGTTTTACCAGCAGATTTAAGACAAACTGGAGGCAGAAGGAGAGAAAGGGAATCCAGCAAAATACATTAAAACCTGTCTATAAAATCAATCCAGGGAAACCAGTAAATGTGGCCTTTATGGACAGGTGGCCTTTATATACAGATTCAAATGATATGAATAAAGAACAATTGGGATACTATTCTACTGGCTTTTATAAGCAGGTGGCTCCTATATAGAGGTGGCCTTTAAGGCAGGTTGGACTTGTTTTTAAAAAAATCATTATCTTAAACCAAGAGATGTTGCACAGACTACATCATAAGGTATGTCTGTTAATTAAGTTTTTGTGTATTGCTTGCTATTATATATTTTTTCATTGTTTATTATTGTTCATTGCCATAATATAGAGGATCTTAGACGAGTGGGGGTTTAATATGAAATTTATTAAACGAGTTTAATTATTGAACGAGTTTAATAAATTTCATATTAAACCCTCACGAGTCTAAGATTCTATATATCACATAACTCTTAAACTCGTTCAATAATTAAATATGCCACTCGCCAAGGCTCGTGGCATATTTAATTATTAAACTCGTTTAATAAATTTCATATTAAACCCTCACGAGTCTAAGATTCTATATATCACATAACTCAAAATACCGAGGCATAATGACATGTACATATTATTTGATGCCATATAGAAACGGACGATTTTTATCTAGGTCAGACAAATCACCTCAAAATTAACTGCGCAAGTAAGAATATAGTTCTATTTAGTTATAGTAAAAGTAAATTAATCACCTAGAAAAAAGACATAATCAGAATGTAAGTTTAAATCATAATATTTTTCCTAATGCATCAAAATTATTTTTCAAAGAATCGGAAAGTCTTCAAAAGTCTAAAAATAAACAACAGACTGACACAGTTTTTATATGACGTCATTAGGCACAACCACTAAGTAAATCAGAAGCGTGATAACTGATTACGTCACAATCAAGTGGTATTACATGGGTGCCTGTGTAATACGAAAAATATTACACCGTTTTATTCCATCAATAAACAGGAGGGTTATGTGATATAATTATATAATGTTCAAGCAATAAAGATTTTCAATTTGAAATTTTGGGTACTAGGTCTGTATTTAAGCAAAAGCAGTTTTCATTCTTTGGAACATGGTATATTACGAAGTGGGATAAAAAATAATAAATTAACTAGAACTGTCTCTTGAGAGCCATATACCCCCCCCCCCAAAAAATTTAAAGTTTTCCTGCGACCTTGACCTTTCCAATATGACCTTGGTTCAAAGTCATGACACACCTTTGGACCATGAAGATGATTCATGTGAAGTTTCATGAGAGTGGTCCAAAACATTGATGAGATGTGGCCCGGAAACGATTTTACATGGACAGACAGCAGACGGACAGACAGACATGGTGATTCCTATATACCCCCCTCAAACTAGCAGAGTCTTTTGATAGACAAATACCTAGTATTCAAAATTGTCAGGTTGTTGTTTCTAAGGTTTGACCTTGTGATCTTGACACATAAAATTTCTTATGCATCACATTGTCTCATTCATGTTGGTTTATATTTATACAGCAAATTATACCGCATTTTTATTTTTTATCAAAATCCATACAAAGACATAAGATATGAAGCAGACACAATATTGGGACTAAAAGCTAGACAGATGGTCAGACAGACAGGGTAATCCATACATGTATATAACCCCTAAACTCTGTTGGGGGGAGGGATAATATGTTTCTTTTACCTTTCTTTCCTATTGGTAACAATAGGACATTCTTTAGCAATATGTCCTATCTTATTGCAGACTCTACAGCACCTGTCGTTAGGGGGCATCCCCTCTGTCAGCTTCTGAGAGTCAAAAAAGTAATCCTAAAATTAAACATACAAATTAATTATTGTATACTGTAGAATCTAGTCTAATGGATTGTTCAACTGTATATTATGATCGGTGTATATGTTTATTAATGGTAACCAAATTTTATTGCTATTACATGTATTTCTAGAACAAAATCCCTAAAATAAAACTACAACTAATAGTCCAATTGATTCATGGAAGAAATTGCTAAAATTGTGGGTTTTTTTTTTTTTTGTTTTGTTAAAAGCATGAAAATTGGCATGATTGTTCATGTCCTGGAGATTATTTTTCAGATATGGGCTGTCAAAAAAAATTAAATATGGCTGCCAAAGTACATTAAAAACAATATGTTTTGAATAAATTGAGCTGAGGCAGGTTTTCAATTTACTTAATGTCTTGGTTTTACAAATACACAAATTCAAATTCGGCAAAGGATGATCATAAGTATCCTTATCATAAAACAAACCATAGTACCCAACTGCTGTGTTTATATCTTGTATTAAAATTACTCTAACAACACTTACCCCTACTGATTGATATGACGGTGGTATTTTATCTATTGGTGACCCGTACAAATATCTCCCTCTGATGAAAGCTTTTATGATAAACTGGTTCACTGAAATTAACAATTAACAAGGTGTTTAGAGATTACTATCTCCCCGCAATGCTGAAAATCAGTGAATTCCATACAAAGTGAAACATGGTTTAATGACAACTGGTTGTAAAATACATGGGGTAATTGAATCAATCACCACCATAACAAATCAACTGACCAAGTTCAGCTTAATTGGATGAACAGTTTTCTTTTAAATGCACGGAAACCATGAATAAGGTGAAAAAGTCTATTCTTAGTAACAGTGGCCATCTTGGATGCATGATTAGGTTGTCGCGCAATCAAATACCAATCACTACCATAGCCAATCAACTGACCAAGTATCAGCTCAATTGGATGTACAGGTACAGTTTTTTTTTTAAATGCACGAAAATCAATTGGGACACGAACAACACACACCATGGTATTACTATATCCCCCCTAACAACTGGTGGCGAGGGAATAACAATTTATCTTTTACTAGCTGCACAAGCAAATTCAGTGAATTAGGATCTCAGTAGGTACTTTTTTTTAGTCAAACTATCAAAACTCCCAGCAAAATGAGCAAACCAACTCGGGTAAATGATATGCCCATCTTCTATCAATGTTGATCTTTGCACCAAGTTTGGAAAAATAGTGCTTCATATATTTGAGAATTACTCTAGACAAGAAGTGTTTAGACAGACAGAAGGACAAAAGTCCAAATTCAATATCCCCTTCTTTCTTTTAAAGGTGGGAATAAAAATGTTATTACCAATAAAATTACTTTCTGTCACAAATCTGTTCACAAGGTGGCTAGGACGACATCATCCACCCCCTAATCAAGATGTTGTTTTTATGTAAATATGGGAAAGTCATTCTGCTACACTGCATGGTATAACAATAAAAAACAGAAAATTCAAACTTAAATGTGGTACATATATAAATTTTGGTGTTATGTTGACATTAGCCTGTACTTACTTTTTCTAGACAGTCCACTTCCAAGGTTATGATTTAAATCAAATGGGTCTACAAATAATAATAAATAAACAATAACAACAATAAAAACTGAATTGAAATGGGATGGCATTGACCATTCGCCAGCCACGCCCACAATGTTCTGACAAAGGCCTGGCATGCTTGAATTACACACAAAAAGAATAGAAACTCGTGAATTGTGTCATTTAATTATGTCACTAACACTAGTATGTCATTTGTTGTCGTGACGCTGCTTTGGTACAGTGATGGCGGCCAGTGTCAGAACATAAACAGCCTGGCCGGCGATACGTCAATTGCTTTATCCTTTAAAAGAAAGCCATCTTGGTCCATTTAATATCCAAAAACGGGCCACATGGATCCTGGTCTAAAAGGAGTAGTCAAGAGCAAAACTGCACAAACCTTATTATTGCTATGACAAGCCATATATAAGAAAATCTCCAGACAAGGGTTGAAATGGAAAATGAAGAAACCAAAAAATTTAAAGTAAGAAGAAATGTAGCAACACCATATATGGCCAATATGGTGCCACCCCTCCCCCCTTTGTTTGGGGACATAATGATGGCTACTGTTTGACAAAAATATTATTCAAATACAGTCAAACCTGTCTATAAAGGCCAACCAAGGGAACCAGTAAAAGTGCAGGTGGCCTTTATAAACAGGTTCAAATAATATGAATAAAGAGCAATTAGGATACAATTTTACTGGCCTTTACAAGCAAGTGGCTTTTATATAGAGGTGGCCTTTTAGGCAGGTTGGACTGTAAGTTGATACTAAACTACAAGTTGAATTATTTATTGTTGATAAGTATAATGTCCGTTTCTAAATTATCCTGGATGTATTTGATGTCTCATAGTTTCATGGTCTTTTCATTTTCAATTTTGATCCCACACGTGGGGGGTGTAGGTAGGTAGACAAAAGGTGCTCACTCTTCCAGAACACCTGGCCTCACTTGATTTAACTTAATTTGGCAGTTTTCAAAGTTTTACTTTGTTTCTGAGATTGCGATTTGAACATGGAGTGGTATGTTTGTTTTTTGATTACTGAATAGAGTTGAGAAATAAGCAATACTATATAAAATATTATACCTAATTCATAATACTGATGATTGGATGAGCACATGGCCAGGATAGAAATGTCATATTTCTCTCACATGATTAAGTTTTCATGCAATATATTCTACTTCAATTTGAAACACACGCTAATATCATAATGATACGATGTAAATAAGCAAGAAATATATCCCAGTATGATACAAAAACTATGTTTACCTTCAATTGCCAGACATTTTCCGTTCCACAACTTTTCAAATCTGGTCAATGGTTCCAGCTGCCTAATACACACTGTGTAGTCCCGGAAGTTAAAGTCTTCTGTGTAAAACCTAAACAATCCTACCCAAAGTTCTCCAACAGTCATTTTGTTTTTACCAAAATCAGGCCAAACCTCATGCTACAATGAGAACAATTAAATCCATCGTTAAAATATCCAATAAACTATCATCTGTATGATGGTCTAGTGAATCGGTTAGCAGAAAACCTGTTTGGATTTGATTCGTGAAAATCAACTAACTTATTCTGTTATGTTGAATGTAGAGAATGTTCTGTGGTTCATCCTGAAACTAACAGACATTGTGATGCATATCATTAACTGTTTAACCATTGTCACATTCAGTTTAAAAGAGTAAATGGCAAGGAAAAAACACTTTTCAGAGAATGTATCTAGACTGCAGACGGTCAGTCCCTGATATTGATAGTGAGTAATGGAATATAACACCTCAGTCGAGCTTCTTTCACTTATATGAAGGTAGTCAGTGCTGGAATGGTGTAGGAAACTACTCCGAGTGACCAAACTTTGAGAGGCGATCTTCATTAGATCTAGGGTTCGAGTTTCTGTTTTAATCAACAGTCATAAGATCGTAAAATTGAAAAAGGCCATAGAAAATTAAATGTCCCTTAAAAATACTTAATTGGTAAAAATCAACAGTCATAAAATCGTAAAAATTGAAAGACGCCATAGAAAATTAAATGTCCCTTAAAAATACTGAATTCATGATGATACCTTGAAGTCTTCTAACTTTATTTTTAAAATAAAATGTTGAACTTCGAATTGCAAATCTATCAATATATATTGACAATGCATTTAAATTAAATAATTTTGGTGAACAGAAAAAGTAACTAACAACAGCCTATGACACAAAATTATCATTATAATACATAACACTGGTCATTAATAATCACTGGAAATACGGCAATACACATTGCCATGAGCATTCCAATGAAATGTAAATTACTAAATCTTTAATTCCGCGTAAAAGTCATTAATCCAGCGTGGACTCAGGTGTTTTACTGATCAAATACCCACGGGTTAAAGTCGGATTAATAGATTACTGGACCGGTCTTTAATTACTAATCACTCAACGACCCAGATTAGTCCTTTGGCTTCGCTCTATAATTTTTGGCGAAATCTGTATCATGGCTTCAGCTTGTGTTTTGTTTACAATGACTGGCCACATGTCATTCTGATACAAATTGTATTCGAGCAAAAGAAGTTGAATTTTCATCAAATATACACCTTTGAGAAATATTTATAGTTCGAGCGGGCAGGGGTATTTGGGCTATCATAGTTCGAGCGATCAAAGTTTATTTATATAGGATTTAGTAGGGATTTAGTGGGAACTGACAGACGACTTCCGAGTTATCCTGGGTATTGGAGACATTGACGTTCGAGTGATCGAAGTTCTACTGTAGTAACAAGTTAAAACTAATTATATGTAATAGATATTTTAGTTACCAATTTATCAACTTTTTCAAAATACCAGGTATTCCAACTTTCTACCATAAACTGAGGTTTATTTGGTCCTGCATACAACTGTAAAATAATACATTTGTAAGTGACACAGATTGGTAAATAACACATACATGTACCGGTATGTACTTTTCCAAGATAATCAATCAATTAAGCCAGCTATGAATTTATAACAGTATTTTAATGACATTCACTTATTCCACATTATTCATGGCTAATGTCATCTTTAATTTTGTGAGTTTAAACCTACAGATATTTATTTAGAGGTAGAATCGAGCTTAGCTTTCTATAGGTTTGCCTCTCCATATAAACTGCTACAATAAAAAACAAACATACTTATCCATGTCCGAATCACAATCCAGAAGCAAAGTAAATACTTTGGAACTGACAAGTTAGGTTAGACACGTGAACTTCCACCAGGGAAGTAAGGCCGGGTGCTCCCAAAGGGGTAAGCACCTCCTGTTTAGCTAGCTACACCCGCCACGTCTGTAATCAAAATTGTGTGAAAGGAACATGGAACTATGAGATATCAAATATATTCAGGGCAATCCTGGACACAGAGACATCAAACTTGTCAACAATACTGTGATGACGGCCATAAAACTTTTTGAGGGCATTGATTAGCCTAGGCTTGCAATATCCCCGAGTCAACAATTTATTTTCAAGCAGCCTACTTCTTTGAACAAAGTCCCTGTAAAAATTATTAATGAATTAAATGTGTAAATACAATCAAAGGAAGAATGGTGTTCAAAATGCCTGAAACTGCATGGAAGAAAATTGAAAAAGAATGCTCCTATAGTTTTTTAAAGGCTTGAATTAGTTTGAAGGCAGTGACCAAAATAGGCTAAAACAAAACCCTGAATTGGTGAGTAAACCCCAAATAGCAGATTGTTAATTCATTGTTACCCAAATAGGTCTAAAGTATTATGGATTGAGAGTTCACAATTGAGTAATTACAGAAACTTTATGACGAAGCCCCACATCATAAGATTATCTGGCAGGTGTTAAATATGTGTGATTAGTTGGCTAATTATCAATAATCTGTCTAATAACACCAGACTTAATCCTTCAAATAACCTACTATACCTTGACAACACAAATAAGGAATAAGGAATAAGCATTTCCAGCTTCATCCTTGTTTTCCTTTACAGAAATGCTTCATCCTTGTTTTCCTTTACAAAAAGTCTTAACCACTGAATGATATTGTTGGAATTTCTGGGACCCTGTCTAAAACTGACTATCAACAATGTAAAAGTAAAACCAAAGTCTTGGCGTCAACAGTGAGACAAAAATGATTTACTCACTTCTTGTAAGACTGGTATAACTGGAGGTTTACACTGCTGTAGATAATACAAAGCCATCAGTATATAGGCGTAAGATGACAGACTTCCTCTGGAGGCATCACCTATATCACATACCTAAAACATGAATGGATGTTTAGAAAGAATAAGAAAGTACCTTGATTCACATTTAAATTGTGTTGATGAGTTTTGTACAAGCCAGTAAAATATTTATCTCTTTGATACAAAAAAGATTCTAACATGATCAGCAAACTGTGGTAAAACAAATGATATACCTATGGCTGTTCTATTTTACTGTTGTACTTCTTTGCTCGCGAAACCACTGCAGTAGCTCAGTTGGTAGAGTGCTCGCTTCGTATGTTCGTGGGTTCAATCCCCGGCCGGGTCTGACCCAAGACTTGAAAGTGGGTAGTGACAGTTCTTTCGCCAAGCACTCGGCATTACGAAATGAAAGTCATGGTTCTTTCGGATGGGAACTTAAAATAAATGAGGTCCAGTGTCACGGTGGGCTTGGCATGTTAAAGAACCCTGCTGTATAATGCCATCAGCGCAATGCACAAGCAAAATTTCTGCACCTTCGCCTATAGCTGGCGACGTCTTGATATAAGTGAAATATTCTTGACTGGGACGTTAAACACCATTACTCAACTCTTTGCTCGCCTTGTGATGTCATACAGTGTTGTGAACAAAGAACCTTTTTGAAAATAAATAGTAAAATGTACTTCTGCAGAAAGAGTTCTCAATGTTCGTTACAATGCTTTCGATTTAATTCACCTTACCAGTAGACTAGAAATAATCAACATTTAAGCTGTCTTTTACATGTGACAAATATAAACTGGATTGCTTAGCTACCTCATGAGATATTTTTCCACATGTGAACTCAGAGACCCATGTTATTCAACGACATACCATGGTAAGGTGTTGATTTCTTAATTAATCCATTGCAAGACGTATTTTGAAATGCTATGCCTGGCAGGAAAATATGGAGAAGGACAAGAAATTGTCAAATTATCATGGCAACAGAACACATTACAAGTAAAATGATAGTACACTTACTTTAGCAAATACTTTGAGTGCATACCCCAGAACCTTGACTCGGCTGTCTATGGAACTGTAAAGTCGTACTAATCTGGTATTATGCAATGCCTACAATTTAAAGTACAAATGTAGTCAGATTTATAAATAGTAGAATGAGGCTTTCTTATATAACCAGTGATCATTACTATACATGTAAAAATGTAACTTTTCTTTTCTTTTTGTTATGGAAAAATTAAAGAATTTGACATTTTGTACATTGCATAATTCATATTCATTTTTAAATACTTTTAACAGGTCTACCAAGTAATTTTTTCAGGTAAACCAAGTACTTTTTACAGGTAAACCAAGTACTTTTTTTTACAGGTAAACCAAGTCGGGATGGGTATTATCAAAATTTTTGTATCACGATATATTATGATACGCAGATGCTGTATCGTGATACGTATCATAATATATTATTTTAAAACTGAGGAGCCTTTTACAATGTTGAATTTCGCCTCTGTCGGCCATTTTAATAATAACACGTTGTTATGGAACAAGTTTCGTATTTGGCTGTTTCGTATCTGGTTGATAGCTTTACCAATAGTATGACGTAATATTTATATAAATTCCAGTCAGTTGAGTTTATAAGCAAATCAGACACCTCTACGGCAGTTTGTGCGTTCTTTTGAGCTATAAAAAGATAGGTTACTTGACTTCTAAAAAATACCGATTTTACCAGATCGGATCTGTCATATTGCGATACGTATGTATTATGAAATTGTGTTGTGATATACTGGTATACCGATAATACTGCGCACCACTAAAACCAAGTGTTTTTACTGTTAAATCAAATACTTTTACAAGTAAACTAAGAACTTTTTATAGGTACACTATAAGTGAGATACTATTATATTTTGAATTACCAGTAAGTTATATAGACTGATATCCCCCTCTAGCTGACTCCGCCTGTGTTTAAACTTGACGATGGGTACTTTAGCTGTAGTTATAGGGAACACATTATATAATCCTTTATGTGTCTTCAATTTTTTGGTTAACTCCTCTATAATACCCACAACATCCATGTCCTAAAACGGAAAATGAATTAGTAGAATGTTAAACATGTATACTGTAAAATCATTTATTTTTTGTGGTGTTCAATATTCGTGATTCTAAGAAGTATTACCATTCTGTGGGGTTGACAATTCATGGTTTGTGGTTTCCATTTAAGGAAAGTTACTAGTATGTTAAGTACCGGTATACATGTAGGTTATATCTTTATTTACATCTTTCTATATATACATTAAAAATCTTACTACATGACCTATCTAAGAAGCATACATGTCTTGGGTATCTTCTAAGAATGGATTGTAGTCCTTTGAAACTTTGAACCAAAATATTAGCACAAATGTGGAAGATGATGACACCAACATTTATGACTACATAACTGCGATATCTTGTAGCGGGACTGAGCTAGTCGTGGTGTTGTTGTGTTGTATATACATGTAGTAGATATAATAGAGTGATTTACTGCCAGACTTTCTGGTCCGGATCTTTTAGCCTTGTGGTAGAACGCTCGCTTTTCACCCGGGAGGGCCGGGTTCGATCCTCAGCCGGGGCACTTGGTGAGGAAGTGTTTTTTTCTGGTGTTTCCTCCCTCCTGTTACAATCTCATACTTTTTAGTTGAAAACAGAAAAAACTATATGTCATAAAAAACAACAGTCCTTTCTGCTTCAAAGTAAATAAGGTGATGTTTGCATGTAAATAGTTTACCTCAGTATTCTCCACACCATTAAACGTTAGACATAGATCCATGTCACTTTGTTTAAATCCAAAACCATTGTAGGACGAACCGAACAAATCAAGTCTGGCATCTGAAATATATCGCAGTTAATATCAATGTATCAATGCTGTTGTTGTTGTAATGGTGTTTCATGTCACATAAGCAATTTTTCAGCATTAGGAAATCAAATTTATTAATCTCTAAGAATTAACCTAGGAACAATTTTGTTTGGGGTGGTTTATGTCTGCTTTGTACTACTCCAAGCCACTTTAAGCTGCTAGCACACAGTGATAGTATGTTGCAGACAAGCATACTGTTCCCTCCGTCACATTGTACTTACACCATGTGACCTAGTAGATACTCCGGCATCTTCATACCAAGCCCTAGGCCAGGAAGAAGTTAATCAGGTTTTTAAGTGTTATGTATGAACAGGTCAGGGTTTAAAACAACATCCACCAACTCTCCAGGAAAATGTAGTCAACAATGGAAGTCAGGTTTTAGACAATTATTAATCAAAGCAGAATTTTGTCCATATAGCATTATAGAAAGATAATTTCTTTTCTATCATTTATGAAACAGACTTACAGTCACACCTGCCTTTAAGGCCACCTCTATATAAGGACCACCTGCTTTTAAAGGTCAGTAACATTTTAACCCAAATTGTAATTTCCCATGTTAAATGAACCTGTAAATAAGGACCATCTGTCCTAAAGGCCACTTTTGCTGGTTCCCTTTAGTGACCTATCTAGGTAGGTTTGACTGTATATTTTGTCTCTCACCTCAATTCAAATTTAGGGGCCTCATGGTTTGAGTGGTATAAAGTGCTGGTTTACTGATCATAATACCTCTCATTTTGTGATGATATACAGTGATACCTTATAATAATGCCTCTTGATAGATTTGCCACCTTGCCGATACAGGGTTAGCTCTGCCATTTGCCAATTTAAATATCTGTTAATTTGGGATAATTTCTGACTTAACAAGGTGTTAAAAAAACACTATCCATCCATTGGATGTAAGGTTTTCTTGTAAATATATGGAAACCATGAATTGGGTGAAAAAGTCTATTTTTAGTAACGATGGCCATCTTGGATTCGCGATTATGCTGTCGAGCAATCCCACACCAGTCACTATCATAACGAATCAACTGACCAATTTTCAGCTCAATCGGATATACTGTTTCCTTTAAAATGAACGGAAACCAATTGGGACAGACCAACGCACATACAAACGCACAGACAGTGGTATAACTATATCCCCCCTTGGGGGATAAGAAATAGCTTTTGGCTGATATTTTTGCTCCAAAATTTTTATCAACTTCAATATGAGGCAGACAGAAATCCCTTTATTTCCTTTTTTATTGATTACAAATTGTTGACAATCAAGAAAATCCCCATTACATCAAAATAAAACAACTGCATTGGTTTTACTGACTCCTCAACATACAAATTGGTTCCAATATTTTAAAACTGGCTAATTTTATTACCCCAACATTTTGAGACCCAGAGCTAACACTCCCAAATGACACATTTTTTTGAAATACAAAATTTTATTTTTCTATGATATGTTAATATATAAATACCTGGGTACATTTCCTGTATAAATCCTTCAAGTTCATGTCTTGCTCTTTCTCTTTCTTTATATTCAACTTCACTAGGCCCAAAATCCCCTACAATACAATACACAAGTTATTGACCAATGAAACAACCTAAGTGGGATAGCTCACATACCCCACATATTCTCCAGTTATTTCCGTGAAATTTTCAAATTCCATATACTGTTTTTCTACAATACTATGTTTTCACCATTTTTAAAATTCAATGGATTCAATGTGGCATATAAACAACTCAAGCCAGTGAAAATCTTTGTTTGAAGGCTATTTGCTTTAACCACTTGGTCACTGCAGCCAATAAGAGAGACAGTTACAGTGAAAAAAGGTGAGAGAGAGAGAGAGAGAGAGAGATCTTACTTGGTACTTGTCTCAGTAGGTCAGTTAGTACTTGAAGATGATGATTTGTCATGGGTAACAATGGTTCGAGATCAGGTAGATGCTCTTCAGGACAACTATGTTTTAAATGTCCTTCTTTATCACAAATACAGCAAATAATAGCAGGACCCTGGAACAAATTATAGATCTATATATGTATGCACCTGTCTGAATGGTCACTCAGTCTAAAACTCACAAAATTACAAAGACTACAAAGAGTTAGCTTGACCCTGAAACATACTGTATAATATAAGTTATACAGAGCTTTGGCAGGTTACACAGCCCCATGTACCCTGTCAAAGATTTATGTACCCTGAGCCGCAGGTGAAGGGTACATTCATCTTTGACGGGTTACATGGGGCCATGTAACCTGCCAAAGCCCTGTATAACATTTTTGTCACCCTTAAAAGCGTAACCAGTTGGATCTTTTTAACTTCAATTTCGTATTTTGTGTGACTTGCGTACATTGTTGCCATGTTTGTTTACTGTAACTAGACGTCAGTTGTACGAGTTACTTCCCTTTTACCGCTAAACGTCGCGTGTGTTCATGTACCCTGGCAGATTTCCGAACATAGTTCCATGTAACCCGGCAAGTTAACCAATCACTATGCGAGAAATTTCTTTGAAGGGTGACAAGAAGAAATATCCACGTGGAAAAAAATATTCGTGATTTTCACCGTTAAGCTTTTATCGTGACTATTATCTTCTCAGCAAAATTTTCTTATTTCCTTTGGTAAACTTTCTCTACAGTTAGAACCGTGGAAAATTCTTACTGGAAAAAGTTTAGAAGGTCAAAACAGCAAAAGTTTACTACCGCTAACATTTCTTATTATACAGTTATATATGTGAGAAATATACATGTACATAGACCTGTCTTCATTAAATTAGAAAATGATACATGTCAATTTATCTGAACTAGTCTCCACTTATTAAAATCTTCAGTTTTATTACTTCTGGCAGCCAAATATGACCCCTACAATACTTAATCATTCAGAAAATAAAAACGTAGTTCTGACTGTACATGACCAGACTTAAGGTGGCTGATAAGCTCAATCTGTAGTGGTCCCAGATCAAACCCCAGTTTGGATGCTTTACTGTTACACACTACATGTATGTACAGGTAGAAGACAGTACTGTTCCACTTACAATGGATGTCACAAGAAAACACAACTGGCAGTGAAAATTAAGTACAGTCAAACCTGTCTATAAAGGCCATCCTATGAAGCCAGTAAAAGTGGCCTTTATATACAGGTTCAAATAATATGAATAAAGAACAATTGGGATACAAATTCTACTGGCCTTTATAAGCAGATGTCCCTTATATAGAGGTGGCCTTTAAGGCAGGTTGGACTGTAACAGTCTGTATTATTGTTTTTTTTTGTTTCAAGCTAAACATACATGTACTACTTACCTTGCCATCTGTAAAGGAATCTTCTGAGAAACAGTAATCATATTTCAGTGTAGGTAAAGTCTGATTGTTACAACCCTCTTCACAAGCCTGATCAGTTTTATCACGTGTATTATTGTCACTGTTTACACTTCTCAATTTATCCTCCTGCTGCTGAGACAATGGTCCAATTTGTTGGGAATTTTCTAAACTTTTCAACCCATCTAAAGTGGCACTAGATGCCTCACTTTGTACCTGACATTCAGTCTGTGAATTTTCTGCTGCCGATTTCTGAACACTACTGCCTAATAAATCATCTTTTATTCCTGAACCTAAAACTAGGTCTTTTTCTAACAAAGAATCTACACATTCTGTTTCACTTAATTTACTTTTTTCATTAGTTGAAACATGTGCATCATGTTCAACATTTTTACATGTTATCGTTTCACAACTGTTATCGTCACATTTTGGAGGTGAGGTCGTCTTACTTACTGACGTATTTAAGGATACAGATTTCAATGCACTGGTGATTGCATTCGTAACGATTTCTTTAGCAAATGACTGTAGGTCAGAGATCTCACTTTCACTGTAAAGTCTTGCCCTATCACTATTCTCAGTACACAATTTGTGACTACTTGTTTTATCACTTTGCTGTGTTATTTCACTGTTTTCAGTGATGTCACTTGTATTTTCACCATATGTAACTTTCTGGCCCTCGGTCAATTTAAAAATTTCATCCATCATTATCCTCCTCATGTTTAGATTTCTCTCTAGAGTAGAATCATTAGCATCTTCTGAATCAGAAACACTGCAGTCATCATCTATCATCATTTTATTATTGTCATTATCTTCTTTCTTCAATTCCACATTTTCTTCCTTCCTTTCTTTTTTAACACTGTCAATTTCATCATTTTCACAATCTGAGTCACTCTCCGAATCCTTATCTTCTACACATTCATCTAAACTTTTATCCATTTTCCCTGATGTCTCAGTTTTATCAACTTTTTCTCCATCCTCAATCTTCTTGTTCCCTCTAGTATTTTCCTTCATTTCTTGTTTACTCTGAGCACTAAAAGTTTTTAAGTACTGTTTCTCGACAATTGTCAATGAATCGTAATTGGTAGGAAGTCCAAAATAATAATAGGCCTTCCTTAAACAGTCCCAAATATACTCAAAAACAAGGAAACTAGTCACACACCTAGCAACATTTCTCTTGTTAGAAAAAGGATCTGAAATAAGAATTAACACACAAGTTAAACTAACAAACATGGTATAGACATTAACCTGTCTGCTTGACCTTTCATTAAGAATATTTATATACAATGATCCCTGTGGATACTATACATGGATAGTGTTAAGATGAAGGGCCAAGCTGACCAATTCGACACATTTATCTGTTTTTGACAGATTTGTATCATAAAAACAGATAAATGGATGGATAAAATGAAAAGGTCAAATTAGATAGATTTTTCCCATTTTCATTTGTTTTTTTTTAATTAAAAGTACCAAAAATTTGGACTTTTTATATGGAAATTGTACCAAAATCAAACACTTAACAATACAGAAGTACCTAAATAGCAATTTTGAACACTAACAAGAGGCCCATGGGCCTTATACGCTCACCTGATAACTAATGGCTAGCTGATAGATTTAAAGAAAACATAAATACTAAACCCCAATGACTTTTTTCTTTACATCAAAATGATCATTGTATCAATACCTACAACATTCTAATATACATGCCTATACAAAATGTTTATAGTTTTCAAGATAATTAACCATTTCAGTATTGTTTTGCATCGGTGACCTTGACCTTTGAACCCATGACCTTTTTCTGTACATCAAAATGATCGTTGTATCAATACCTACAACATTCTAATATACATGCCTATACAAAAAGTTTATAGTTTTCGAGATAATTAACCATTTCCGTATTGTTTTCGCATCTGTGACCTTGACCTTTGAACCCATGACCTTTTTCTATACATCAAAATGATCGTTGTATCAATACCTACAACATTCTAATATACATGCCTATACAAAAAGTTTATAGTTTTCGAGATAATTAACCATTTCGGTTTTGTCTCGCATCTGTGACCTTGACCTTTGAACCCATGACCTTTTTCTATACATCAAAATGATAGTTGTATCCATACCTACAACATTCTAATATACATGCCTATACAAAAAGTTTATAGTTTTCAAGATAATTAACCATTTCAATATTGTTTAGCATCTGTGACCTTGACCTTTGAACCCATGACCTTTTTCTATACATCAAAATGATTGTTGTATCAATACCTACAACATTCTTATATACATGCCTATACAAAAAGTTTATAGTTTTCGAGATAATTAACCATTTCCGTATTGTTTTCGCATCTGTGACCTTGACCTTTGAACCCATGACCTTTTTCTATACATCAAAATGATCGTTGTATCAATACCTACAACATTCTAATATAAATGCCTATACAAAAAGTTTATAGTTTTCGAGATAAGTAACCATTTCGGTATTGTTTCACATCTGTGACCTTGACCTTTGAACCCATGACCTTTTTCTATACACCAAAATGATCGCTGTATCAATACCTACAACATTCTAATATACATGCCTATACAAAAAGTTTATAGTTTTCGAGATAATTTACCATTTCGGTTTTGATTCGCATCTGTGACCTTGACCTTTGAACCCATGACCTTTTTCTATACATCAAAATGATCATTGTATCAATACTTACAACATTCTAATATACATGCCTATACAAAAAGTTTATAGTTTTCGAGATAATTAACCATTTCGGTATTGTTTAGCATCTGTGACCTTGACCTTTGAACCCATGACCTTTTTCTATACATCAAAATGATCGTTGTATCAATACCTACAACATTCTAATATAAATGCCTATACAAAAAGTTTATAGTTTTCGAGATAAGTAACCATTTCAGTATTGTTTTACATCTGTGACCTTGACCTTTGAACCCATGACCTTTTTCTATACACCAAAATGATCGTTGTATCAATACCTACAACATTCTAATATACATGACTATACAAAAAGTTTATAGTTTTCGAGATAATAATTATAATCAGAGGTAAAAAAAATTAGGTCACGACCTTAATAATTGACCTTGACCTCATTTTGAAGATACTAACAAGAAGATGTCAAAACTGAAAACCCCATGTCATTATCTGGCCAAATAGTCAAGTTATAACAATTTGAAGCTATTTTCCGATTTTTTCAAAATTAAAAGCAAAAATGCGTAACCTATTTTTTGTCCGAATTTCACAAAATGAACAAACTATAGGCTTAAGACCCTAGAGAAGCCAAATATCCCATCAGATTTTTTCTCCAATCAATACTTTCGGAGAAGAAGATTTTTTAAGATTTTTGCACCCCTAGGTCACCTTGACCTAGTTATAGTAGCCATGGCAACACCACGAACAAATCTGAATTGCACCGACCCAGACATGCTTCAGACCAAGTCTCGTTGAAATCTGCCAAGTACTTTCAGAGGAGAAGTCGAAAATGTGTGTTAACGACGCACGCACGCACGCACACACGCACATACACACGCTGCACCATACCATAAGCTCACATGACCTTTGGTCAGGTGAGCTAAAAATGTACCACTCTGGACAAATAAATAAATTTAATTGGTCAGCCTGCACAGTTAATACATACACAATGCACATAATGTACAAATAAGCATGTGTTTCTTTACAAACACTGGTCCATAAAAAATACTTTTTATTAAAGGTAATACAGACAGGTCAATATTATTTGCCAATGTCTAATAGCATTGCATCATTGGTTCAAGATCATAACAGATTATCAGTAAGAATCAGATGGTGTTCCCGATGCAATTTTAATGATAATGATGGCGTTTAAAAATTAGAATGCAAATTGCATTGAAAAACAGTTTCCTTGAGAGTACCTAAGCATTTCATTACAAAGTTCATATTTTCAAAATATATCATTGCCTACAATATATAATTTGCAAAAATTTCTAACATATTAGTTGTTACATTATACAAAAAAAAACCTCAATTCAATGCCACCATTTGTTCAGTCAAATTTTGGTATGATAAACCTGTTTGGAAATAAATTCATAAATACAGAAGAAATGGATTTTAGGATTTTGAAATACTGTCATGATAAGGGTGGTGGAATAGTTTTTGAGGGCTATTGAAGCAAGATTTACCTGTACAAATAAATAGAAATGTTAATAAGATAAAATACCTTCAACTGCGACCCTCTTGCTGTTCCATTTTCTCTCTGCCCTGGAGAGTCTCTCGAGTTGTCTGACACATATAACATGTGTGCTACAATCAAACTCGAGACTGTAAAACTTCAACAGACCAAGCCATAAGCTACCAACTGACTCGGTATTCTCTGTCTGCCATTTGTCTGCCTGATAACAAAACAAAAGAAGACATTTAATGCATTATCACAATCTCCAGTTAACAGTTAAAGTAAATACATTGCAAAATTAAATCGAATGAATGAAGTTTTCACATGCCAGATAAGAATATTTCACTTATATTTCGAGATGTCACAAGCTATAGTTGAAATTTACCATTATAGTATGCTCAATATGCAGGGAGGGTTATTTAGCATGCAACATCTACAATAACATGGGCATCAGTTTTAAGATCTCTTTCCAAAGGAACCCATGACTTTCATGTCTAAATGCCGAGTGCTTGGTGAAAAAATGTCACTACCCATTTTCAAGTCTTGGTCAGACCCTGCTGCGGTTTGAACCTCGACCTTCCACATATGGGATACATGGGTTTGTGTAACCTATTAACACCCTGTATAACGTATGTATGGGTAGATTCATTGTAAAGCTGTTTTAAAAGTTACCAAATGAATCGATTGATAAGTTATTACTTACAGTTTGATTTAGCTGATCAAAATCTACCTGTACCACTACATTCTTTTTAGATGCTGCTGCTGCTGTTTCATAAGCCTGTAAAGAAATAAACAATGTGAAAATGTGTAAATTTAGCTGTTTCTGAGGGAACAACCTTAAGAAACAAGTATCATATATTTTAATGATGGTTACTGCACTATTGTAAAAGAATAACAATTCAATGAGGCAAATTTGGTGCAAATCAATCTCCGGACCCGATCATTTACTTGTCACAGAGTTCAGCTTATGTTATCCCAAAAACTTCCAAATCCATAGAAGTTATGATGTCATTACATCAAAATTTCTGTAGTAACAGTCGTGAGGATCATTCTGAGCAAGTCTGATGAAATTTGGACTAAAATTGTGGCCTTAAGAATGTTAACAAGTTTTTCCTTTGATTTGGCCAGAGACCTGCTTATTGATCAAACATGATCCATATACAAACTTGACCTTCCTTTTGTCAAGAAGATCATTATGAGCAAGTTAGAGAAAATTTGGACTAAAATTCTGGCCTGAAGAGTGTTACAAAAGTTTCTTCTTCATCTGACCTAGTGACCTACATATTGGCCCAACATGGCTCATATAGAAACTTGACCTAGATTTTGTCAAGAGGATCACTGTGGCTAAGTTTGATGAAAATTGGATAAAAATTGTGGCCTCTAGAGTGTTAACAAGCAAATGTTGACTCACACAACACGACCGGCACACTTTGTGCTCAGGTGAGCTAGTGAATTTATCAAAAAAAAAAAAAATCACAAGTATTCAAACTAGAAAATTCTTACATCAGAATTTTTAAAATCAAATCTAGTGTATGGCAGTCGGGCCTAAAAAAGTACCATAATCAAATTACCCAAGGTATTCAAATAATAAAAGTTCAAATAATCCAAGCTCACATTAAGCTACAGAAAAACAAACCACTCCCCTTTCATATAATACTGACACAAGTTGAATCAGTTGAAACTCTGTCCTCCAAATACCAAGTGCCAGGTGAGGA